>CM064884.1:62285760-62429114 GCA_003313485.2 Penstemon barbatus | reverse complement strand
GTCAGAACAAGGAAAGTGCGGAATTTAAAATTTTTCGAAGCACCCAAGGTCCCATATTAGATTCTCCATATTATTTATGCGTAAGCAAGAAACAAAAACACACAGAGTAATTAAACAAGGGGGGTTTTTGCGATTTACCTCACCACAGGCAAGGTGGTGGCAACCTTCAATTCTGATTCTGTATTTGGATCTGGATCTGGTTCACAGAAGTGATCCAAGCGTCTCACCTCCAAAGTTAGTCCAAACCAATTGGATTCTGGCAACACCTCCTAGTCTTAGGCTCAGAACTGGATCTAAGAGATTTGTCGAAGCAGGACTGTGCAGATCTACTTGCTAATGCAAGATCTAACACGGTGGAACAAGGGAGATGCGGTAGCGGCGGCGCTAGGGCAGCTCACGGCAGCAGGTGGCGGCGGCTCTAGGTTGGCGGCGCAAAGGAGAGGGGGGCGGCGGCTAGGAAGAGAAGAGAGGCTAGGGTTTTTCTAGGGTGTTAGCTTTTTGACCTCAAGTAGAACCCCTTTTATAGACCCCTCTTGACCTAGGTTTGCAAGACTCCTTATGGGCTTTTAATTAAAAGCCCATGTCTTGCAAGCCTTTTCATTTAATTAATTACTTAATTAAATGCCCAGTCCAATTAAATCATTATTTCTTTTATAAAATTAATTAGCAACTCAATTAAGTATTTAATTAATTAAGTTAGCCAATTAATTAGTCTCCCACTTGAATTAAATACTTTTAATTCATTTAATTGATTTAATTACCTTTAAATCAATTAATTCCTTTTGTATCCTTTTCAACAGTCACCGTCCAATTGTATTGTGTGTGACCCTCTGGGTTCACCATCAATTGGCAGCAGGCCCACAAATTCTTCGTGATTTAATTTATGAACAATAAATTGCTCCGATCAATTAAACAACCTTTAATTGACCACTCCTAGAATCAAATCCTCTATTAACTCAGGAGTACCTACACTTCATGGTCGATGTCTATCCACAAGCCCATGAAGCCCAACTTCAGGTGAATTGATACTTGTGAACCTCGTCTCATATAATTACCATGTACATATGGTCCTTCTATCGACTAATATTCCCGATCAAGACTTAGGGTGTGTGAATTGATCGGCACCTCTAAATTTGTCTCGATAACTATACTTTCTAATTCAGGATAATATTCCAGTGTGACTCCTAAATTTGGAAACCCCTTTCCAAATCCGTCACCGACTACGGCCGTAGGTTCCTTGGATATATTATCTAAGAATCGTATAGGAAATTCTCTCACCCATTACAGTGAGTCAATAGATTCCATATCGGTACTAACCACTCGCGTACATGTCCATACGCACCCAACCTAGGCATGTTATGACCAAGCTACGTGGCCTATACCTAGATCTAAGTACGCACTTTCATGCACCGAATTCGCCCTAGTACCTCAAGTCAAAGGTCTAAATCGTACACTATTATAATCCTTGAGAAACATCCCATCACCGATATGCGACATGCGCTTCCACAATGGGTTTCTCTGTTCGGGTCGTTCGATGCGTTCAATCCTCCATTGAACCACCTACTCGTATGCACTGGCCTCAAATGCCTTGCTCATGAAACGCTACAAATTCACTCCATGTGAATCATGCATACTTGTACAAGTCTTGGCAATTCCTACGATACCCCGTCTCGTTCGGAATCTATGACTTGGAACAGTTTTAAGATTACGACCTTTGATACTGTTTTATGATTGCACTCAGTACTGAAGTGAATCGTCCCATAGTCTAATGTAATCTAAGGGTTTCAACCAATCGCTTAAATGTATTCGCGAGAGATGAAGTTGGCCATTGTTTATCCTTATACTCGTATAAATAAACATGCGTATTATTACATTTATACTAAAGAAAGATAAAGATAGTTCCAATACAAGCTAAATATATTGGTTTGCAGGGCACTATCCCATCAATCTCCCACTTGCCCTAAAGCCAATCACAAACGTTTCTAGGACCCATCTTTTTAAAGATGTTCTTCGAACTCATTTTATGATATAGCCTCCTTTTAGTGGATCCGCTAAGTTGTCTTCTGAGTCGACGCGATCCATTACGCGCGTTAACTCTACCAATGATTTTTCTAATCAAATGGTACCTTTCTTTCAATTGTGTTTAGATTTCTGGTAAGATCTCGAATGCTTTGCTTTAGCAATAGCTCCAATGTTATCATGGAAGATAATCATGAGCTTCACAATGCTAGGCACTACATCCAACCATAGGATGAAGTTTTATATCCAAACACTTTCTTAAGCCGCATTTAATGCTACATTTAATGCTGCAATATATCTTGCTTCAGTGGTTTGGATGGTTACGGTGATTTGCTTGGAACCCTTTCAAATTCACCATTACCCCATTGATGCAGGATATGTATCCAAAAATGGATGTTCCTAATTCATCCACATCAGACTAAAAATTCGAATCAGTGAATCCTTCGAATTTTAATTCTCCACTACCACCGTAGACCAAGAACAAATCCTTAGTCTTTGTCAAGAGCTTAAGGATATCTTTTACGGTGGTCCAGTACTTCTTCACTGGAGTTTGACTAGCAACTGCTCGCGACACTTGAGCATGTTCTACGTCTGGTCTAGTACATAGTAAAGCATGCCACATGCAACCTTTTGTTTGAAACATAAGGTATTTGAGACATTCTCCTTTATTCTCATTTGATGTAGGGCACATCAATTTTGGAACAAGGGATATAGTGTCTCACTGGAAGCAATCCTTTCTTGGATTCTTCATACTGAATATTTCCAGTATTGATTCTATGTACTTAGATTTAGAGAGTGTTGGCATCTCTTTCCGATCTATTCTATAGATACGTATCCCAATAGACAAGATGCTTCTCCTAAATCTTTCATGGAGAATTGCATGGACAACCATGCTTTCGTCTGTGCTAACATTCAGATAACATACCAGATAGCCAGAACATTATCGACATATAAAATATGAGCTTCATCGCGCTCCCACTAATCCTTTTGTACACTCATGGTTCATAATCGTTTTGATGGAGTCAAATGTCTTGACTATCTCATCAGAACAAATGTGAATCTAAATGGATTCAGACATTGCTAATGGAGAAAATGTTTCATCAAAGTCTGTTACAGAACATTGTGAATAGCCTTTTTACCACTAGTCAATTCTTAGAGGCAACGCCTCTCCATTCATTCCAAGTTTGAAGATCCACTTACAACTTATAACCAACTTATAGGGATAAATCCCTCGGGTGGATCAATCAAGGTTTATACCTTGTTGGAATGGATGGGATCCATTTCGGGTTGCATGGCTTCGAGCTACGCATCCGAATCTATGTCTGACATCGCTTCTTGATAGGTCTTTGGATCACTTTCCACTTTCTCATTTTCGTGAATGAAACCAAATCATTCTGGCTCCTTACGAATTCGATCAGACCTTTGAAGAGTAGGTGTACTAGTAGGTTCAGTAAATTCTGGATTAACTCCTACTGTTTGCGGGGACGGGTCCAAATCTTGGACTTCATCAAGTTCCATGACGTTTCCATTTCCTTTGACAAGAGATTCATCAACAGAGGAACGGGTATCTAGGAGAAACGATTGTTTCTCATTGTCGTGGAATAGGTATCCAATGGATTTCGTTGGATACCCCACAATTATATTCAAATTAGATCTACTAGCCAATTTATCTCCATTATCGTTTCTACCATCTGCAGGAGATCTCCATACTCAGAGGTAAGAGCATAGAGGTATTTTGCCATACCTTTCTTGGTAAAGCTTTGTAGGCACGAACTTTGAAGGTACTTGGCTCAGTATCTTCGATGCAGTCAGGAGGACTAACTCCTAGAATGCATAAGGAAGCTTAACAAAACTCAATATGGATCGAACAATGTTAAACAATGTTAGATTCCATCTCTTCAGACACTTAAATAAGTTGAGGTGTCTTAGGAGGAGTTTGTTGTATGAGAACCTCATTCTCATTAAGATAATTGAGGAATCCTTGACAAGTATTTGCTATCTCGATTAGATCGAATAATACTGTGTCTTTGTTGACTCTCTACTTCGCATTGAAATACCTTTCTTGGTTTTTCGGATTTGCATCTCACTAGATTCATTTTTCACTAACGACCAAGGCCATTAGTAAAAAATACGAAGTATGAGTAATCTCCTCTCACAGTAACTTTTAGTGATCCATATTCATGGATTAAATCCAGATTTTGTTTGGTTCGCTCTGGATTCCCTGTGACGGGAGATCTGGTCATCTCTCCTTTGAGACATGATTCGCAGGTTGGAAGTTCATCCAAGTTCTATTTTTCAAGAAGCTTAGGTGAAACCAACTTTTGAATCCTACTCTTGGAGATGTGTCCAAGTCTAGTGTACCAAAGTTATGGATTATTATCTTTGTATTAATTGAATTTCACACATTAATTCAATAAGATTGAGTCAATGGTTTAATTCAATTAATTTACTTCCTTTCAATTAACTTCTTTAATTGCTTCCTTTTCCCTTTTCAATTAACCCTTTAATTGAAACGTTGCTTAATTAATTAGATCATCTAATCAATTAAACATATTAGTGCCTTTCTTAGATCCAGTGGGATAATTCGACTTTTAGGCTACTTGCGTTTTTTTGACTACCTTTATGGTCGAATTTAGAAGAGAATTAATTCTTCTTCATTTTACTCTTCTTTGACTTCGCAGTCCATGAAGTGTAAACGATCATGACAGGATAATCCTATTTGCCTTTAACCAGTACTTTGGTTGATTCATGAAATGTGATCGACTTATCAAATAAGATCAGTGTATTTCAAGAGTCATTTGAATGAGCGGGAGGAGAATTTAGGAGGAAGTTAATGTTAAGATCACTTGCAGGCCTACGTTCAATCGATCCAGTTTTCAACCACATTGAAAAAACAAAGACAGTGATCCTTGACACTAGTTCCTTCAATTATTCTCGAATTTTGAAACAATTCCTTAGAAGTCTCGAATCATATTGATTCAAAACTACTTCTCAAAACAAGCCTTTTGAGGTGGAGGTTTGTTTCAGAAGACTGGTCCTCAAAACGGGCCTTTTGAGGTGGAGGCTTCAGACCTGCTCCTCATGTTGCTTCCATAGCTCGTTCAATCTTGATGCTTATTTGAGGAAACGATCATTAAGATTCCCATACTTCATAGGTGATTCGTTTCCCTTTTGAGATTCATCTTTATATGAGGAAACGATCATTAATATTCCCATACTCTACGGGTGATTCGTTTCTTATAAATTGACTTATCTCGGAAGCGCATAAGGCATAGGCTCGTCGTTTAAGAACATCATTCCCCTTTTGGAATTTAAGACAATTCTCAAGTTTCTTGCCTAGTCGATATTTTGATCCAGTTATTTTATTAGTCGAGGATAAATAGTAAAATGGATAATTACAGATAGCTCAGTATCCTAAAGAGAAGACAAACATTTAGTGGACTAGTTAATGAATAATACTTATAATCTACGAAGGTTGGACTCTCTATCGTAGAAGTTCTCCCACTATTTTATCGAAACAATTACCCCTTCAATTGTTCGGGAAATTCTATTTCCTAGTAGGTCTTGACGTCCCAGCGGCAATTAATTGCACCCACGACTCGTGGCCATACAACCAATTCCCCAGGTAGGCATACTTATTGCCAATTGTGTCACTCCACAACCCTCAAGCTATTTTGCCTCGGTTTTCGCACTTATCTAGCACTGCTACATCATAAGTGTTACTAATCGTTAAGTCTAACCCATCAATCATGATGAGCAACGGGCCCGGTCGTGAGTTCTCCGTAACTAGTTATCGGTCGATCCTCACATCCCGACCAGTCCTCACCCTTGTCGTGATTAGTTAAAAACAGGAGTCAAGGAATTTCGCGTATTGTCCCTTTCTTCGACTCGGGTGCCAGACTCTGGATCACCTCTATCGATAAGTAGACAACATACGTTAGTCCCTATTGATGGAATGCTTGGATTTATATAAATACTTCATTTTATTTTAATCCAATATGACTTAATATTTAATTCGAGAGGGGAATTTCTTGTTTGAAAGTTATACTAACTCTCCTCGAGATCTCACCGATTCAGTTATGCTTTATCTTTTATTACGATCTAGATTCTAGCGCGCATCTCATACAAGCTAAATATAAATCGACAAAATAAATAAAAGCCATACAAGCCTAGCATGCATACTACCACAATATGCTTTCTATCGGGAGCCTCCTATGCAGGCCATCATCGAGCCAATGATGTTGGCCCTATTGGTCAATCTAAAGTGTTGGTAAATGGGCCTATGCTATTACACAATGTACCATGCATACATGGCCTTCATATCTTATTGGGTTCCCACCTTGCTTGTAAATGGGCCTCCAGCCTAAACTAGGAAAGCAGTGAAGCCCTATTCTATTACAAAGGCTCAAAATGGCCCAAAAACATAATAGGCTCGCAGGCCCAAGAAAAACCAAACAATAAATTAAACCAATCACATCTAACCTAAGGTCAAGGCTCGGCTCGATCAAAAACCACGTAAACAATTCACATAGAGCAAGAAACAAGCAAACATCCTTTACCTATTTCTTTCTTAATTTTAAAACTACCTTTTAAAACTAACTTCCTATGATTATTACCTTTTAGTCACTACTAATTATGACAAAATGAATATTCGGGTAAACAAAAATAAATTTTCTGCTCAAATTCAGATTCTGTTTTTAACTTTTGAAAATTGCATTTTCGCCCCTCAACTTTTGAAAATTGCACTTTGACCCCAAAACTTTTAAAAAGTTACAAAAACACCCCTGGGCAGATTTGGGCAGCTACCAGAAAATAATATTTTGAATTCTGAAATTTTTTTTATTTTTCAAATTGACCCCTCAAGTTTCGGTAATTGCAAAACAGCCCCAAAGTTTTCGGAAATTACAAATTGACCCCAAAACCCGTGCGACCAGATTTGCAAAAACAGTCCAGAATTTTGAAATTTCCAGATTTCAAAAATTCGAATTTTTCAGCCCACAAAAACCCTATATGCGATTTTCGTTCAAAAAGTCCTGGAGTTTTCAAAAACTATAAAATCGGCACAGATCTAAAAAGGCAGTTTTACCCAATCATAGATCCAGTCATAACAAGTAAGAATCAATTTACAGAACATAATTATCACGTGTTTACATATACATAATTAAACATATGCGGTGAAAACAAATTATGTTCAGGCTTCTCGTATAATAATAATGGAGCTGGCTCTGATACCACTGTTGGGATAGTGGTTGGGTTGCCTCGATTGTCAGAACAACGAAAGTGCAGAATTTAAAATTTTTCGAAGCACCCAAGGTCCCATATTAGATTCTCCATATTATTTATGCGTAAGCAAGAAACAAAAACACACAGAGTAATTAAACAAGGGGGGTTTTGCGATTTACATCACCACAGGCAAGGTGGTGGCAACCTTCAATTCTGATTCTGTATTTGGATCTGGATCTGGTTCACAGAAGTGATCCAAGCGTCTCACCTCCAAAGTTAGTCCACACCAATTGGATTCTGGCAACACCTCCTAGTCTTAGGCTCAGAACTGGATCTAGGAGATTTGTCGAAGCAGGACTGTGCAGATCTACTTGCCAATGCAAGATCTAACACGGTGGAACAAGGGAGAGGCGGTGGCGGCGGCGCTAGGGCAGCTCACGGCAGCAGGTGGCGGCGGCTCTAGGTTGGCGGCGCAAAGGAGAGGGGGGCGGCGGCTAGGAAGAGAAGAGAGGCTAGGGTTTTTCTAGGGTGTTAACTTTTTGAGCTCAAGTAGAACCCCTTTTATAGACTCCCTCTTGACCTAGGTTTGCAAGACTCCTTATGGGCTTTTAAATAAAAGCACATGTCTTGCAAGCCTTTTCATTTAATTAATTACTTAATTAAATGCCCAGTCCAATTAAATCATTATTTCTTTTATATAATTAATTAGCAACTCAATTAAGTATTTAATTAATTAAGTTAGCCAATTAATTAATCTCCCACTTGAATTAAATACTTTTAATTCATTTAATTGATTTAATTACCTTTAAATCAATTAATTCCTTTTGTATCCTTTTCAACAGTCACCGTCCAATTGTATTGTGTGTGACCCTCTGGGTTCACCATCAATTGGCAGTAGGCCCACGAATTCTTCGTGATTTAATTTATGAACAATAAATTGCTCCGGTCAATTAAACAACATTTAATTGACCACTCCTAGAATCAAATCCTCTATTAACTCAGGAGTACCTACACTTCATGGTCGATGTCTAGCCACAAGCCCATGAAGCCCAACTTCAGGTGAATTGATACTTGTGAACCTCGTCTCATATAATTACCATGTACATATGGTCCTTCTATCGACTAATATTCCCGATCAAGACTTAGGGTGTGTGAATTGATCGGCACCTCTAAATTTGTCTCGATAACTATACTTTCTAATTCAGGATAATATTCCAGTGTGACTCCTAAATTTGGAAACCCCTTTCCAAATCCGTCACCGACTACGGCCGTAGGTTCCTTGGATATATTATATAAGAATCGTATAGGAAATTCTCTCACCCATTACAGTGAGTCAATAGATTCCATATCGGTACTAACCACTCGCGTACATGTCCATACGCACCCAACCTAGGCATGTTATGACCAAGCTACGTGGCCTATACCTAGATCTAAGTACGCACTTTCATGCACCGAATTCGCCCTAGTACCTCAAGTCAAAGGTCTAAATCGTACACTATTATAATCCTTGAGAAACATCCCATCACCGATATGCGACATGCGCTTCCACAATGGGTTTCTCTGTTCGGGTCGTTCGATGCGTTCAATCCTCCATTGAACCACCTACTCGTATGCACTGGCCTCAAATGCCTTGCTCATGAAACGCTACAAATTCACTCCATGTGAATCATGCATACTTGTACAAGTCTTGGCAATTCCTACGATACCCCGTCTCGTTCGGAATCTATGACTTGGAACAGTTTTAAGATTACGACCTTTGAGACTGTTTTATGATTGCACTCAGTACTGAAGTGAATCGTCCCATAGTCTAATGTAATCTAAGGGTTTCAACCAATCGCTTAAATGTATTCGCGAGAGATGAAGTTGGCCATTGTTTATCCTTATACTCGTATAAATAAACATGCGTATTATTACATTTATACTAAAGAAAGATAAAGATAGTTCCAATACAAGCTAAATATATTGGTTTGCAGGGCACTATCCCATCAATCTCCCACTTGCCCTAAAGCCAATCACAAACGTTTCTAGGACCCATCTTTTTAAAGATGTTCTTCGAACTCATTTTATGATATAGCCTCCTTTTAGTGGATCCGCTAAGTTGTCTTCTGAGTCGACGCGATCCATTACGCGCGTTAACTCTACCAATGATTTTTCTAATCAAATGGTACCTTTCTTTCAATTGTGTTTAGATTTCTGGTAAGATCTCGAATGCTTTGCTTTAGCAATAGCTCCAATGTTATCATGGAAGATAATCATGAGCTTCACAATGCTAGGCACTACATCCAACCATAGGATGAAGTTTTATATCCAAACACTTTCTTAAGCCGCATTTAATGCTACATTTAATGCTGCAATATATCTTGCTTCAGTGGTTTGGATGGTTACGGTGATTTGCTTGGAACCCTTTCAAATTCACCATTACCCCATTGATGCAGGATATGTATCCAAAAATGGATGTTCCTAATTCATCCACATCAGACTAAAAATTCGAATCAGTGAATCCTTCGAATTTTAATTCTCCACTACCACCGTAGACCAAGAACAAATCCTTAGTCTTTGTCAAGAGCTTAAGGATATCTTTTACGGTGGTCCAGTACTTCTTCACTGGAGTTTGACTAGCAACTGCTCGCGACACTTGAGCATGTTCTACGTCTGGTCTAGTACATAGTAAAGCATGCCACATGCAACCTTTTGTTTGAAACATAAGGTATTTGAGACATTCTCCTTTATTCTCATTTGATGTAGGGCACATCAATTTTGGAACAAGGGATATAGTGTCTCACTGGAAGCAATCCTTTCTTGGATTCTTCATACTGAATATTTCCAGTATTGATTTTATGTACTTAGATTTAGAGAGTGATGGCATCTCTTTCCGATCTATTCTATAGATACGTATCCCAATAGGCAAGATGCTTCTCCTAAATCTTTCATGGAAATTGCATGGACAACCATGTTTTCGTCTGTGCTAACATTCAGATATCATACCAGATAGCCAGAACATTATCGACATATAAAATATGAGCTTCATCGCGCTCCCACTAATCCTTTTGTACACTCATGGTTCATAATCGTTTTGATGGAGTCAAATGTCTTGACTATCTCATCAGAACAAATGTGAATCTAAATGGATTCAGACATTGCTAATGGAGAAAATGTTTCATCAAAGTCTGTTACAGAACATTGTGAATAGCCTTTTTACCACTAGTCAATTCTTAGAGGCAACGCCTCTCCATTCATTCCAAGTTTGAAGATCCACTTACAACTTATAACCAACTTATAGGGATAAATCCCTCGGGTGGATCAATCAAGGTTTATACCTTGTTGGAATGGATGGGATCCATTTCGGGTTGCATGGCTTCGAGCTACGCATCCGAATCTATGTCTGACATCGCTTCTTGATAGGTCTTTGGATCACTTTCCACTTTCTCATTTTCGTGAATGAAACCAAATCATTCTGGCTCCTTACGAATTCGATCAGACCTTTGAAGAGTAGGTGTACTAGTAGGTTCAGTAAATTCTGGATTAACTCCCACTGTTTGCGGGGACGGGTCCAAATCTTGGACTTCATCAAGTTCCATGACATTTCCATTTCCTTTGACGAGAGATTCATCAACAGAGGAACGGGTATCTAGGAGAAACGATTGTTTCTCATTGTCGTGGAATAGGTATCCAATGGATTTCGTTGGATACCCCACAATTATATTCAAATTAGATCTACTAGCCAATTTATCTCCTTTATCGTTTCTACCATCTGCAGGAGATCTCCATACTCAGAGGTAAGAGCATAGAGGTATTTTGCCATACCTTTCTTGGTAAAGCTTTGTAGGCATGAACTTTGAAGGTACTTGGCTCAGTATCTTTGAAGCAAAATATATTGGCTTGCAGGGCACAATCCCATCAAGGACAAATTCTTCCACTGCAAGAAAGCAGGGCACTGGGAAAGGAACTGCCCAGACTACCTGAAAATGGTAGCCAAAGGTATTTTTTTGGTTGAAGTTAATATTTCAATTAACTGTGCATCGTGGGTGTTAGACACCGCAGCAGATTCTCATATCTGCAATGATTTGCAGGTGATGGGAGCAGTAATAATCCTGAAGCCCGGGGATAGAATCCTACGCTTTGGTAACGGAGCTAGGATTGCTGCTGAGGCTATAGGAGACGTGGAATTAGATTTAGGGAATTTTACTTTGATTTTAAGAGACTGTTTTTACGTACCGACTATAATTAAGAACATTATTTCTATTCATTTATTAGACAATTATGGTTTTAATTTTTCCATTGAGAATGGATCTCTTTGCATAATAAAAGGTGGTTTAATTATATATTCCCTTGAACCTACAAATTCCAACGTCATGCACATTCAATCTAGAAAAAGAAAATATGATAATCAAACTCCACAACTTTGGCACGCTAGACTTGGACATATTTCCAATAGTAGGATTCAAAAGTTGGTTTCCTCTAAGGCTCATGTAATACCGAACATAGATGAACTCCCGACTTGCGAATCTTGTCTCAAATGAAAGATGACCAAATCACCCTTCACCGGGAATCCCGAGCGAACCAAACAGACATTGGATTTAATCCATACCGACGTTTGTGGACCACTGAGTGTCAGTGCGAGGAGGATTCCCGTACTTCGTAACATTCAATGACGACTTTAGTCGTTATGGATATGTGTATCTTATGAAACACAAATCCGAAACTTTTGAGAAATTCAAAGAGTTTTGAATGGGAGTACCCAACCAACTTGGGCATAGTATTAACGAACTTCGATCTGACAGAGGTGGTGAGTACTTAAGCCAATAATTCCTCGATTATCTGAAAGAGAATGGAATTCTCGCACAGCGAACTCCCCCTAGGAAGCCCCAACTCAATGGAGTGTTTGAAAGGAGGAACCGAACTTTGTTAAACATGGTTATTTCCATGATGAGCTTTGCTGACCTTCCCTTTTCGTTTTGGGGCTTGGCCCTATTAACTTCTTCGAAGATACTAAACATAGTACCTTCAAAGTCAATGCCAACGACACCGCACCATGTATGGTATGGTAAAGCACCCGTGTATTCGTACCTAAGAGTATGGGGATCTCCTGCCTATGTGAAGAACAAGAAAGGAGATAAGCTAGATAGTGATCTAGTTTGTGCAAATTGGTGGGGTATCCAAAGGAATCAATTGAATACCTGTTCTACGATCCTAAAGAACATAATACGTTCGTATCTAGGAATGCCCACTTCTTGGAGGAGGATTTACTCACCAACAGAAATTGGACATTCGTAGAACTTGATGAAGTCCAAGAATCGGACCCAACCCTACAAACAGTGGGAGCTGAACCTGAATTCGTAGAACCTACTAGTACACAAACTCTTCAAAGGTCCGATCGAATTCGTAAGGAACCAGAGAGATTTGGTTTCATTCACGAAAACGAGAAGTTGGACAATGATCCAAGGACCTATGAAGAAGCTATGTCAGACATAGATTCAGGTGCGTGGCTCGAAGCCATGCAATCCAAAATGGATTCCATGCATTCCAACAAGGTTTGGACCTTGGTCGATCCACCTGATGGAACTATCCCTGTAGGATGCAAATGGATCTTCAAGCGTAAGCTTGGAATGAATGGAGAGGTATTAACACATAAAGCACGCTTAGTGACGAAAGAGTATTCTCAAAGGCCTGGAATAGACTATGAGGAAACCTTCTCTCCCATAGCGATGTCGAAATCCATTCGGATACTCCTTCACATAGCCGCGTGGCATGACTACGAAATATGGCAAATGAACATAAAGACCGCCTTTCTCAATGGAGACATTGACAAGGAGATCTTTATGCAACAACCCAAAGGGTTTGCATCCAAAGAAAGTGAGCACAAAGTGTTTAAACTTCAAAGCTCAATCTATGGCCTCAAACAGGCATCCGAACCTGGAACATATAATTTGATGAGATAGTCAAAGATTTTAGCTTTATCAAAAACGTATATGAACCTTGTGTGTACAAGAAGAATCGTGGGAGTTCGGTACAATTCATAGTTTTATACGTCGACGACATTTTGTTAATCAGAGACGATGTCAAGATGTTAACGCAGGCGAAAGCGTGGTTATCCGTGCAGTTCTCCATGAAAGATATGGGAAACGCTTCTTACGTATTGGGGATACGTATCTATAGGGATAGATCGAAAAGATGATAGGACTCTCCCAATCTCAGTACATCAACACAATTTTGAAGAGATTCAAAATGGAAGAATCCAAGAGAGAATTGCTTCCAATGAGATATGGCATCTCTCTTTCTAAGTCAATGTGCCCTCAACTGACGAGGAAAAGACGAGAATGTCTTTCATACCTTATGCCTCTGCTATAGGGAGCATAATGTATGCAATGCTGTGTACTCGACCAGACTAGCTCATGCTCTAAAGGTAACGAGCCGCTATCAGTCAAATCCAGGCGAAGAGCACTGGACTGCCGTAAAAGTAATCCTGAAGTACCTGCGAAGGACTAAGGATATGTTTTTGGTCTACGGTGGTAGTGGGGAACTGAAACTTGAAGGTTTCACTGATTCGAGTTTCCAGTTTGACGTGGATGACTACAAATCCAATTCTGGATACATATTCCGCCTCAATGGAGCAGCGGTCAGTTGGAAAAGCTGTAAACAGTCTACCACTGCCGACTCAACCACAGAAGCAGAATATATTGCAGCATCAGATGCTACAAATGAGAGTGTATGGATGAGAAACTTCATCCAAGAACTAGATGTTGTTCCTAGCATTGTCGAACCCGTAGTGGTCTTCTGTGACAACAACGGGGCGATAGCTCAAGCAAAGGAGCAGAGATCACACCATCAGTCCAAACACGTATTGAGAAAATACCACGTGATCAGGGAGATCATTGGTAGAGGAGTACACATGGAGTATGTCAAATCAAAAGACAACATGGCTGGCCCACTAACTAAGCCTCTTTCACAAAAGGCGTTCGAGGGACATCTAGATAAGATGGGTCTTAGAAACATCTGTGAATGGCTTTAGGGCAAGTGAGAGATTGATAGGATAGTGCCAGCAAGCCAGTTCATTTTAGCTTGTAATAGGTCTATTCTATAAATAACAATCTTTAATTCTATAATTAATACGCACGTTTATTTATATCTGTATAGAATAAACAATGGCCATCTTCATCTCTCGTGAATACATTTAAACGATTGGATGAAATCCTTGGATCACATTTATACTATGGGACGATTCACTTCGGTATTGAGTGCAATCATAAAACAGTCTCTAAGGTCGTGGTCTTAAAACACGTTCCAAGTCATAGATTCCAAAACGAGAAAGGGTATCGTAAGAATTGTCAAGACTTGTACAAATATGCATGATTCACGTGGAGTGAATTTGTAGCGTTTCATGAGCAAGGCATTTGAGGCCAGTGCATATGAGTAGGTGGTTCGATAGAGGATCGAACGCATCGATCGACCCCAACAGAGAAACCCATTGTGGAAGCGCATGACGCATATCGGTGATGGGACATTTCTCAAGACTTGAGGTGCTAGGGCGAATTCGGTGCATGAGTGTGCGTACTTAGATCTAGGTATAGATCACGTAGCCTGATCATAACATGCCTAGGTTGGGTGCGTACAGTTATGTACGCGAGTGGTTAGTACCAATATGAAATCTACAGACTCATTGTAATGGATGAGGGAATTTCCTATACGATTCTTATATAATATATCCGACGAATATGCGGCCGCAGTCGGTGACGGATTTGGAAAGGGGTTTCCAAATTTAGCAGTCACATTGGAATATTATCCCGAATTAGAAAGTATAGTTAACGAGACAAATTTAGAGGTGCCGATCAATTCACACACCCTAAGTCTTGATCGGGAAATTAAGTCGATAGAAGGACCGTATGTACATGGCATTTATAAGAGGTGAGGTTCACAAATATCAATTCACCTGAAGTTGGGCTTCATGGGCTTGTGGCTGGACATCGACCATGAAGTGTGGGTACTCCTGAGTTGATAAGGGAGATTGATTCTAAGAGTGGTCAATTAAAATGTTTTAATTGATCGGAGCAACTAATTGCTCATAAATTAAATCACGAGGAATTCTTGGGCCTGCTGCCAATTGATGGTGAACCTAGAGGGTCAAACACAATACAGTTGGACAGTGACAGTTATAAAAGAAAATAATTGATTTAAAGGTAATTAAATCAATTAATGAATTAAAGTGTTAATTCAAGTGGTAGATTAATTAATTAGTTGAGATAATTAATTAAATAATTAATTAAAGTGTTAATTAATTAAGAGAGATATTAATTTATTAATTAATATGGACTGGATTAATTAAAGTAGTTAACTAAAAGAGCCTTGCAAGACATGGGCCTTTAATTAAAAGCCCATAAGAAATCTTGCAAAGCTAGGTCTTGAGGGAGGTTTATAAATAGAGTTCAACTTGAACTCAAAACTAGACCACCCTTGCACAAGAAACCCTAGCCGGCCCCTAAGCCAGCCGCTCCTAGTCCTGCGCGCCAAACCTTAGCCGCCGCCGCCACCCTTGGCCGTGAGCTACCCTGCGCTGCCGCCTCCTCTCTTGTTCTCCTTGTGCTAGATCTTGCTCTGCAAGTAGATCTAGACATCCTTTTACTGACAAAACTTCAAGATCCAGTTCGTAGCCTAAGACTTGAAGGTGTCACAACAATCGAACTGGTGTGGATCAACTCTGGAGGTGTGACAATTAGATCAATACCTGTGAATCAAAAACAAAACCGGAGGTTGCCACCACCTTGCCTGTGGTCAGGTAAAAAATCGCATACCCCTTGTTTTATACTGTTAATGTTTTTGATTCAACCTATTTCACATACATAAGATGGATTATCGATTTATGGGGCTGTGGATATCTTGGAAAATTTTAAAATTCCGCACTTTCGTTGAACTGTCAACCAAGATATCCCAACAAATTGGGCTTGTACGAAAGCTAGATAATCAGATTGCATTCGTGTCCGAAGGTCGCGGGGTCGCACAAGTCTTGAAGAGATGAATTAAATTTCGATCAATGATTTGACTTTTGATAGCTAGATTGTTATACCACTACATTGTCAAATCATATGTAAACCTCATGATTTTTCCTTCCAATTCCAATGTGGGATAAAACAATTTCTATTTTTTTCTTCTATTTCAAAGGGTGCAATTTTTCATTCACCTGAACTCCGATTTGGATATACTATATACCGTTTTAATCTAGTAACGGAGTAGAATATAATTCTGCAAAGACCCGAATAAATTTTTTACTCATCAAATTTGTTTTAATTAGAAGTGGGAGTGGGCAAGAGATAGAAATTAAATTAAAAAATTTTTGGAGCCCTGCCATTGGAGACAACCAGGCAGGGCTCGGGAACCCATCCCCCTCGCCCCCACCCCCCACCACCAGTGGAGATGCCCTTACATTCTACTAAAGGTGCACTCCGTAATTGTGTTTGTGTGTTGAATTTGTACAACTTGCACAGAAGATCAATATGCCATCTTAATCGTTCTAAACTAGTATTCTATAGTCTTGCTTATATATCACTTACAATCGAACATGATTTGACATATAACATGGACCATTTTCAATAGAGAGGGGAAGGGCGAGTTTGGGGGAGTGGGAAGGCGAATGGGAAAAAAAAGTCAAAACTCCCAATTCACACTTGTTGTCGTCATCCTATTACCTTCCAGTCCATATTTTGATGCCCCCCACCCCCGGCGGAACACTCTAACTAAGGAGCTACCTTATATAACTGTGCGCATTGACGTCAAATGTCAGTAGTTTGACCTTCACTCCCTAAGTGTAACCTCCATACTTGATTTGTGAAGTCGGGTCTATAGTGGATCGAGGTAACCCTTAGGCCCAAACCTTCCAGGTTACCAATGACTCCACACACCAAGAATATGGCCCACACAATAATTGCGCACAATACAATATAATAACAATCCATTAACCAAAATCAATAATTAACTCAATAACAGTTCAATATATAATATCAAGGACACATAAATACATAGACATTAGCATAACAATTCAACACGGTACTTCGTCCTAGCAATCGAGCTCTTCATTATATAGAGTGACTAAAACAACGATTAGTCGAACACACTATTTGGTCGTTGTCGATGTACAACCACGTTCATAGCTTGGACTTTTATGTCCAGATTAAAGGTTCCTTGGCTCGGCGGGATTTGTGGTAACCATAGCCACGAGTAAAAGTGACTTGAACTTGACCATTCAAGATCAATTATACGGGTTTAAATAAAAGCTTTAAGTTATAATTAAGTCAATAAATTTCAAGTATTTTTATCTTCTTTAATTATTAAATAAGAATTTATCTTATCTATTTTTTAAAGATAAGATAACTTAAAGATTATTTAGAATTATTTTTTTTATTTTTTGAAAATTTTGTTTCATTTTAAAATATTTAAAAATTATGGGCGTTGCATGCTTGCATATGGAACAATTGTAGTTCACGACAATTGTGGAAAGGTATTAATTAAATGAATTTGATGTTGGAAGATTGATTGATTTCGAAAATTAAAATAACAAATAAGTTTTTCTTGAAAAATTATGTTGGATGAAGATGAAGATGTGCAAAGAAGTTAAGAAGATAAGGGAGGTTTTGATGAATTCCAAAACATCATAACCAGCTAAGTAAGGAATGCTTAGAACCCTTTGAATTCCAAAACATCATAACCAGCTAAGTAAGGAATTCCAAAATTCAAGGTCTAGAAGACTACTGATCTTATGATGAAATCGAAATCAGACGAGTAGGTTATCAGCTGACTCAAATCAAATGAGTTCAAGTTTTGATCAGCAGATTATCTATCAGACGTGTCATTTCGATCAACAGAGTGGAAGAGATCAAGAAGTCTGCCCATTGGTAATAAATGCACTTGGTGTAATAAATGCTGCAAGAGAAAGGTATTAATGGAAAATGATTGAAGATATTCTCGGATCAGCAGGGTGCATTAAATGCGACTGGCAGAAAAGTACAGCAGAGTGTACAGTGCTACAGTTGCAGAGAACCGTTACAGAATTTGGGGGACCAGTACTTCGTGATTTGAAATTTGTCTTTCTTCAACAGATATATTTTAAAATCCAAGTATAAATAGAGCTGAATTCAAGAGTTTGAAAAAACACAACAACCGAGATCATTCCGCGAAGCAAAATCTTCTAAGTCTCAAAAGCTCAAGAACAGCTCACTCGTCTGCTGAAGTTATTTGTTAACTAAAGCTGAGTTGAAGTCAAAAGAAAAATCATTTTCTGACTGAATATGTAAGAAGAGTGTTGAGAGAAGCTGTTATCCATCTTTGTGAGTGATAAAGCTTTGTAGTATAGGACTTCTGTCTGATTTCCTATAACGCACTTGTGGCCAGTTCATTTGTTGTTTGGCCCAAGCAGTGTATATTGTAATATGTGTGATTATAGTATAACCAAATATCTAAGTGACTTGGAAGAGTGGACTAAAGGATTTTTATCCACATAACCACTATAAATATTCTCTGTGTTTTTGTCTTGCATTATTTACTTGCATATTTCAAAACTGCATAAACACTTTGAAAACTGTTTGAAAGAATTTCTCGAAAGGAGTTTACAAAACTGGGGATAAAATTCTTTGTAAGATTACTTGTGGAAAACACTGATTTAAATCCACTGCAAGTATTCTTATTGAAAATTTGATTTTCCTGAAATCAGCTAAGTTATCATCAGAAGAGTGGTCAACTCTACTGTTCAAGCTATGAGCACGATTAGTCGAGTCAGCTTACATTTCTCGATCAGCTTAGTCTGTTGACAGACGACTTGAAAGTTTTAAAATCCAAAATTTTCAGAGGTCTATTCACCCTTCGCCCTCTAGACCTCAACTGACCACTTTGGACCAACAAGTGGTATCAAAGCGGGTGGTTCATTTGAATCAATTGCCTGATCAACGAGCTTGATCCAAGTGTTTTTCCAAGGTTTTAAAGTTTTCAAAAGAGCACATTTTTTAAAAAATAAAAGTTTTTTGAAAATAGATTGTATCAGCCTTGTTCCTCACATCGGCGGTATGAGTTTTGAGGATTGAAAAATCAGAACGGAGATTTTCCTCGCAGCTTACAATGACAATATGTACACATGTATTACAAAGGGTCCCTTTAAAATCACCAAGACTATAAAGGTTGATGAAGTTGATATAGTGGTGAATAAAGAGCTTGAAGAGATGACAGCGGAAGAAGTGAAGCTGTTTAATCTTCACAAAGTTGGCCGTTTCATCATGACCAAGGCCCTGGACAATGATAGGTTTGACAAAGTCAAACATTGCAAAACTACAAAGGAAATGTGGGATAAGGTCCGTGATATGAGCGAAGGAAACAACGCCATTAAGGAGCACCAACTGAGTGTTGCTCTTGAAAAATTAGACAACTTCAAGATGAAGTCCGCGGAAACCATTGATCAGATGGATACAAGGTTTACAAGGACGCTGAATGAAGTGCTAAAGCTGGGAAAGACCTTTCCTGATAAAGATATCACTGTCAGAGTACTGAAGGCTCTTCCTCCAAAATTCAACATGAAGGTGACATCCATGGAAGAATCAAGGGATCTGGGGAATATCTCTCTAACAGAGTTGTTCTCCGTACTCAAGGCATACGAGTATAAACTGCCAAGGATGGGTATTGAGTAAACCTCAACATCAGGCCCCACAGCCGCACTGGTTGCTGCTGAAAACCCAAGAAGAATAGCAAACAAAAGCAAAGAAGTGAACTCATCTGATGAAGCCACACTGCTCAACAAAAAGGAGTATACTGCTGGAGACGTTGCATTGTCAATAAACAATTTCAAGAAGTTCTACAAGAGAAAAATGAAGAACAAATACAACAATGCTTCTACTTCTAACCCTACCTCTTCTTCTCATGATAGTAAGGATGCTGATAAATCCAAGCTAATGTGTTATAATTGCAAGAAGCTGGGACATTTCATTAGAGATTGCCCCTATCCTAAAGCTGAGAAGTACACCGAGGAAGAAAAGAGAATACGAAAGGAGAGAAAATATCAGAAAGGCAAGGTGTTGATGGCTGAAGCTGAGAAGCTGGCTGCTATTTACTCGTCTGATTCAGATTCAAACACCTCTGAAGAAGAATCTACTGAAGATGAGAACCCTGCTCTTATCTGTCTGATGGCCAAAGAATCTGATGATTCTGAGGATGAGGTAACTCCTCTTGAAAATGAATTATTTAATTCATTTGAGCAAATGGTAGTTAATAATACAAGTATTGTTGATGCATTTACAAAGCTTAAGGAAAAGATGATATTTCTAAGAAAGCAAAATAGTTCACTGAAACTTAAGGTTGAAAAACCAAAAGAATTAGTTGAATATAAACTGCTTGAGCAAGAGAATGAATCTCTGAAAGCTGAATGTGAAGTATATAAAGTTAAAATCATGGAACTTGAAAAAGTCATTGAGTCTCATGATAAGTCATCTGTTGCATCCACTCATATGTCTAGTAAACAGAAGATGCCTTTAAAATAGGATAAGAACCATACTGAAAAATTCATATCTGCTGACAATAGTAAGGTCATTTTGTATGTTCAGACTACCAAACCTGCTTCACATGACAAAGAATTAAAGGAGAAGAAAGCTCCTAAGGCTAAGAAGAGCAAAAAGCCTAAATTAGAAAACAGACTGGTAAAACTAAACAAGAGAGTCATAGGAAGTCTACTGATAAGAGTAAAACCAATCAAACTAGTAATAAGACTAAGTATATGTTAATGAGCAATCATCTAGTAAACCAAAGAAGCATAAAAATAAGAAAAATCAAAATGTTTGGTATGGAAATAAGTCATCATATTATGTGCAACCTGCTGCATATCCACATATATATATCATGCACCTCAATTTCCACAATAATATGCTTCTTACCCTGCTCACCCAATGCATGCATATATTGCGTATCATGCACCATATTTTGCTTCTGAACATCATCCTCATCATACTGATTATCAACATAACACACATGCTGAATATGATGAAGATAAACCTGTTCATGCTCCTGTCAAAGCTCAGAAGCCTAAGAAGCCTAAGACTTCAACATCTTGGCTTATGCGAGCCCTGATGCTGGAAAAAGAGAGGAGCTTTGGGATCATCTTATTGAATTGAGTATTGTGGTTAACATTCCTTGGATGATCACAGGAGACCTCAATGATATTGCTGGCCCGAGCGAAAAACAAGGAGGCAGACCAGTTAACTGGAACCGGGTTGATAAATTTAGGCAGAGATTTGAGTGTTGCAACCTTATGGATCTCGGCTTCTCCGGTCTAAAATTCACGTGGTTCGGCACGAGATACGGTGGATGCAAAGTACGGGAACGTCTTGACAGAACCTTGGTCAATTGGCAATGGAGAGAAAAGTTTCCTGATGTTATGGTTTCTCACCTCCCTCGTACTCATTCCGATCATTGTCCTATTTTAACTAAATGTTTTGATTCGACCACTATCCCCTCTCATAAGCCTTTCCGTTTTGATCTTTGTTGGACAACTTATCCCGATTGTAGTGATCTTATTAGAGAGCATTGGTGTAATTCAACTAATACCCAAACTGCCCTTGCCTCTCTCCCAGAAATTATGAAAGTTTGGAACAAATCCACCTTTGGTAATATATTTAGGAAAAAAAGATTGTTGTTGGCCCGTATGCTTGACATCCAAAAGAAGCTAGCCGTGATTGATTGCCCTCTCCTTATGTCTCTTGAGAGTAGTCTTATCCAGGAGTATAACCAAATCCTTGAGAGTGAGGAGGCCCTTTGGTTCCAAAAATCTAGGATTGAGTGGCTCAAACTTGGAGATCGTAACACGAGGTTCTTCCATCTTTCTAATCTTAGTAGGAGACGTAGGAATAAGATCTCTTCGATTAAAATTGATGGAGAGTGGTGTTTTGACCCTCATAGGATTAGAGAGGAAGCTTGGGCTTTCTTTGATGGGGTTTTTCGTTGTCCCGTACCTACTAAATCTGAAGCCCTTCCCTTAAGTAGGCTTCAAGTTAGTTTGAGTGAAGAGCAATACCTCACCCTTTGCCATCCCGTCTCCTTTGAGGAAATTACCAAAATTGTCAAACTCCTTAGTCCCCACAAAGCCCCGGGTCCGGATGGGTGTCCATCTTTCTTCTTTTAAAACTTTTGGAATTATTTGGGTAACTCTGTGGCCGAGTTCATTAGGGGTATTTTTGAGCTTAGGAAGATTCCGGATAGTATTGCTAACACGTATGTTGTTCTCATTCCGAAGGTTGACCTCCCGGAAACTTTCTCTTCTTTTAGACCCATTGCTTTGTGTAACACTATCTATATAATTGTTACTAAAATTGTTGCACAAAGACTTAAGGGTTATATAGGGGATCTCGTTAGTCCTTGTCAGAGAAGCTTCATCTCGGGTCAGAGTACTCAAGATAACATCCTCGTTGTTTAAGAACTCATTCATACTCTTAGGCGGTCCAAAAGTAAGAGGGGGGGGTATGATCGTTAAGATTGATCTTGAAAAGGCTTACGATAGGGTAAGTTGGTCCTTTCTTGAACAAACTCTCCAGTTCTTTAAGTTTCTTAGAGAACTTATTGAGTTGATCATTGACTGTGTGCGGAATACTCATCCTCAAATCTTGTGGAATGGTGTACCTCTGCCTCCCATCCATCCAAATTGTGGCCTTCGTCAGGGTGATCCGCTTTCCCCCTATCTCTTTGTCCTGTGCATGGAAAGGCTTGGCTACCTCATTGAGGAGGATGTGGGGGGCGGTGATTGGCACCCGATCTCTGTTTGTAGAAATGGTCCTACTATTTCCTATCTCTTCTTTGCGGATGACCTTCTCCTGTTTGCCAAGAACACGAGGGGCGACGCTAATTGTATCAAGTCCACACTTGAGTCCTTTTGCACCCACTCGGGACTTAGTATTAATCTCTCTAAGACTAGGATCTTTCTTAGCCCCCACACTAGCACTTCTATCAAGAATGGGGTTCTTAATGTCTTGAACTTTAGTTGCACTACTAATCTTGGGAAGTACCTTGGGGTGCCCCTTTTCCACAAACGGGTCAATTCCTCCATTTTAATGGGATAATTGAGAAGATCCAAAATTGCCTTTCCACTTGGAAAGCGAAACATCTTAGTCTCGCGGGTAGAGCCACTCTCATTCAATCTGTCACCTCTTCTAGTCCTAGATATGTGATGCAATCCACGTGGGTGCCAAAACACGTTTGTGATCACCTTGATAGTATGAATAGAGCCTTCCTTTGGTCTAATGATGTATCTAGGAGAAAAACCCATCTTATAAGTTGGCAAAAAGTGACCCGTAACAAAAAAGAGGGGGGTTTGGGCCTTAGAGATGCTAGGAAAACCAATGTCTCTCTTTTAGCTAAGGTTGGTTGGCGTGTCCTTAATAATCACAACTCCATTTGGAATGAAATTTTTAGGAAAAAGTACCTCAAAGGTTCCAATATCCTCTCTTATCATACCAAAGGAACCGATTCACATACATGGAGAGGGGTGGTGCGTAGCATTAAAGCCGTATCTCATTGTGTTAAGTGGCGAATTGGGAAATGGCAAGGACATTTCCTTTTGGTTTGATGGGTGGTTAGGTAATGACAAACTTTGTGACCTTATTGAGGGAGATATTAGGGAGAAGGAGTTGGAGCTCCGGTGATTTAACCGTTTTTTGTTGCATTAGATTAAATCAATGATATATATGATGTATTTAGGAGGTCAGATTCAGTATGATTATAGGGCTCCGTTACTTTATTCTGGATTGTTCGTTTTCAAGGAAGAACAAATACACAAAGAACAATAAGTAATAAGACGACGTATTAGCAAATAGTATAGCAAAAGCTTTTCTATTAACTATGTTATCAGATTGCCAAAGTAGGTAGGCGTAAGCTATGAATGTATATTGTGTGAAATACAATGTTTAACTAGGTATTTATATGACAATAACCTTAGCTTTACAAGGAAACATAATCTTAATAGGACTAGGTATAGTAATCCTCGTGGAAGTCGGACATTACTCTTAGTCACCGAGGGTTGATAACGCAGATCGGACTGGGCAGTTCTTTAGTGAATTAGACTCCTGGTCAGTCCGAACGTATATGGACCAGTCATCCCGATTATTATAAGGGGTGCGAAATAGCCCCCATCAGTACTCCCTCACTTCTTCGAGCGCATATGTAGTAGAAGCTCGTAGAAGTAGATGGTCGATTACGACTGTATTTTCTATGAATTGTGCCTCGTTAAAAACCTTATTAGGAAAAAACCCTGTGGGAAAAAATCAAGTAAGGAAAAGAGTGCTACGCCTCATAGATAGTCATTTTGTCGTTCTAATCTCGAACCGCTACGTGTCTCTTGAGGAAACGTTTCGACTTTCGCCGTTTGGCGGGAATGTGATCAGTCGTGAGAAGTTTGAAACGTGTTTTCATCTCTCTTTATAAATAGGTGATCGTTATTTCAGTCATCTTTTACTTTCTACTTCCCAAATTTTCGCAGTCATTTTCTTATTTGCTCATTTCTTTTCTAATTTACTTTTATCGACTCATATTCTTCGAGGATCCCAAAAATGGCTTCAATTTCAAGAAAATCTTCCTCGTCAACCAGGGAAAGAGTCACTCCTAATATCGAGGAGGAGGTACCCCCGATCTCTTCGACTGAGCAGACAGGAGTGTCAGAATTCACTGTTTCGGATAAGGACACCTTTAACGTGCAAATTATAACCGATACGGATGTTGCTGCTAGGGCCAAGAAGGGCAAGGGTACGGTTCCTCAAATTTTTGAACCGATCGAGGACCTTGCTTGTGTTTATACTGAGGAAACTTTCCACGAGGTCAGGGATAATTATGCGAAATATTTTCCGGAAGGTTCGAAGATTATTCTTCCTTCTCCTTCTGATAGGGTTACTTCCCAGTCGGAGGGTTGTCGAGCTTTTTACACTACTCATTTCAATTACGGTTTGCGTCTTCCCTTGTCCGCCTTATTTCTTGACATTTTGAAAATATTTAGCATATGCTTGATGCAGTTAGTCCCTAATTCGGTGGCCTTTGTGGTATATTTTTCCGTTTTGATAGCGAAAGGATTCCAGCCTTCTTTTCGTAATTTTACACAATTGTTCCGTTTTAATATTTCTAGTTCTTCCAACCGCGGATACTTTTTCGCCAGCTAGAAGACTAGTCGCTCCATCTTCGAATCCCCGGTTTCCAGCAATCCTTTCTGGAAATCTCATTTTTTTTCGTACAACCACCTTCTCATCTTCGTTTAGTGGATGGTTCAACTGGGCCATTCTCGTGGGACCATGATTCCAAATGGATTTATGGTGGTCGCTTGGCGACTGGCGATTTTGTCCCCGACGACCCCCAATTGATTAGTGAAATCCAGGGTATGCACGCCGACAAGTAACAAAGTGCTCGTCTTATTGGCGAGGCCTATCTTCGTAAGGCGAGATTGAGTCCTCATACTTTCCCCATTTCTTCCCCTTCTCAACCGCTGGGTAAGTATTTTATTTCAGCATTGAATCGTTATAATTCCTTTTAGCAGTATGTCTAATTTTGACTTTGTTTCATTTTTAGTTCTTATGGTAGAAAATTATCGGCGCTCTTTCAAAGGAAAGATGGTTTTGTCTAAATCCACTAAGACCATAGAGAATCTCCTTATTGAGCAGAGAGCGTCCCGGAAAAGAAAATTGGAACTGAGCCACGATTCTGAAGATAACAGAGAGGAATCTCCGGATTCTTCCCAAGAATCTCCCGTCCGTCAGGGGACGGGACCTGGTTATCCTCCTCTCCAACTTCGAACTTCCCTTGGCATACGTGGATGCCGCAGCTGGTCGATGCCCCATCCCAACGATAAGCCAGTGGAGAGAAAAATGTGTTATTATGGTCGTTCTGGCGAGGATCTATCTTTACTTGGTGAGAATCACCCGAAACCCACTCTTGTCGAGATGATCGAAGACCATCTACAGGGGAAGAGAGCTGCCGGTTATTCCGAGATTGATTCTTTGGTTCATGATGAGAGCGAGAATGCTGTGGACAAGGCAACTCGTGTTCTTCTATCCAGCGTGTTTACTCGCGATATGAATAAGCTCCTTCGGAAGGATCCTTTGGAGAAATTTCAGAGAGCTTCTCTTTATGCTGAAAAGGTGATTTCCTATTATGTACGCTCATTTGGCAATTTACTTAATGAATACTTTAGCTCACAAATTCATTCCATTTATTACTTTCCTTTTTAGACCAAGACTTGCTTGGCATCGTATGCCTATGAAGCCGCTCTCTGGAAACAACAATATGAATTTCTGGATGAGAGATACAAGGCTTTACTTCACAAGGCTTCTGGTTCAGAGGTTGGTCCCTCGACATCCTCTTCTCTCCCGCTTCAGATCATAGAAACTCAGGCTACGGGATCTGATGACCAGGAGATCATAAATAAAGTTTTGGAGACTTCCCGTACTCATGAGCAGGTCGATCAATTGGCTAAAGAGTTGGAAGATCATCAATTTCAGAGTACTACTCGGATTAGTGAGCTGGAATCTCAGGTAGCAAGTCTCCAGGCCTCAATGGAGGAGTACGATAGGGATCTTCCTCTTAGCGGACTCAAAGATCGTTACGGCAGGAATCCCGATGAGAGAGTGATTCGAGAGTTCCTTAGTTATCCCGTTCATACAGCTTTGGTGTATCGAATGGTTGGTCCGCTCCTAGAGAGTACTTTCAAGAAGGCAATTCATCAGCTGGTTGCTCTGGAATTAATTGAGGATCGTCGAATGGAATATTTCAAGGTAGCACATGTCAGCCTGAATCGTTACGGCGAGGAGTACTCTCCTTCTGAGCTGCCAGACCTCGTATATAAACAATTTCCATTGGAAGAGGAAGAGAAAATGGAGGCAATAAACGAAGGAGCGAACGAAGAAGAGGCCGCTGGTAAACAGGGAGTTCCAAATGGCGACGGGGTTGTGTGAAGTGGGAGCGATCCATCGATCTAGGAAATAATCCTTATGATAATCAACATAACATGGTTGGTAATATTACCTTTTTATCCTTTTGTACAATAGACGGTTCATATTCTGACAGTTATGTCTTTTCGACTTCTCTGTTGAGAATAATTTAGACAAGTTATTAACTTTGCCGTAATCATTATGCTTATGTCTTTTCGAATTCTTGCGGCTGTTCATAGGTTAGTTTCTGTGATTTGCGCCCATTCTTTGGGTCTCTTGCGTCTTTTCGTATAGTATAAATACATATGGTAAAACTTTACTCGCTATTTACCGATTTTACTCAACTTATCCAGAATACTCTCTCGTTAGGAGGTCGATAAGTTTCCTCGATAATTAAATTTTCTTTTCTATTTCCGAACATGAGTAACCTTTTCAGCAACACTTCAAAGCGTCCATCCCGCGAGGGTAACAGAAATATTAGACCTAAAAGGTCTCGTACAGAGGGGCCTTCTATAGATCCATCTCGTTCATCCTTAACTAGAAGATCGGAGATCGAGATTCCCGTTATTCCTTCTGAATCTCCCTCCGTAATTAGTTCGACTTTTGTTCAACAAGATTCCTACTTCTACTTCTACCGTCCTACTTGTCGGCGGACGTCAAAGGGAAGATGCCACGGGGGCAGTTGGTGGAGATTCTTTTTTGGATCCGTCCATGACACAATCTGTTTCCCAAGATTTTTCTGATTTTTTATTTAATGATACTACTGTTGTGACTACTTCTTTTGAAGCCAGCGGGCCTTCTGGAGGTCGGACAGGCTCTAGGTCCGGCCGGCGGATCGTTATCTCTGCTTCGGGCAAGGAGACTTCGGTGAGTCCTAATGAGAGGGAATCCCCTCGTTTGTTAGACGACCGTTGTATTCTTGAGCAGGTTAAGGATATAGTGGAGTCGGTGATTCCTCGTCCTGATGGTGTTTCCCGCGATAGTGAACTGCCCAGCTCTCTTGAGCCCGATGCTTTGTCCTGGGACTTGGGCCTAAGCACTATCTTGCCCGACGAGTTGAGGAAGCACGAAGGTACTTCCAATGTTCGCCTCGTTCAGTCGCTGGTTAAGTTATGCGAGCAGGTAATCATATTTCTTACTATATTTCTTGCTTTATCTTGATTGCCTTGTTACGTATGAGCTTTTTTCTTTTTCAGGCCAAGTACTTTGCGCTGCAGCTGGGTGTGCAAAATTATGATCTGTGGATCAGTAGGGAGGGCCAGAAACGTCGCTTGGAATCGGAGACGGTGAAGGTCACAGGACAGACTCTCCAACTCAGGTTTCTCAATGATGACCTTCAGAAATTACAAGAAGAGAAGTATGTCCTTGAGAAGGAGAAAAGCCACTTGGTTCAGGCTCACGCCCTTGCAAAGGAATCTCGTCGGCAGGCATATGAACAAGGTTATGATGCCGGTTATCTAAAACGTCAGGAGGAATTGATGGCGTTTGTGGGCAACGCGACTCCTCGAAGGGGTGCTTCTGCTAGTCGGCCCGGTGATAGCAACCCATCTCAGTGACCTGTTCTGACGTAGCTGTTATAGTTGGAATGCTCTTTCTCTTTTTATTTTTTATTTTTTATTTTTTTTGTAGGCCCCAACCTTTACGTGGTTGTCGTGGCTGAATATTTTTGAATGTAAAGCAAAATTAATGACAACTATGATTCGTTATTACCAGATTCATGCTTTGATTGTTTTCAGTCAATAGATATATTTTGATAAATTATGTCTTGCAAAATTTTATTGTTATTAATAATAAAAAAAAAAAAAAAAAAAAAAGTCCAGGAGATTTTAGCAGACTTATCTGACATTAATTTCCTGGGAGATTATCTTTTGTTTGAGAAAGTATCTCGTTCTGGCTTGATCAGTCTTGAATAGCTGAATGAAG
The DNA here is from genome assembly GCA_003313485.2 of Penstemon barbatus. NCBI lineage: Eukaryota > Viridiplantae > Streptophyta > Magnoliopsida > Lamiales > Plantaginaceae > Penstemon > Penstemon barbatus. The sequence goes on along the minus strand of CM064884.1, from coordinate 62,400,033 downwards.
TAGTATTTCTTCTGCAAATCAAACTTTTAATCAAGTGTAAGTATGATGATCGACCAAGCATGGTCCCTTAGGCTTGTTCTGAAGTCATTTTACACATTAGAATGTAGACTGTAGGTTGTCCATGTAGATAATTTATTGAATAATTGTGAAGGAATGCTTAGCGCTCTTGTCGATGATTGATCAATGTTTTGCAGAATTGTCCATTTGCCACAGACATCTTATATAAGGGCGTGGTTATTTCCTCTGTTTGAGCATTACGCCCTTTGTTTAAAAGTTTAAGCTCGTAGAAAGAATATTGTTCCAAGCATCTTCTTAAAATTCATGTTTCTTTGCACTAATTGTGAGTTCCATGTTCCTCAAATAAAGCAACCAGTGTATCAACATGTCAATTCTTGATATGGGAGGAATTGGAAAATGTAGAATCATTAGTTAGATCTAGCTTGTTCAGACCTCCTTTCGCAATTTTTTGGAATGTTAGGCAGTGGCGATTTTGTAGGCTGGAATGATGACGATCATTTCTCTAATTTTCGTGTCAGACTTCTTGGACTCCAGTGGAGGTCTAATATAGTTAAAAAAAATATCTGCCGTTTGATATATGAGGCAGTGACGACCTTGGTCGCTGGAGTATGAGATTTTATAATGTTAAACGAAGTAGTATCTGTTGCTTTGGTGCAAACTTATATATCTTCATCGAGGATTTCTTGCTCTTTATCAAGCGACTGGCATTTGTAAGTGTGCAAGCTTTTTCAGTCTAGAGCTCTTTAGATCCGCTTTATTTTTTTTGTGTTGATCGCTTCGATTTTGGCTCTTTTTACAATCGAATAGCCTTTTCGACCATAGAGGAGCCGTTTACTCGCATTAATTATGGGCCGTCAAAAGGTCGCATTTTCATCCCTTGATCAGAGCTCTATCTAACCGTAGGATTAACGTAACGTTTTCCCTATAAATAGAGATTCAGTTTCTTTCCATATCTATTCATATCGTACGAAATGAAGATATCATATTCTTTGGGCTTCATTCTGCCTAGTGATCCCATATCCTTCAAAAAGTCTCATTATCACGAATCGATATCATATAATAACTCAAATATCATTTGCCTTGTACTGACGGGTCCCATTGATGCCCTACCTTGTACTGACGGGTCCCATGAGGCCTTAACCTTTGTCTTCACAGGTTTTGAGGTCCGTTGTTTCTGTTTGCACATGGAGGGTTCATATTTACCAGGCACCGCCGCTTTTCAATGTTACCTCCGGATTGATAGACCGCCGGGATGTGCTGGTAAATTTATACTTCTGCGACGGTCCTGAAGAGATGCTGCTTTAGAGTAAAATTCAACCCCATTATACAAGCAGTATCTCCTTCTAGGCGAGTGGCCGTTACTGGGCATCTGGCCGGAAATGGTCATTTCGTCTGTAAGAACATTTGATCTTCAGATCCTGGCCATCGAACCAAAGAAGTCGACCATCCTGAGTAGCACGCTTCTTAGGTGGTCAATTTCAATCATCGAGGTACTAGGGAGGAGATTGATGTTTCCGTGGACATTGTCGTGAAGACCGCCGATCTATAGAATAGGATTATTTTACCTAAATAGTTATGATGATGTGTAGATTGTATAGAGTTCTGTGTATTCTGATCAAAACTTCGTATGTAATTTGAGACTTGTTCTGAGAACTCAGATGAATAATACTTTAATATTACTACTTTCATATTTCTTGTTGTTGATTTCTCTCGACCTGTTCTTATTTATTATCAATATCAAGGAGCGACTGTAAAGCTGATTGGTTTTTACCAAATCTTTCGAATTGTAACCTATTTTTATCGAGGAGCATTTTTTGTCGTTGTCGTTTATGGAGATCGAGGAGCGTTTATCGAGCGAATCAATTTTACTCAACTCGTTTTTAGACTTTAGGTTTATTAACTTTTTTACGGAGGTCGAGGAGTGTTTATTGAGCGAATCAATTTTACTCAACTCGTTTTTAGCCTTTAGGTTTATTAACCTTTTTATGGAGGTCGAGGAGTGTTTATTGAGCGAATCAATTTTACTCAACTCGTTTTTAGCCTTTAGGTTTATTAACCTTTTTATTGACGTCGAGGAGTGTTTATTGAGCGAATCAATTTTACTCAACTCATTTTTAGACTTTAGGTTTATTAACCTTTTTATGGAGGTCGAGGAGTGTTTATTGAGCGAATCAATTTTACTCAACTCGTTTTTAGCCTTTAGGTTTATTAACATTTTTATGGACGTCGAGGAGTGTTTATTGAGCGAATCAATTTTACTCAACTCATTTTTAGACTTCAGGTTTATTAACCTTTTTATGGAGGTCGAGGAGTGTTTATTGAGCGGATCAATTTATACTCAACTCTTTTTAAGACTTAGGTTTTATACCAAAATCTTTTTGATCGTTAGATATAAGATCGAGGAGCGTTTATTGAGCGGATCAATTTATACTCAACTCTTTTTAAGACTTAGGTTTTTATACCAAAATCTTTTTGATCGTTAGATATAAGATGGAGGAGCGTTTATTGAGCGGATCAATTTATACTCAACTCGTTATACTTTTAGATCGACTTTTTGTATTTAACTAAGCCGATTGTAGAATCCCGAGGAGCGTTTATCGAATTAATCGATTTATACTCAAGTCGTTAGGATACGTCGCCTTTAACTCAAGTGAACCTTAGATTTGGCGTTCAAAATTGTAATCATTGATAAAATTCTTTGAGTAGGAAACTCAGGCCAAGGCCTTTATTACAACGAATAAAAATAAAACGTATGTCCTCAAAAGAAATTAACTAGAACAATTTACTAGGATTCACTTTCCCTAGTATCGTCTAAGGTTGACTGCATTCTAGGTTCTTGGTAGGGGTGTTCCGTCCAAGTGTGCAATTTTGTATGAACCTTTCTTTCCTACACTAATGACAATGTATGGTCCATCCCAATTCTGTTGTAATTTTCCCACATGCTTGGATACCTCTACCTTTTTTAACACCAAGTCCCCTTCTTTGAAGGTTCGTATGCGGACTTTTTGATTATAGGCTTTCTCCATGTTTGATTTAGCGACTTGTAATCGCACGGCAGCTTTCTCTCTTAATGCTTATGTCAAGTCGATATCACTTTCTCTTGCCTTTTCGTTTTCCTGATCATCATACATGTCAATTCTTGGTGTTGGAATTAGTGTTTCGACCGGAATCACAGCTTCCGAGTCATACACTAGACTGAATGGGGTCTCCCCGGTCGAAGTTCTAACTGTCGTTCGATTAGCCCAAAGTACTTCTGGCAGTTCATCCAGCTATCTTCCTTTGGCTGCCCCTAATCTTTTCTCCAGAGACTTTATTATTTCTCGGTTCGCTACTTCAGTTTGTCCATTTGCTCTTGGATGCCCAACCGAAGTGAAGTTTTGCTAAATTCCTAGTTTGGTACACCATTCCACTACTTGTTTTCCCGCAAATTGGGTTCCGGTATCAGAGATCAGGATTCTTGGGATGCCAAATCGACACACTATGAATTTCCATAAGAAGTTGATCACTTGGAATTGAGTTATTCGAGCAAGGGCGACACATTCTATCCATTTATTGAAATACTCGACAACGACTAGAACATACGCTTTCTTAGACCTGGCTACTGGGAAGGGTCCCACGATGTCCATCCCCCATTGATCGAATGGCCAGCATACCGGTATTGAGTGCATGTTTTCAGCTGGTTGATGACTTATATTAGCATGAACTTGACAATGATGACATTTTTGAAAATATTGTATGGCATCATTATTAATGGTAGGCCAATAATAGCCCGTTCTAATGCATTTTAAAGCTAAGGCCCTTGCTCCACTGTGATTTCCTGCTTCTCCTTCGTGTACTTCTCAAAGGACATCGTTGGTTTGAGATTCGGAGATGCATTTTAGAAGAATTCCCGATACCGATCTTCGGTAAAGTTTTTCTTCTAATAATGTATATTTTGGAGCTCGATATTTTATTTTCCGAGCTTCATTTGGATCAAGCGGTAATCTTCCTTCTCGAAGATAGTTTATCATCGGAGTCATAGTTTCTTTCAACTTCTTCAATTTCCACATCTCAGCGATCGGTGTATCATCGATATCTATTGCTGGTGTTTTGGAAATTAACCAATTGATTACTCTTTCTATTTTACCGTCGTTAGACCCTATAAATCTAGACAATTGATCGGCCTATTTATTTTCTGATCGTGAGATGTTCTGTATCCCAAAATTTTCGAATCTCTCAGCCAATTCCTTTACTTTGGCGAGGTATTTGATCATGTTAAATTCCTTTGCCTCGTATAGACCTTCTATTTATCTTTGTATCAACTCAGAATCGGTTAAAACTTTCAGATTCTTTATGTTGGCTTTAACCGCCATTTCCATTCATGCTATTAGCGCTTAATATTCTGCTTCGTTGTTTGTCACCACGAAGTCCAATGTAATAGCATAGTTTATATCCTCCTTATTTGGTCCGGTAAAGTTGACCCCGACACCTCCTCCTTCTCTGCATGAAGCACCGTCGACATGCATTAACCAGGTCTGATTTTCTACGATCAAGATGTCGTGGTCATGGCTGGTTGATTCGGTATGTTCGTTTGTCCGGGTCGGAGTTTCTAACAGGAAATCTGCTAGGACTTGGGTCTTAATTGCAATTCTTGGTCTGTATTCGATTTCGAACTGACCGAGCTCGATCGCCCACTTGATCAATCTTTCAGAGGCTTCCGGCTTCGCTAAGACCTGTCTTAGCGGTTGGTTGGTTAACACCACAATTTTGTAGGTCAGAAAGTAAGGTCGGAGTTTTCGTGCCGCCATTACTAAGGACAAAGCGAATTTTTCTATTTCCAAGTAGTTCTTCTCCGCCCCTTGTAGTAACTTACTTAAATAATAAACAGGCTTATGTTCCACGCCTTCTATTGTCACTAGAACCGAACTAATGGCCACATCGGAGATTGATATGTAAATGTATAATGATTCTCCCTCGGTTGGTTTGGCCAATAGTGGGGAGGTCGTCAGATATTCCTTTAGCCGGTCGAAGGCCTGGTTGCATTCCTCGGTCCAAACAAAGTTTTTTGCTTTTCGTAGAGTTTGAAAGAAAGGCAAACTTCAGTTGGCCGACTTGGAGATGAATCTGTTTAACGCCACGATCTTCCCTACCAAGCTTTGTACTTGGGAGATCGTTTTGGGAGGCTTCATTTCGGTTATGGCTCGAATTTTTTCTGGATTGGCCTCAATTCCTCGTTGATGTACCAAATAGCCCAAAAATTTTCCCGACATAACTCCGAAGGTGCATTTTGCAGGATTCAACTTCATTCGGTATTTTCTCAATATTTGGAAGCATTGATCGAGATGCCTCACATGGTCAGCTTCATTCATGCTTTTGACCAGCATGTCGTCTACTTAGACTTCCATTATTTCTCCAATCAACTTCTTGAACATTAGGTTTACTAATCTCTGGTAAGTGGCCCCAGCGTTCCTCAGGCCAAAAGGCATGACTATGAAGCAGTAAACACCCTGCCCGATCATGAAGGCAGTTTTCTCTTGATCTCGCTCATCCATGTATATTTGATAAAAACCTTGGAAGGCATCCATCATGCTGAAAATTGCAAAGCCAGCGGTTGAGTCGACCAATAAGTCGATCCTCGGGAGGGGATATGGATCGCGCGGACATAGCTTGTTTAGGTCGGTGAAGTCATTACACATTCTCCACTTATTATCCTTCTTATCCCCTTTTGCTACTAATACGAGATTACATAGCCATTCCGAGAAGTGTATTTCTCGAATATGTTTTGCCTTGAGTAGCCTTTCTACTTCTGCCTTGATTATTTTATCTTTTATCGGCCCATGATTCCTCTTCTTTTGTCTAGCGGGTTTTGCCATGGGGTCGATTTTCAGCGAGTGACTGATTACTCTGGGATCGATCCCTTCAATGTCGTCCGCACTCCAAGCGAAGATATCTATGTTTTCTCTGAGGAAATTCACCAGCATTACTTCCCCTTCCTTACTGAGTTCGGTTCCTATTCTGGTCATTCTCGTTGGATCTCCTTCCACTAGTAGGACATCTTTGTGTTCTGGTGGTTTCAAAGCCAAATCGACCGGTTCCTTTCCCTTTTTATCTACTCGGTCCGTGCTGGGGATTTCAATTTCGACTCTGTCAACATCTTCTTCAAGTTTTCTTTTAGCTGGGGTAAATGTTCTGGAGCGGTTACCTAAGGTTAAGAAGGTGTTGTAGCAGTCCCATGCCATACAATGATCGTTTACTATTTCTCCGATTCCTGCGTCAGTTGGAAATTTTATTTTCTAATGGTGAGTTGAAACAACTGCTCGGAATAGGTTGAGGGCGGGTCGCCCGAGGATCGCGTTGTAGGCAAAGGGGGTTTCTACTACTAAGAATTTGATTAGCTTCACCGTACGATGTGATTTCCTTCCGAGTGATACACTTAAAGCTATTGTGCCACAGGGAACAATTTCGGAACCTCCAAACCCTACTAGAGGCGTAGCTACCTTTTGGAATGTTATTTGTCCCAAGTTCATCTGGGCTAAAACCTCTTTAGAGATGATGTTGGCCGAGCTTCCATTGTCGATCAGGATTCTTTTGACATTATAGTTCGCAATTTCTAGCGATACCAACATTGGGAAATCAGGGTTGTCTTCTTTTGTGTCCCAAACAAAGTTGTTTGGTACTTCGCTCTCATCGAAACTGATCAGCTGGTGCCTAGGTGATTTGCTTTCTAGCATCCATATTTCCTTTGGGTACCTGGCGGTACTGCGACGAGCATTGCGACTGTCCCCACCGGCTGGTCCTCCTGAGATCGTATGGACGGTGCCATTGACCTGACCATCGTTCAACTCTTGTGGGGGGCCATCGTTAGGAGACTTTCTTCGGGAGCTTCATCTTCGGTTATTATTAGGGCTCCGACTTCTCCCCCTCTTGCGGTTGTTCCGCTCTAAATAATCATCTAATTTTCCTTGTTCAATCAGTTTTTCAATTTCTTTTTTAAGGTGAAAATAATCTTCGGTGCGATGCCCGTGTGCGCGGTGATATCTACAGTATATATCATAGTTTCGTGCCCCTGGCCTTGGCTGAGCGATTCTCTTTGCTGCCGGGATCCAATTGTTCCTCTCAAGTACTACCAAGATTTCTTCTATTGGAACGGTCAGCCTGGGGTATTCTACTTGGTTGATTCTGCTCCTGTTCGCTGGCTCGGCCGATCTAGGTCTTTGATAGACATTAGGTCGTCTATCTTGATCGTTTCGATTATATTCTAATCGCTGAAAGACATTGCCACTTCTAATGGATCCATCGTAATCCATGGATTTTTGAGCGGGAATTCTATCTTGCCGTTTGGAACCGGAGGGGGGAGCTTTATATTTATTATTGTCTTTAACAGAGTTCATCTCCTCGTCATGTACTTTGATGCCAAGGTTATAATATCAGCAAATGTTCTAGGTTGCTTTCTACTGAGGGCATTCCCGAATTGCCTGTTTTTCGTGAGATCGAAAAGAATGGAGATTATGTAATCGATATTTGGGGAGTCGATTTTAAGCAATTCTACGTTAAATCTTGCCAACCAGGAACGAAGGGTTTCTCCGTCATGTTGATGGATAGTCCCTAGGTAGCTCATTGGCAATTTCTGTCTCTTCTGGCTAGCGAACTGCTGAGTTAGCTTATTGCATAATTCTCTAAAGCTGAATATGAAATTGGTGGGTTGTTTTGCAAACCAGTCTAAAGCTAGCCCCTCGAATGTGGTGACCATCAGTTTTGCAGTGAATTCAGCCGAGTGAGCATATAGATTTATTATGTTAGTAAAGCTGAATATATAATCATCTGGGTTGGTTGTTCCATCATATCTGGGCAGTCGTCCCGGAACTTGTTCTGAGGATTGTGCTTCTTTTATTTCCTTGCAGAAGGGGGAGCATGCTGCTAGGCTCTCTTGGATCTCAGTACTTCTGGCCCATGGATTTTGAACAGTTCATAGGCGTTGTTCCAGACGTTCTTGTACCATTTTTTCAATTTCTCTTTCCAAGAATCGCATGGTTCGTGGTCGATTAGGAATTGCTCCAACTATATCATCTTCGATGGGAATTATGTTATGTTCCTTTGATCCGGGGCCGATGGGTTGTGGCCTTGTCCGACCCGTTTGTCTTCGGATATGTTCATTGGATAGTTTCGAATTGCTCTTTTGCGGACTGTGCAACGATCGTTGTTCGCTTGCAGGGCTGTCCGCTTGTTGAGAGATCTGATCGACCTGCCTCGGTGTCCTTTGAATAGGATTTGCCCTAGTCGCTCTAGGGTTTCTAGGAACTTGCTCGGGTACCAGTAATTCCCCTGGACAGAGTGACTTAAAGAGCATAGCGATTTGTCGCAGCTTCTCCTAAGTATCTGACAAGGGAACAGGGATTGCTGGAGCCACATGGTCTTCAGGTACCGTATTGGCGGGGATTCCCTGTTGTCCTTGTGGGTTTTGGATATTTATCCCTAGTGGTTCCTCCTGATTTTGCAGCCGTTCGCTCTCTTGCTGATTGTTATTACTTAAAGGGACGTTGTTGTTAGTATCGTCCGGTTGATCCTCGGATGTGTTACGAGCGTTCGTCGTGTTACTCCTTCCTCCGTTACGGGCGCTCTTCTTTGGGTGAGCCATATGTCGATCGAATAATTAACCTAGCCCCTTGGTGGGCGCCAACTGATTTAACCATTTTTCGTTGCGTTAGATTAAATCAATGATATATATGATGTATTTAGGATGTCTGATTCAGTATGATTATAGGGCTCTGTTACTTTATTCTGGATGAATCGTTTTCAAGGAAGAACAAATACACAAAGAACAATAAGTAATAAGACGATGTATTAGCAAATAGTATAGCAAAAGCTTTTCTATTAACTATGTTATCAGATTGCCAAAGTAGGTAGGCGTAAGCTATGAATGTATATTGTGTGAAATACAATGTGTAACTAGGTATTTATATGACAATAACCCTAGCTTTACAAGGAAACATAATCTTAATAGGACTAGGCATAGCAATCCTCGTGGAAGTCGGACATTACTCTTAGTCGCCGAGGGTTGATAACGCAGATCGGACTGGGCAGTTCTTTAGTGAATTAGACTCCTGGTCGGTCCAAACGTATATGGACCAGTCATTCCGATTATTATAAGGGGTGAGAAATAGCCCCCATCATCCGGGTAGGGGATGTCATAGACCATTCCGCGGTTTGGGATCTTAGCTCTATCAACACGACCATTCCGCGGTTTGGGATCGTAGTATTTGCTCGGTTCCGATTCCTATCTATAGAGAGTATAGCGACTCTAGAATCTGGTCCGGTTCTACTAATGGTCAATTTAGTTGTAGAAGTGCTTACATTGCTCTTGACAATCATTTAGAGGGGTCCCCTTCCTTGGAGGAGCATCCAACTTGGATTTGGAAACTTGGTTGTCACCTTAGATTGAAATTTTCTTGTGGCTCATTTATCACAATAGTCTTGCCCTTAGGTTTGATAGTCATTTCGCCCTTAATGATCTTTGTCCTAGATGTAGTACAAATAGGGAGGATTTGTTCCATAACTTTTATAATTGTCCAAAAGCTAAACCGATTTGGGATGTGGTCATTTCCCCATGCGACTCACTTGCTTTATCCCGCATTGATAGTTCCCACTGGATTGAAAGGAATCTCAAACAAAATTTCCAGAACTTGCTTATACAGGATTGCCCTTGGCCTTTAATTTTTCTTTCCACAATTTGGCACATTTGGAAAGCTTGTAACAAAAAAGTTTTTGAGGATCGGGAGGAACATACCAAGGCAACTACTTCCAAGATTCGCCTTTTGGCCACGGAGATGAAAGATAGTTTCATGACCTTGAGCAAACCGAAGATCGTGTTCGTTCAACGATGGATTAGGCCGACTCAAGGGAGGCTTAAACTCAACACGGATGGGAGTTTTTACCCTCACACTAACTTGGCGGCGTCTGGTGGAGTTATAAGGGATGGGAGTGGTCATTGGGTGTTGGGATTTTGTTGGAATATTGGAGAGTGTTCGATTAATATGGGAGAATTACTTGCACTACGGGAGGGACTCATGTTGGGTTGGGATAGAAGATTTCAATTTATTGAAGTGGAGGTGGACTACGAAGTAGTGGTTAACCTTGTTAATGATAGGGGGGATGTTGCGCACCCCTTAGCTCACATTTTGGAGGATGTTCGAGTGCTTTTGAGGAAGCCGTGGAGTGTCACTTTTCGGCACATTAGAAGAACGGCTAATATGGTGGCAGATTCACTTGCCAAATTGGGGCATCTGTCGAAGTTGGGCACGAAGATTGTTTGGGATGAGGCACCCTCAGGTGTTCGAGATACCTTAGAGGAAGACCTTGTGTAGTTTCTTTCTCTTTCTGTCTGACCAAAAAAAATATATATATTCTGCATAGATATATATTATAACATAGCTTTTTAATCTTGTAAGTTGGTGTTCGTAATTTTTTTGATGGCGATATTTTAAATGTTTATTTTACTAAGTCTATTTGTACTTGGTGAAATATAAATATAAGATTAAAGTAAATGTCGATTTTACTAAAAATTTTATAATTTAGATGCACACAACCAAGCATTCTGTCATTTATAATTAGTTTTATTTGTTTTAAATTCTTTGAGAATTCTACATAAAAGCTTTGTGTAAAATTATTCTTCTAATTCTTATAAAGTCATTGATTATTTAAATAGTATATCTTCATTGATTGATATTATATTTCGTTTTACACATGTTATCGATCGATCAAAATATTTCTATCAAATTTTATAAACTATATTTAGTTATTATCCGTTATAAATTGTTAAGGCGTAAAAACAAAAAGTTTTTCATAAATGCTTTTGCTTAATTGTCTACTATTTCGATCTACAAAGGTTAAACCAAAGTATTCAAATAATCGTCTGTTTCGGGAAATTCTGAGAATACATCGTCATTTGGTCTATAAGCTTGCAACTAATACTAAATTTATATGTTTTTATATTAATATATATATATAGCAGATTTACTGCACTTAATGTAGTATGTCGACTTGCGTTTAAATAGTGTTTTCTCTTCTGCTCAGCAAATTTGGTAAAATAATCGGCTTGGTCGAAATTAAAAATGACGAACTAAACATCTACTATAATATGTACATTGTAATGATCAGGGAGAAATATTTTGTTTCATTGAATGACAGACGGGAAAAATAATATTGAGCAACATGCGGATAAACAATTATCATTATATTGTACATATTATAGTCGGACAAAAAAAGTCCTGGATCGAGAAATAAATGGAAATCGAGTTAAACGATAACAAAAAAAAAAATAGTTCAAATATAAAATATAGAAAAAAAACACACAATTAATTAATAATAGAAAGCATAGTTAAAGAAATAAATTAGCATGTAATAAATTATTTATAGAACCGACCATTAATAAAACGCATTAGGAAAAAAAGTAAAGCAGTAAAGTATGATCGAAAAGCAAGATCGGAATTCAACTCTAAATGAAAGTATTAGTCTATTAGATGAAAAGAGAAACCAAATTCAATCAAGTGCAAATGATTCCGGAAAGAAACAGCACCGGTTTATGATTATACCGTTTTTTTAAAAAAAGGGTAAAAGTATATTGTGTTGGACTTGGAATCTTACGACTTAAACTCTTATGTCGGGCTCACAGGTCGTAAGCCTTTGCCAAACAGTCCTTAATCTTTGGGAAGCGAAACGAATGTTGTAATCAATGCATTGATCTTGGCCGTGCATCTGTGATAAATTGAACAGTCGGATCTAAATATTTTTTGACATAAATGGGTGGTTTTACTTGCGTTTAAATAATTTTTTTCTTTTACTCAGCAATTTGGTAAAATAATTCAAACTATGAACCTTATTATATCATGTACACAATTGTTCGAAAGCGGAACGCGGTATGTTTCCCAAGCAATTAGACGTCAGGCCTTTTACTGCTCATCTAGACTACCAACAAATGATTTATGAAGAGTATTTTCGTAGAAACCCATCTTATTTGATCCCTTAAATATGGGATCTCATAAATTATCAAATGCCATTCCTTGGTTATAATTTAATTTGGGTTGAAATTATTTATTTGGGATGTACAGTGACCCAAGAATGATAGGAGGAGGTGGGTTTGGTCTAACGCATTGCGTGGAATATTTTTCTCATTAGTAATGACCATTTTTTTCTTTTTCCTTCTAACAGAAGATGATTACTCCAATAGTAAAACTTCTATTCTGCATCTCTATCGGATGCTAATTTCCCAAAATAGTATGAAGAATTTTTAGTAATTCTATTATTTAAAGATGTATTTTGAGAATTGGCAACTACTCGAAATTTTGTCAGTGTTATACAATTATTGTTACTTGTCGAGCTATTACGACTGTTATATTTTGTAGTAAGACTTTATATCATGTACAAAATTGTTCTAAATATGCATATATTTATATATTTGGGTAAGAGAAAGATGAACACGCTTTAACCAGAATGCTATTTGCTTATTTATTTTCAGTACGTTTTAAAAGATGGACATCTAGGGGTAAAGCACTGTTTCGGTGCGGGCCGCGAGAGCGGTACCAAATCGAGGCAAACTCTGAATACTAGATATGACATCAAAATAATAGGGGTCAAGGTCGGCCAGTGAGACGATGGGGGATAAGCTTCATCGTCGAGAGGGAAACAACCCAGATAACCAGCTAAGGCCCCTAAATGATCGCTCAGTGATAAAGGAGGTATGGGTGCAGAGACAGCCAGGAGGTTTGCCTAGAAGCAGCCACCCTTGAAAGAGTGCGTAATAGCTCACTGATGGAGCGCTCTTGCGCCGAAGATGAACGGGGCTAAGCGATATGCCGAAGCTGTGGGATGTAAAAATCAATTATATAAAATAATTTTTGCCTGTATATTTGATATATTACTTAACTTAACAATTTTTATAAATATGTTATTTTAAAATAATATTTTCAACAAAGTCAGTCTATGATTAGTTCAAATAATTTTCGAAATCATCTCATCTTTAAAATTCAACTCCTTTTTGTTATCAAATTAGTCATTATTGTTATTTTGCGTCAACGAAGATAAACATCCATAAAAGAATCATTTTGTTTTTTGGGGGCGTACATCTAAAAAGACGTGTACCTAACAAGACATGCAAGTATAGATAATAATGAATCTTTTAAATAATTCAACCTTATGACTAAAAAGTTTGACGTTGGATATCTTATATATGTCAAATCAATAATTTTGGTATAAATTTGGGAAAGTAGAAGATCAACAGTCGTAAAATTAAAAGCTATTTGCTTATTTATTTTCAGTAAGTTTTATAAGAAACGAATGTTCGGATGAATGTAAGACTATTGTGTAATTTAACTTTTTTATTATATATTATATTATATTATATATTACGGCTTATAAGATATATGTTTATACAAGAAGCCTGATTTTCTGTTTTTTTTTTTTAATTTACATATTTAAAAAAAAAATTGTATAAAGTTTTTTTGCTGATTAATCATAATATTCTAATGAAATTGTATAAATTTGAATTTGTCTGTGTAATCCTTTTATTATTTAACTTACCGCCTTACCGGGGATGCCGAAGACAATAGGAGCTTCAGTAAGATACTCTTTTTCACTTAGGTAATAGCCTTTAGTAAAAATGTATCTATTAACATAAGGTTTAATTTTTCAGGTGATGTTGTATAATGTTCCGGAATTAACGCGATTGGACGATAATTTCGTCTACGTTAATAAATTTCAACTAAAGCACGATTCATTTGCCAAACAGTCCGTAATCCTTGGGAAGCAAAATGAATATTGTAGTTAATGCGTTGATCTCGGTTGTTCATCTGTGATCTTTTCTACAGTTATCTAAATGTATTTTACTATAAATTTGTGGTTTTTCTCGATTTAATTTTTTTTTTTTTTTTACTTAGCATATTTTGGTAAAAATTATTCCTTCTAACTTGTTATACATCTTATTATATTCTGTACCCAATTGTGCAAAAGCAGAACACGCAATGTTTTCCAAGCAATTAGACGTCAGGTGTTTTGCTCTTCGTCTAGAATACTAACAACAATCTTTCTAGGGTGCGGCCCCTTTAGTTACGGCATCACATGCGGCTCACTCCCTCAACCGTTAGATCAGCTTACTTAAATGGCAGCCTGGATTGGTAACTAAAGGTTTTGGATTTAATTTAGGTTTATTTCTAATTAAAAATGCAATTGACTATTAAGCCCTTTTCCTTAATTTGTCAAAAAAAAAAGAAAAAATCGACTGAAAATAGAAAAAACCCTTTTGCCCCCCATTAAATTTTATGTTTTAAGAAGACATTTATACCCCCCACTTAAAAATCGAAATTAACAATTAATTTGCTCCTTATTTCCTTCTCTTTCATAATCTTTCAAAACTAACAAATAATTGTCTTTATTTCATAATCATTCAAACTTAATTGATTATTTCTTGTTATTACTTCTCCACCATTTTTACACCATCCATGCCTTCAATAATCTCACCACCATTTTTGCACCTTAAATGAATCCTCTCCAAAATTGCTTTACAAATTTCGAATCATAAAAAAAAATGAAATTCTCAATTAATTTTGAATCCACGAAATCAATATCTCAAATCAATAATTTTGATGTATATTATCCTTAATCCCCGTTTGTTTATTTATTTCTATTCGGTCGATTAAGTTCGAATTTCTTAGATAATAGTTTAAATTTCGGTCGATCCTATTAGTTAAGAGATCCGTATTCGACAATAAATAAATAAAATTATATGTATGCATAGTATTTTATAAAAATAAGTAACATTGATAATATTTTACCATCAATAATTTTATTTAATAAAATAGTAGTTAATAATTTGTTCATAAATAATTTTTTCGAATATTTTCATCTAAATAAAGAGAGAATTGCATTTGCGGTACCAAACTATATAGCGATTCCAACTTGTGGTACCATAAAAAATAAAGTTGATCAATTTGGTACCGTAATTTAAGAAATTGAATCACATTTGGTACCACCGTTAAAATTGGGCGTTAACTGCTGAAGTGGGAGTTAAGTTTTATTGCAGAATTGATATCATTACTTATATTGACTGATAATTATACCCCTAACTTTTCAAGTTGTCAGTAAATTTGAAGATATGGGGTTATTTTGACAACTTGAAAAGTTAGGGGTATACTTGTCAGTCAATATAAGTAATGGTATCAATTCTGCAATAAAACTTAACTGCCATGTCAGCAGTTAAAACCAAATGTGATTCAATTTCTTAATTACGGTACCAAATTGATCAACTTCATTTTTTATGGTACCACAAGTTGGAATCGCTATATAGTTTGGTACCACAATTGCAATTCTCTCTCTAAATAAATATGAATATTAATTACTAGAAAGTTCATAAATTCATTCTTACGAATATTTTCATCACTGGTGAGCAGTGCTAAAAACTCAACATGTGAGCTAAATTTAATAAAATCGTAAAGTTAACAAACTTATTTTTGAAAAAAAAAATGTTAATGTAAGTTTTGAAAGCGACGATTTATAGGATATATGATCTAGTGGAATTAAGAAATTTTGAAAGAACTTCTAGTTAGTTTTCTTAATCGTGCAAGATGAATTTTGAATTGTAATTACTGTTTTTCATCGTGGAAGATGAATTTTTGTAATTGATTTTTTTAATCATGGCGAATTTGTTGGCTTGTTTTAATCTTGGAATGAAATTTAGTTTTACCCTAATTGTGTTTTTATATCATGGAAATAAATCGGATATGGATTTAGGTTTATTATGTGAAAGGGTATAAGTGTCTTTGTATAATTAAATTTTAAGTGTTTTAGATTTAAGTTAATTAAAAAGGATATAATTGACTTTTCAATTTTAAGTTATTATTTTGATTTTCATTTAAAAATAAAAGAAAAGGGTAGATTGGACATTTAATAACCTGTGCAAGCTTGACAAAAAAAGATACTTAGTTACCGCGCCACGTGGCGCGATTTAAGGGGGGGGGGCGCACATGCGGCCAGTTACATACGGCCGCACCCTAGACAGCCTGTACTAACAAATGATATATGAAGAATGTGTTTATACAATCCCATCTTATCTGATCCCGAAAATAAGGGATTACATTATTTAAGGTATGGGATCGCGACAAGTATATCTCCAAATGCCATTACTTGTTTACATTTTAGTGGAGCAGGCATTATGGTAATTCTAGGTGTTAATGTTTTAATAGATTACTTTTAATTATTGTACTCCTTTCTCGTTATCGATTCCGTTCTCTCCAAATTGTTTATATGCAATCGTTTGAGGTTTTGCGAACTTAGAGAATGATATTAATTTGAGACTCGATCTATAAAATTGAAGCTAACACTTGGTCCATGATTTTTTAATATAATATTCGGAACCATCTTATCATTAAAATTTGCTTCCTCTTTTTCATCGAATCAGTCTTCGTCATTTTTTTTGGTGAAGTATGATAAACAGTTATAAAAAATTGAGTTGTTATTTTTTTGAGGTGCGATTAACAAGACAAGTGAGTTCAAATAATAATGAATCTTGTAAATAACCCAAATTTAATATTAAAAAAATGTATTGAAAATTCGTAAATACGATTTTGTTTATTTAATTATTCTATTATTTGACGTAAATCAATGGGAAGGAGAGGATCAACAGTCATAAAATAAAAAGCCGTTTGTTTATTTATTCCATGTTATATAATTTTGCTATTTTATAATAAATTATTAATATTATTTAAAATGAATGTTATTGATACAATTCTTTCTTATATTCGAGCTATAAGCCTATAATTGTTAAAAACGAATGTTTGTATATAAATATTTTAAAAATTTAATGTTAGTACTTAGAACTGATTGAGTGAGTAAAACCTGCATAAATCTTCTTGTTCAGTCTTAAAAAATTGCAAATAAGTTTTATAAAGTCCAGATTATACTAACAAAATATTTTGGTTAATAAATATCCTGTTTTAATCTACATGTGCCAAAATCTATTCTTTTATTAAAAACCTTAATTATGAGTAAACCCAATTAAACTTGTTCGTCTTTCGTTTCAATAAAAAAATGTCAAAACAATTTGTATGGCAAATGTCCTAATTCTAGTACTACCTATTGGGTCAATAAAACTCAACAAATCTTCTTGTACGATCTACCAATATAGATGTTTATTCTATTATATAATACGATTAAATATAATAGCAATGCTTATACTCGGTCGTATAAGAAATATGAGAAAATTCGGATTTTATTAATCACGATAATATACATATACAAAACAATAGTTTGCAAATGAGTTGATCTAAACAATAGATAACGGGTCCTAATTAAATGATAAGTAGTTAAAGACAGTGTTCACCGAAAAATTAATCTAAAAGATCCAAATCCTCCTGGAGATCTTGTCTGAAAAACTTGATGAGAAAGCTAATTTATTTTCCAGATGAAGAAAAAAATATTTATTATATGAATAATAAAATCTCCAATTATTAGTCAGATGATGAGCTAAACTTATACAATTTGACTATAATTGGAATCGTTTACGAAAAGATAAACTAAATTGTACGAAGAGTAGTACATTTTTTTTTAAACTGGTGCGTTTCATTATCAAAATAAAAAATAAAAGGGGAAAGTGTTGGATTTTTACCCAATCGGATCCGAACGATTCGACTCGACGAGTAAACAGGATCGAACTAATTCGACCCAATTGCAGAATTTGGTGGGTTTTATGTTCATAGTATATTTCGAAAATAACTAACATAAAAACGAGGATCCCATAAACGATAATTATTTTAATTATGCATAAGAAAGAAATAGAAAACTTACAGAAAGCTTCCAGTCCTTCGTTCTTTTGGTTGAACTTTTGGTTTCATGCTTTTCTAGAATTTGATGAACAAACGGCTTGGATCTTTTTCACCATTGATATCAACCACGTTCTCCTTCTACTAGGTGTGTGGGCACCAACTTAAGAGAATCGACCTTTTTTTTTCACGTTTTAGAAATCAAGAATTCAAGATGAAAACTACTCTTTTTTTCTTGAACAAAGGGTGGCTTTTTGTATGCTTAGGGTTGAAGAACTTTTCCTTCTTTTGAGTGTAATCTTAATGATTTCACAAATCAAAAAAAATCCTTTTTTAAGATCTATATCTCATATTATATTTATAGATATGGGAGGAGTTAAACTCCTACCATAACTCACTCAAAGTTTCCTACTAGGAAAAGAACTCTGCTTTCTCTTACCTTAAGAGAGTTATTAATTAAATACAACTCTTGTAATTAATTAAAACATACATAAATATATTTATATATATAATTTCGAAAATTACATATAAAAATATATAATTTTTTCTTTTATTTATTATATAAATATATCATATATATTTACATAGTAAATAATGAATTTCTACAATTAGAAATTCCATAAATGCCAATGTTTCCTTTTTCTTGAATCTAGTATTCAATTTTCATTAGATTTAATTCTATAATTAAATCTAACATAATTAATTAAATTTCATCTAATTAATTCGGAGTTTCAATTTTGGGAAACTATTTCCAAAATGCAACGTGAATGCATATGTTCTAATTTCTTAAGTTCAAACGTAGATTAACAGGAGCCGTGGTTGAGGACCTATGGACATGTAACTTCAAGCTCCAATAAATCGAATAATTTATCAAACTCTTTAATATAATTAATTCGATCTATTAATTCCAAGTGACTCCACTAATGACTTGGAATTGCACTCTTGTCATTACAATATATTTTACTCAAAAGATCAAGATAGTCCATTGATATAATCACTACATGCAATTTGATCCTCCAATAATTGATTCGTAATTAGAGCTAGGCGTAATTACCGTTTTGCCCCTCTAATTACTTCTTTATCCTTAAGTTCCATTAGTTCACTAGTAAACAGTTTGATTTATGAACTTATTCATAAATCAGAGCGCTCTACTGTTCAGTTCCAGAACTAACACTTAAGGGAATCAATATTCCAGCTTCTCGCAAGAAGGGTTGGATTCCATATCTGTAAAACACATTCCCAGCCATTTATCTCAACGGATCTTCAAGACATAAGTTTTAGGCTCGACATGGTTACGGGCCATTACATATGAGTCAAAAGAACTCGTTAAGATAAACAGGAGTTTATGCCTACTCAGGATTTAGATCGATTCGCATATGATCATCAGTTGACATGTTCTAGAACCATAATATCAACGGTATCTTATTTATGATTCTAGATCATGTCTGGTCCAGTCCTATGTAATCGAATTACACAAAGTACCTCCACCTTCGATGTCTCTACATTAGTAATTCGGATCAAAATTACTACATTGTAAATGTTTCGTGGACCGTACTAGTAGTGCTTAGTTAAAGATCCCAACTTTAACTCACTACGGACTTCTTAGTCTATTAGCTATAACTTAAATCCTCCAGTATAATATATATACTTAAGTCATAGTCTCTTTAATAGACTTGGAATTTTATGATGTTTATATTATGCATTAAATGCGTAATCGAAATGATTATATGAAAAATTAATTTCAAATTTATTTATTTATTTCAATTAAAGAATGTCAAATACATGCTTTAAGAGCATCATGCCTAACAATCTCCCACTTGCTCTAAAGCATATGAGATATGTCTCTCAAACCCATTTGCTCCAAATGTGCTTCAAACGATTTTGAAGGCACAATTTGGTAATTGACTTTTAGCTGCTTCACAAGCTGCTATTCAGTTTATGCTGTCATATAGTATATCGTTGATTCAAATAACAACTATACTATCAATATGTCGACTTTCGACTTTCTTTGACTGAGAGTCAAAATCAATTATCCTTCAAGGTTCAGGTCTCCACCTAAATATTCGAGCATATATCACATTGCTCTTCCTAGAATATTTGAGAATACGTTTCGCTCGAACTCATCGTTTTTAACGATATATGATATCCTATGTCATTCCCAATGAGATAGACATCATCAATATAAACTACTAAGAAATCCACTTTGTTTTCTTTGATATACTTGTATACACAAGGTCTATCAATTGTTTTCCTCAAATCAATGGGCTTTGATCGTTACATCAAACCTTATATTTCAGGACTTACGTGCTTGCTTAAGTCCACAAATGGACTTTTGCATCTAACAGACTTTCTGCTCTTGGCCTTGATCAGTGAACCCTTCTGGTTGCATCTTATAGATGCTCTCCTTAAGATAGCTATTCAGAAAAGCTATCTTGACATCCAATTTTTATATCATGTAATAAACGTTGGATGTGATGGATAAGAGGATGTGTATGGAATTAAGCTTAGCAACATGTGAGAAAGTTTCTTCATAGTCAACTCCCTCTTTTCAGGTATAACCCCTTTGCTATTAGCCTAACCTTTTGAAAGTCTATACTTTCTTGCTCATACCTCTCTGATTCTTATAGATCCAATTATATCCAATATATTTGATCTCATCATGGGGATCTATAAATTTTCCAGATGTTATAGGATTCATCGCAACTTGCCATTTTTCCTTATTAGAATCTTCCATTGCATGTTTGTATGACAATGAATCATCTTGATATGTGTCTCACACTTCTAGAGGTACTTCTCATCATCCTCGTAGGAGGTGAGTAGTCTAACTACCCTCCCACTACGACGAGGTACCAAGATGTTCTAATCAGGAATTGTGGTCTTTCGTTGAGGTAATTCATTAGTAGTTAGCTAAGGTGTGCCGATCTCATCAGCTTAAATTTCTTCCAATATTATTTAACTACGAGGTTTAAGGTTTGTTATCTAACATTCCTGAATAAAAGTGATATTCGTCGATATGAATTCTCTTTTATCTTGAATGCTACAAAACCTCCTGCAGTGTCGAATAGATTGCCTAGAATTAGACACACTTCAGACCACAGTTTCAACTTTTCAGTCATTCCTTTCAACACGTGTACCAGACACTCACATAAGTGAAAGTGTTGTAAACTAATTTTACAATCATTCCACAAATCTATGGGAGTCTTATGGATTGACTTATTTGTTGTTACATTCAAAATGTAGATTGCGGTTTCTAGTGCCTATCACAAGAAAGACATTGGTAATGAGGAATATGGTTCATTATTGATCTAACCATTTCTAAGAAACTTCAATTGTAGAGTTTCAGGTGCTATGAGTTGGATTGAATTCCATGCTCCAGCGAGTAGTTCTTGAATTCGTAATCCAAGTATTCTCTTCCTTGATCATATCAAAGAGTTTTGAGTGATTTACCTAAAGGTTTTTCAACATCTCTAGGAATTCTTTAATCTTTCCAGGAGATTCAGATTTCTTTAGCTTTAGATAAACATGAAGAGTGTTGACTTTCAACTCTCTTAAAGGACATTCCTTTACCATCATATTTATCCTATCAAGGTTAATATGTACTAATCTTAGATGCCAAAGATACGTGTTATCACTCTTAGAAGTTTTAGAACATAGCATTGATCAATAATTTGCTACCTAAAATAATTCATAAATTATTTATCGATCATTTCTGACATTTATAATACAGTCCATGTTCTATGTTTGCATGATAACTATTTTCTGAAATAACAATCTTATTATCAGAAAAAGTAAAATAACTATCTTATTCATGCAATCATAATTGAGAAATCAAATTTCTAACAAAGATTAGGAATAAAGTATACATTGTTCAAAACAATGAATCTATTCCTAAATTCTAAGTGAACTGTTCATATGGTCTTTACAAAAAATGATCGTCCATATCCAATCATTCATTGTGACATTTCCTTTGGCAAGTCCTCTTGAAGAACTAAACATATAAAGAAGAACAAATACGATGAGTGGCCTCTGAATTAAATATTCAGAATGACAAATTATTTTCCACTAATAAGTTTCTAAAAACCAGTAAATCAAATTTACATTGTCATTTTGATCTTCTTTTCGCAGAGATACCTTTTATAGTTTCTCTTGCAATGAACATGAACTCCATAGTGAAAACATTTTCTCTTATGGATTTTGTTCATGGAATTCTTCTTATTTCACTTGCCTTAGGATGCCCATAGCTTTCTTGTGTCTTGACTCAGACCCACCTTTCGCCCTCTTCCTCTTTTTGTTCTTAACAGTAGAGGAAGACGAACTTTGCTTGACAACGTTTGCCTCTTACTTTTTAGCCTTATGTTTAAATATGGCTTCAAAATTCTGCAATTAGTTTTAGCAATTTAGTCATGCTATAAACCAACTTATTCTCAATATAGTTGGATGTGAACGCAGAAAAGTTTGGCATGAATGACCCAATAATTACACTAATTTGAGTCATCTCTTCAATGGTGGCCTCTTTTATAGCCGCCTTGTGCACAATTTTAATTATGTCAAATACATAATCTCTTAGCGAAGAGTCCTTAAACTTAGCCTTCATGAATCTACGAGGCGACTCATGTCGACTTTGTTCAGAAGGTTTGCTAAATATAACTTGAAAAGATTCTCATAACTCGTATGAGTTCTCCATGTACTGATGTTTCTTCTTAAGAACAATGTTCATGGAAGCAAGCATGTAGCAATGCACCTTGTTGTTGGTTCGGATCCAACTATCATTTATATCTCGTACATTACGAGAAGCACCAGCGAGAGGTTCTGGAGGACAATCCTCTGTGAGAACGAACTCTTGATTCTCACAAATCATTCGTATGCTAATATTGGATTTTCAATTAACGTAATTACGTTCCCCAGTTCAATTTTTATTCGAGAGTAAACTAACAAAAGAGTTTATAATAGACATAATTGTTGAATAAATAAATAAATTGAAATTCGATCATATACTCATAATAAACATCATATTTCGGAATAGTAAACGCGATGCATAAATGCAGCTCTTAAGAAAAACACATAAAGCAATTTACTAATCCGCGATAAAATAATTTAGCTACTAATATGTTGCCGTAGGATCGATCATATTAATACTAAATTAAGTTTGAGACAATCTCAAATTAATAAGTGAACTAAGATATCTCATATTCATTTTTCACTATTAATTACCGCATTATTTGGCCAACATGTATTCAACTAACTTAAACACATGTTTATGAGTGTAACCTATTGTTTCAGATTTTATGACTTAACTTAGACTTGTCACCGTAGGGTAGATCAAGCTAAAATACATCAATAAATCCTATCTCAAGAAAGTTTAATCTTGTTATTGATATAGGTTAGACACCTTCCGTAGGGAGGATGCAATCTAGGCACCGCGAGGCGCTACCTAAATCTCACTTTATTAAACTAACAATAGAGACCATAGGATATATCGACATATATCCTTCTCCCACTCAATAATTTTAAAACATGTGTTTTATCTAAATAAATATTTATGTTTTATAATCTACATAAACATAACTAGAGTTTTAATCTCTAAGCAAATTTAGGATTAAAATCCAATCTAATTGGGTTTAATTTATTATGTAGATTATCTTCCAATCTAATTGGACATGAGGTGATCTTATACTATCTAAGTTGAGATGGGACCTAAAATTAATAATTATCCAATCAAATTGGACTTCGATTCCTTTAGACATTCTAATTGAGCTAACTTTTAGATGAACCCTTATTAATTTTTACCAAACTCAGGGATCACCAAATTTTAAATAATGCTCATAAGTTTAACACTTAAACTAATTCATTATTTAAATAAATTTGTTTTCAAAAAACTATTATATGTGCATGCATAAAAACATACATATATCGAATATAAAATCTATATGTGATGCATGAACATAATAAAGCGATTGTGGGTATTATGAATGACATGTAATATGCATGAACATGCTATCAATTATAACAGAAGCATAAAACCAAAATGACGGATCGGGTGTTTTTGGGTAATTCTAAAATTACAACCCAGAAGAAAAATAATGGACCTAAATATTACAAAAATAGCTTCCATTACAGATCTTCATCTTTGAGTTCATTCTTGTAATCTTCTCCATCAAGCTCATATTGCAAAGTCGACCAAGCTCAAATGATTTTAGATAAAGTTCTAAACTTATATCGAAAAACCCACAATTCAAAATTGTGCTAATAACCCAAATCAAAATTTTTGGTTAAGTTCAAAACTTAATTCAAAACTCACACTTCAAAAGTGCACCCATAGTCCCAGCCAATATCAATTTCACGAATTGATTCACAATTCAAAATTGCATTATAAGGTCAAAATAAAATAAAAAAATCCAAACTTATTTTCTCAAAATAAAAGTTGGCTTTTAATTTATCCATGACCTGACCGATAGTAAATCATAATACACGAAAAATGACAATTGAATTAAACTGTTTAGACAATTATCATAAAGTGACTATGTTGGCTGATACAACGAAACACTTTACCAAAGTTGGGTTATTTACTAAATTTACAGCGTAGCCAATGTGCAAGTACATTACTGTAAATTTATCCAAAGCCATTCATCTTATATATGGCTTACAAATTAACATTTATGTGGCCAATTATCTTCATCTAACAACACACAGCAGCAACGCCTTAGGTCATCTTCTTCTTCAGGTCTCGGATTTCTTTCAATAATTAAATTATTACAAAAGTCCTATGACAACAAAAATTGGCGTACAGTACATCTAGCTAGGAATTTAAATAACAATAATAAAACCCTAACCCAAAAACACCAAAACCGATCCTTAAATAAAAAACATTCATCCATCCAATATTTAAACAATTTAAATATGTATATACCCACAATCAATTAAAATAAAAAAGTTTATGAACCTCGCTCTGAATGTTATTAATATTATAATAAATTATTAATATTATTTAAAATGAATGTTATTGATACAATTCTTTCTTATATTCGAGCTATAAGCCTATAATTGTTAAAAACGAATGTTTGTATATAAATATTTTAAAAATTTAATGTTGTTGGAATTATTATTCTTAATAATATGGACTTACATGTTATATAATTGTATATGATAGGCTATTTCATTTATGTGCCTAATTAATTGTGATCTAATAATAATAATTATGTGGCACTTAAGAATATCAATTAATTAAAGTATGGACTCTTTATATGTATAGATACCTAATTGGACTCTAATTGTTCTTGATGGGCTGACAGTTAGAGCCCTACTAGGATTAGGGTTAATCATCTCCTATATATAGGGTTATGGTCCTTAAGCCAATTCATACTTTGCACTTTCATCTTCCCCATCTAGAGAAAGCATAAGGCAATAGTGAATAAGGCTTAGAAGACCACAACCCCCTATAATCCATCTTTGTGATTCTTCCGCTACTCTACCAATTGATTCAGGTATACGTCTCTTTAGCATAAACGTATCTTACTTAATCATCTGCGAATAGGTCCTGAGATATGTATGTTTTCATGGCTTATATATTTCATGTTATCATAGCATATCTGTCAATATCTAACAAGTGGTATCAGAGCCACCTTTCGTTAGAAGATTAGAGTCCAGATTCGTTTATATGATTTTTATGAAATTTTAGTCTTCTAAATTCATTCAAGATCTAGATTTAGTTTTTATTCATGCTTAAATTCTGGCGTATTCATGCTTTGTGTAGAAATTGTCAGCATGATTTTTTGTGTTAATATGACTGTTGATTTCATAGCATAATTACGTATTTAGGTTTAATTATCTGTGGAAAAATTGGATTTTGATTTAATATAAATTTATTAAAATAATCAAATTTGCGGCACAATTTTTCTTGTTGAAAGTGTGTTATGTATTTGATTATGTTGTTTGGAAGTTTTTCTCTTGATCATCTAATTGTCGTGAATAGATTCACCCATGGTAGGCAGCTTTACCATATACTTATTTTGGGCATAATTTTATTGAACTATAATATTGAATTATGTTAATTTGTGTTGATGTATTATTTAATTATAGTTAATTCCTTTTCTTGGGTTGTAAACAGTTTTTGCTAGTTTTTGAAGTGAATGAATTTTCTTACCTTTTATTAGTGCTCCAGTTAATTCATTCAATTAGTGCTACGACTTTTCAATTATTGATACGACGTTTAAAAGAAAAGGTTATATGTTTCAAGTACGAAAACATGTATTTTTTTATGGGCATTGATTTATTTATTTGGCTGCTTAGCATGGACATTATTGTCATTTGTTTGGGCTGCATTGCCCACTATCTAATTCCAGGGGTGGGGCATTTTGGTAATTTAAAAAAAAAAATCAATACTTGATATGTCCATTATTTACAATTGATTCGATTGAACCGACATGTTGCCAAAGCAACCTCTGTTGGGTAAAATTGATCAATTTTGAATAAGGGGACATAGTTATCCATGTGAAATAATCGGCCCAAAGGAAGGTTATTTTGACCGGATAATGATTGGCTTTTACCCCTGAGGTATGTTAATTAATCGAAAATATTTCGATCGAACCAACACGTTGTCAAAGTAACCTCTGTTGGGTAAGATTGATTAATTTTAATTAATTTAGCATAGTTGTCCATGTGAAACAATCGGCCCAAAGGAAGGTTGTTTTGACAGGACAATGTGTAGTCTTGAATATGTGTTACATTTGGATTATCATGCTTTTGTTGTGTCGGCCCAAAGGAAGGCACACCATTATGCCGATACTAGTATCAATATTTAAGTCTATGTAAAAGAGTACCACTTGCGCATTATTATTTTAGTCCAAAGACTAAATAATAACGACGTGCTAGGTATCTTAAGATGGGCCCACCAACTAGTGTATGCATTAAAAATTATTTTGGTTCATACATAATTTTAATAAATTAATTTGACTGTATTTCATTGTCTTTTCGGATTTAGTGTCTTCAATGCCTTCTGTAATAACTCCCAACAACATCCCCGTGCTTAACGGCACAAACTTCAAGAAATGGAAAGAGCACATCATGATAGTGCTCGGTTGTATGGATTTGGACCATGCATTAAGAATTGAGCGTCCCACAAATCTGACCCCTGAAAGCACTGATGCTGAAAGGGTGGCTCATGAAAGGTGGGAGCGATCGAAGCGCATGAGTCTGATGATGATGCAAAACTCCACTCCGGAAACCATAAGGCGTAATATATCAGAGGATAATGATGCAATAAAGTTTCTGATGCAATTAGCGTACCGATTCACTTTTAGTGAAAGGGTTGAAACGGACACTATTTTGAAACAACTCGTTTCCATATGCTATAAGGGCAAAGGAAATATAGATGAATATATTATGGTTATGTCAAAACTTGTATCAAGACTAAGGACCCTTAGGCTGAATTTGTCTGATGACATATTTGTGCATCTGGTCTTGATCTCGCTTCTTGCGTTTTGGTTCCTTCAGGCCCTCTTTCTATGCTCAGAAAGAGAAATGGACATTAAATGAGCTTATGGCTCAGTGAATGCAAGAAGATGAGAGTCAGAAACAAGAAAAGACTGACAATATTCATTTGGCATTCAAATCAAATGGTAAAACCGCCACCATGAAGCGAAAGAGGGATAAAGGTACGGAAACTGCAACTCCTCCTGGAACTACACAACCTAAGAGCCAAAAGGGATAGAATTCGGTTATTACCTGTCACTTTTGCAAGAAGGTTGACCACTTAAAGAAATTATGCCTAGGAGATGCCACTTGACATGTAAAGAAAGGTAATATTTTTAACTTCGTTTGTTGTGAAGTTAATTTGATTTTGGTACCTAGTGACACTTGGTGGATAGATACGGGAGCTATTATTCACATATGTGTCACGTTGTAGGATTGCCTCCACTACCGATTGCCAAATGATGATGAAAGATACATCTATGTAGGCAAAGTGAACAAGGTTGTTATGGAAGTTGTAGGTGTCGTTAGGATTTATTTAAGTTCTAGTTTATTTATTTATTTTGGATTTAGAAGAAACTTTTAATATACCGTCTTTTCGGTGGAAATTGATTCATGTTTCATTTTTGAACAAATTTGGTTATTCTTGTTCATTTGAAATTGAATTATTTACTATTTCTTTAAATTCAAAAAAAATTATTGCACTAGAACTTTAATAGATAAATTATATTAATTAGACACCTTAACAACCAATAATGAAAAACCTGCATTCAAGTTTCTTAGGTGCTAAATGAAAATTAACTAATGAGAATTCATTATTATTTTGGCACAAATGATTAGGACACATTTCTCGATAGAGAATACGAAGGCTTGTGCATGATGGAATTCTCGATTCCCTTGAATTAACAGACCTTAAATCTGTATAGAATGCATTAAGGGAAAACAAATGAATAAATGATATAAGGGTGCATATAGAAGTAGTGAACCTCCAGAGTTGATACATAATTACATAGCTGGTTCGTTCTCTAAGGACTCTTTGAATGGACAAATGTATCTTATCAGCTCTATGGATTATTACTCACGATACGGTCGTCTTTACTTAATTTATGAGAAGTTTTCATAATTGGTGTGAATGACATGGCCTTTTGCCAGTACCATAATGACATGGTGAGAAGTATGATTAATCACTCTTCTCTGACAGAGTTACTTTTGAACAATGCTCTTAAGACTGCAGTTTTCATATTTAACTGTGTAAGGTAGTTACTAAAATTTAATACAAAACATGGGTATGTAAGAGGCCTAGTATTAGGCACTTTCATATCTTGAGTTGTCCAAATGAGGCTAGGTCTTATAGGCCTGACAAAAGAAAATTGGACTATAAGCTTATTAGCCGCTACTTTACGAATTACTTCGAAAGATTGAGGGGTTACAAGTTTTAGTACTCCTCAAATAGATCCTTCTTCGATATAGGAGACGCCAAAATTATTGAGCATGCTTACTATAGTGGGAGCATTAAAAATGATGTAGTGTTTGAGGGGGAGAATGTGTAAATATTCTCACTATAGTTACAACTGACAATGATAAGGTAACCATTCCTATCAAAGTTCAACTTGTAAATCAGGATTCATGTCAAACACTATCACTCTTGCACTCACTCCCACTACTGTAGTTTAGCAACCTCAACTTAAGAAACCGATAAGGAGTTACACAAGAGAAATGAGGCAATACTGGGAATTTATATTGTCTATTTCCTTAGAATGATTTTGACTTGAAGATGAAAAATGATCTGACTTGGTCGAATCATGTGTGGTCTAACGAATGATTCGTTTAGGATCATCATGGCATTAGTAGCTCATTATGATTTAGAGCTACAATAAATGGACGTTAAGACAGTTGAATAAACGATATGTAAACTTAAGAAGTCCATTTATGGCTTAAAGTAGGCGTCCCACTAATGGTACCGAAAATTTGATCATGTGATTACCTCTTCTGTTTTTCGAGGAAAACACCACTAATCAGTGCATATATATTTCACGATCAGTGGGAGCAGGTTTATCATCATGGTGTTGTAAGTAGATGATATTCTACTAGCAAGCACTAATGTAAGGCTTTTGCACGATACCAAGAAATTTCTCTCGAGTAAATTGAAGGAGAAAGATCTAGGTGAATCATCTTTCGTTCTGGGAATACATATAAATCGTGATTGATCTAAATGTATATTTGGTCTATCCCAGAAGGCCTACATTGATAAGTTGCTTAGCCATTTTGGCATGCAAAATTGCGCACCAAGAAATGAACCTTGAGAATGATGAAATGGAATGGGAGTCATCATGCATGTGAAGAATGTACGCATTCTGATATTGCTTGCCGCATATTTGGGATGCAAGTTAGATAATTATACGACTCGATTATGGATCATTTGAAAATGGTCAAACGAGTCTTACAATACTTGTAAAGGACAATTGATTACGAGCTTATAATATCAAAGATCAGATTTTTCTTAAAATCACATATTCTCTGATTCAAACTTCGTTGGTATAGCTACTAATCATGCCATCAATGATCGGCCCAAAGAAAGATCATTGATTTGCCGATTGATAGATATACATATGGTGATAAATACATCAATACAGTATTTGATCACTAAAGGGGAGTGCCACTTACAGTTGATATTTATGTCCAAAGACTATATATCAATGTTGTTCTAGGCATCCTATATGACCTATCAAATGATTATTTGGGGTATTCGTGTGTCAATAACACATCTTAGTACAAACTCTATGACTTTAGATCCATTCACCAAAGGTTGGCCACCTACGGTGCTTCATGAGCGTATTGCTCATATGGGTGTTCTTGGAATTTTAATGATACATTCAATTAGTGGGAGTTTGTCCTTCAAGTTTTATGCTTGACAGTTTTGATTTTATTCTGTACAGACTTGAGTTTCATGATTTAAATGAAATTATTCATTTCCTTTTGAATACCCTGAAATAAGGTCAAGTTTTGTGACTTTCTACTGAGGTTAAACATTTGGTAAAGAAAGTTGACTCTCGGAGTCATTATGCTGGACCAGTTGGAAATTGACATGATATAGATCACATAAGATGTAATTTCCATGCTACACATCCATACTTGATCTATGTTGTTGATTATGTTGGTATCGTGACCATTGAAGGTTTAGTCATGAATTCATGCGACGAATGCCGCTTTGATCCTATATTAGCATAATCGATGAACAAGATTGTTTGGGATATTTTGTGGTTGAAATAGCAAATTTTGTGCACACTTAGGCTTATACAATCTGAAGAAAACATGGTAGTCCAAGTGGGAGATTGTTGGAATTATTATTCTTAATAATATGGACTTACATGTTATATAATTGTATATGATAGGCTATTTCATTTATGTGCCTAATTAATTGTGATCTAATAATAATAATTATGTGGCACTTAAGAATATCAATTAATTAAAGTATGGACTCTTTATATGTATAGATACCTAATTGGACTCTAATTGTTCTTGATGGGCTGACAGTTAGAGCCCTACTAGGATTAGGGTTAATCATCTCCTATATATAGGGTTATGGTCCTTAAGCCAATTCATACTTTGCACTTTCATCTTCCCCATCTAGAGAAAGCATAAGGCAATAGTGAATAAGGCTTAGAAGACCACAACCCCCTATAATCCATCTTTGTGATTCTTCCGCTACTCTACCAATTGATTCAGGTATACGTCTCTTTAGCATAAACGTATCTTACTTAATCATCTGCGAATAGGTCCTGAGATATGTATGTTTTCATGGCTTATATATTTCATGTTATCATAGCATATCTGTCAATATCTAACAAATGTTAGTACTTAGAACTGATTGAGTGAGTAAAACCTGCATAAATCTTCTTGTTCAGTCTTAAAAAATTGCAAATAAGTTTTATAAAGTCCAGATTATACTAACAAAATATTTTGGTTAATAAATATCCTGTTTTAATCTACATGTGCCAAAATCTATTCTTTTATTAAAAACCTTAATTATGAGTAAACCCAATTAAACTTGTTCGTCTTTCGTTTCAATAAAAAAATGTCAAAACAATTTGTATGGCAAATGTCCTAATTCTAGTACTACCTATTGGGTCAATAAAACTCAACAAATCTTCTTGTACGATCTACCAATATAGATGTTTATTCTATTATATAATACGATTAAATATAATAGCAATGCTTATACTCGGTCGTATAAGAAATATGAGAAAATTCGGATTTTATTAATCACGATAATATACATATACAAAACAATAGTTTGCAAATGAGTTGATCTAAACAATAGATAACGGGTCCTAATTAAATGATAAGTAGTTAAAGACAGTGTTCACCGAAAAATTAATCTAAAAGATCCAAATCCTCCTGGAGATCTTGTCTGAAAAACTTGATGAGAAAGCTAATTTATTTTCCAGATGAAGAAAAAAATATTTATTATATGAATAATAAAATCTCCAATTATTAGTCAGATGATGAGCTAAACTTATACAATTTGACTATAATTGGAATCGTTTACGAAAAGATAAACTAAATTGTACGAAGAGTAGTACATTTTTTTTTTAAACTGGTGCGTTTCATTATCAAAATAAAAAATAAAAGGGGAAAGTGTTGGATTTTTACCCAATCGGATCCGAACGATTCGACTCGACGAGTAAACAGGATCGAACTAATTCGACCCAATTGCAGAATTTGGTGGGTTTTATGTTCATAGTATATTTCGAAAATAACTAACATAAAAACGAGGATCCCATAAACGATAATTATTTTAATTATGCATAAGAAAGAAATAGAAAACTTACAGAAAGCTTCCAGTCCTTCGTTCTTTTGGTTGAACTTTTGGTTTCATGCTTTTCTAGAATTTGATGAACAAACGGCTTGGATCTTTTTCACCATTGATATCAACCACGTTCTCCTTCTACTAGGTGTGTGGGCACCAACTTAAGAGAATCGACCTTTTTTTTTTCACGTTTTAGAAATCAAGAATTCAAGATGAAAACTACTCTTTTTTTTCTTGAACAAAGGGTGGCTTTTTGTATGCTTAGGGTTGAAGAACTTTTCCTTCTTTTGAGTGTAATCTTAATGATTTCACAAATCAAAAAAAATCCTTTTTTAAGATCTATATCTCATATTATATTTATAGATATGGGAGGAGTTAAACTCCTACCATAACTCACTCAAAGTTTCCTACTAGGAAAAGAACTCTGCTTTCTCTTACCTTAAGAGAGTTATTAATTAAATACAACTCTTGTAATTAATTAAAACATACATAAATATATTTATATATATAATTTCGAAAATTACATATAAAAATATATAATTTTTTCTTTTATTTATTATATAAATATATCATATATATTTACATAGTAAATAATGAATTTCTACAATTAGAAATTCCATAAATGCCAATGTTTCCTTTTTCTTGAATCTAGTATTCAATTTTCATTAGATTTAATTCTATAATTAAATCTAACATAATTAATTAAATTTCATCTAATTAATTCGGAGTTTCAATTTTGGGAAACTATTTCCAAAATGCAACGTGAATGCATATGTTCTAATTTCTTAAGTTCAAACGTAGATTAACAGGAGCCGTGGTTGAGGACCTATGGACATGTAACTTCAAGCTCCAATAAATCGAATAATTTATCAAACTCTTTAATATAATTAATTCGATCTATTAATTCCAAGTGACTCCACTAATGACTTGGAATTGCACTCTTGTCATTACAATATATTTTACTCAAAAGATCAAGATAGTCCATTGATATAATCACTACATGCAATTTGATCCTCCAATAATTGATTCGTAATTAGAGCTAGGCGTAATTACCGTTTTGCCCCTCTAATTACTTCTTTATCCTTAAGTTCCATTAGTTCACTAGTAAACAGTTTGATTTATGAACTTATTCATAAATCAGAGCGCTCTACTGTTCAGTTCCAGAACTAACACTTAAGGGAATCAATATTCCAGCTTCTCGCAAGAAGGGTTGGATTCCATATCTGTAAAACACATTCCCAGCCATTTATCTCAACGGATCTTCAAGACATAAGTTTTAGGCTCGACATGGTTACGGGCCATTACATATGAGTCAAAAGAACTCGTTAAGATAAACAGGAGTTTATGCCTACTCAGGATTTAGATCGATTCGCATATGATCATCAGTTGACATGTTCTAGAACCATAATATCAACGGTATCTTATTTATGATTCTAGATCATGTCTGGTCCAGTCCTATGTAATCGAATTACACAAAGTTCCTCCACCTTCGATGTCTCTACATTAGTAATTCGGATCAAAATTACTACATTGTAAATGTTTCGTGGACCGTACTAGTAGTGCTTAGTTAAAGATCCCAACTTTAACTCACTACGGACTTCTTAGTCTATTAGCTATAACTTAAATCCTCCAGTATAATATATATACTTAAGTCATAGTCTCTTTAATAGACTTGGAATTTTATGATGTTTATATTATGCATTAAATGCGTAATCGAAATGATTATATGAAAAATTAATTTCAAATTTATTTATTTATTTCAATTAAAGAATGTCAAATACATGCTTTAAGAGCATCATGCCTAACAGAAAGTTGGTAGGTTGTACGATGCACATCTTTTAATCATTTCTTTTGAAAATGTAAAGGTTGGCATTGTTGGATGAAGATGAAGATTGAAGAACAAGGAAGTTAGAAGTTAAAGGGAGGTTTTGAAGATTTCCAAAACATCAAGATCAGCTAAGTAAGGAATACTTAGTAAAAACACCTTAGAAGAATTTTTGACCAACCTAAAGACAAATCCGAAGAGTCAAAATTCAACTTGGTCCAGGAGACTACTGATCTACCGCTGAAGGAAGAAAATAGTTTGGTGAAAATCAGCAGACTCAAATCAGATTAGTTCAAGTTTGAGATTCTCAGTAAATCATTAGACGAGAGATTCCAATCAGCCAAGTGAAGACAATCAGGAAGTCCCCTCAACGGTAATAAATGCACTTAGTGTAATAAATGCTGAAGAAGGAGGGTGTTTATGACAAATGATTAAAGAAATCCTCATATCAGCTTGGTGCATTAAATGCAACTGACAGAAAGTACATCAGACTTTACTATAGCAGTCGCCAAGAGCCGTTTCGCAGAGTTTCAGGACCAGTACTCGAGGAATTGAATCTTGTCTTTCTTCAACGGATATTTTTCAAAACTAAGAGTATAAATAGTTCAAGAGTTTGAGAAAGAAGAGAGGCCTGCTGCAGTTATTTTTCAAAACTACACACAACTGAGATTATTCTGCGATGCAAAATCTTCTGCGATGCAAAATCTTCTTAGTCTCAAAAACTCAAGAACAACTCACTTGCCTGCTGAAGTTATTTGTTGACTGAAGCGGAGTTGAAGGAAAAAGATAAAATCATTTTCTGAGTGAATATGTAAGAAGAGTGTTGTGAAAAGCTGTTATCCATCTTTGTGAGTGATAAAACTTTGTAGTATCGGATTTCTGAATGATCTCCTATAGCGAACATGTGACCTTTTTATTTGTTGATCAGCGCAAACAGAGTTTATTGTAATATGTTTGATTATAGTATAACTCAAGATCTAAGTGACTTGGAAGAGTGGACTAAAGGATTTAAATCCATATAACCTCTATAAAAATCTATGTGTTCAATTTGCATAAGTTTTCCTGCATTCTTTAAAAATGTTGCATGAGCTTACATTTGAACAAGCCGTTTAAAGATTTTAAAAAGGGTTTCAAACTAGGGATAAAATCTTTACAAGACTTAGTTAACTTGTGAAAAACACTTTAAAACATCCGCTGCAAGTAATCTGATCAAAACTGATTTCAGCTAAGTACTTGTTGGGATTCGGTAAGATAAACAGCCCTAGGCACAACGGAATATAAAAATTTTAGGACCTCTTACGGAACCTTGCCAGGATATTCTCTAATTGTATATATATGAATATAAATAGAACGATAATATAAGTTTACACTTTATACCTATCTCCTTGCAAATCCTTTAGCTAGCAAACGAACTCTGATTTCTCCTACAGTGAAAATCGATCCAAGCCTTTTGAGTAGCGCACCACGTGTTGTGCCTCTACGAGTTGATATACCACAATATCACGAAAATAATAAATCTTGACAAGATATATTATGATCTAGGATTAGGAACGATCATGGAACAAAGTCGAAAAACGAAAAATTCTACCACAAGGAAGAATGGGTTCGGCTATTTCTGTGTGGGAGAGGTAGAGAGAATTTTGCTCTTGCTCAATTTTTGCTTATGGAGTTGTGTGAAAAATAACTACAAGAAAGCTACTTATAGTTATCTCCCTAACCTAGTCCTATTAGGACTAGGATTCCTCTCTCCTACATGGGCCATGGCCCTCTTTAATTTAGAAGACTAAGTCTTCTACTTAATTCATGGCCCAGTTAATTAATTTTGAACAGGCTTTATTTAATCTCCCAATTAAATAGCCCAATAAATTAACTAGTCTCCCAATTAATTAATTTTGACTCTAAGTCTAATTAATTAATTATTCCTTTAATTAATTAAATACAACTTAATTAATTAACTCACAAATTAAATTTCAATTCAATTTATGATCCTGATCCAATTCCAGTTGGATCCCATTTTGTTCCAAATGGGTCGACCCAGTCGACCCACCTATAATAATCGACCCAGTCGACCCAGTCGACTCGATCGTTCTCATTTCCTCGCTTTTGCTTCATGTGTATTGTGTATGCCCCCGTAGGTTCACCACATAATTGGCCGGGGGTTATAATTAAATATTATTTAATTATTCGAGTAAGACTTGCGCTAAATCAATCGAACACTCTGTCGATTGATCATTCCAAAATTAGCACCCCTGCCAATTTGGAAATTCTCCCACACTCCACGGTCGATGTCCAGCCACAAGCCCATGGAGCCCAATCACTGGTGAATTAATTCAGTGAACCTTTTATCATTTATAATTTCGATATACGACATAATCTCTCCATCGATCAATCTCCCAGTCGAGACTTAAGGGTATGGTCTTTCATCGGATTCCCTTTTCTTTTGTCTTGACCTTATGTACTCTAATCTCGAAATAAATTCTCTTTGACTTAATCTTTATGAGCTACTTACATAAAGTCGTCAGATACATTGGCCAAGGATTTTACCAGAATTAATTTCTCAAAGAAATCCATAGGAGAATTTCCCAACCTATCATGTCGGGTCAATGGATCATTTGTTGATGATATGAATCTGCATACGAGTTCCTCTATACCCAATATGAGTCCACAGAGACTTTCTGGCGATCCCCAGTCAGTCGGAACTCATATCAAAGCATAGACGTTCTCGCACCAGATAAACTCTATCACCTCAAGTAGTTAGGGATCGTTCCTCGTATACTATTATAAATTTGGAATAACTTCAACCCCGATATGCGACTACTGCTTCCATGGTGAGTTATTCCCTAATTGGGGTATTCGGTGCGCTTGCCATCCCAGCAAGCCACCCACTTATGTGTATCGACCATCCCAGTCATGCTCGTGGACCCCAGCATTCTCCAGTTCATCGGAGTATACACAATAGTGAGAGTCTAACCGAAACCAACGATGTCCTATCTCGATTGGATTCTACGACTCTTGAATATGTTCTACCATACATTATGCTTCCTTTCGTGGATGCATATGGTACTCGAGACATATTGCTTCTCTCTTCTGGCGTCTTTGGGGCCATAGACTTAGAGAGTGCAATCCCATGTCTCATTGGAAGCAATCCTCTCTTAAATTCTTCCATATTAAATCTTTTCAAGATTTTATCTATGTACTGAGATTGGGAGAGGCCCAGCAGTCCTTTTGATCTATCTCGGTAGATCCTTATACCTAGTACAAATGATGCTTCTCCCATATCCTTCATTGAGAATTGTGTAGATAACCATGCTTTAGTTTCGGACAACGCTTTCACATTGTTTCCAATGAGAAGAATGTCGTCAACGTAAAGCACCAAAAATTCAACTGTACTCCCACTGATCTTCTTGTACACGCAAGGTTCGAACATGTTTTTGATGAATCCAAAAGTTTGGATTGTCTCATCGAAACGAATTTTCCAACTTCGGGAAGCTTGCTTCAGTCCATAAATGGACCTCTGGAGTTTGCACACCTTGTGTTCATCTCCTTTGGATGCATATCCTTTTGGTTGCTCCATGTAGATCTCCTTATCAATGTCCCCATTGAGAAAGGCAGTCTTTACATCCATCTGCCATATCTCGTAGTTATACCACGCAGCTATGGCCAGCAAGATTCGAATGGATTTAGGCATTGCGACGGGCGAGAAGGTCTCCTCAAAGTCGATAACTGGCCTTTGAGTGTATCATTTTGCCACTAGTCGCGCCTTGTATGTTATTACATCTCCGTTCACTCCAAGCTTTCGCTTATAGATCCACTTGCAAGCCACGGGAGCCACTCCCACTGGTGGATCTACCAAGGCCCAGACCTTGTTTGAGTGCATGGAGTCCAATTCGGATTCCATGGCTTCGCGCCACTTTCCCGAGTCTATGTCTAACATAGCCTCTTCGTAAGTCCTTGGGTCGGTTAGAGACTGTCCAGTCTCATGCAGCAGACCGCAGTACCTCTCGGGTTCTCTACGTTGTCTTTCTGACCTACGAAGAATCGGTGTACTTTCTGGTGCACTTTCATGCTCATGTTCTCCCACTGCCTGTGGCGACGGGTCAGCTTGATTGACTTCTTCGGCCTTTTCAGCTTCAGTGACCTCATCCAGTTCTACGTTATTTTCCTTCTTGTCAACCAAGAAATCCTTCTCCAAGAAGTGAGCGTTCCTCGAGACAAACGTAGTTTGTCTTGTAGGATCGTAGAACTCGTATCCTATTGAGTTTTCGGATACCCCACGAATTCGCACAAAATGGATTTAGTTTCCAATTTGTCTCCCACTAGCTTTTTAACGTAAGCGGGAGATCCCCATATGCGCATGAATGCGTATGAGGGTGCCTTGCCAAACCATAATTCCTATGGTGTCTTTTCTACGGATTTAGAAGGTACCATGTTTAGTATCTTCGTTGCCGTGAGGAGGGCATGTCCCCAAAATGAAAGAGGAAGGTCAGTTGCACTCATCATGGATCGAACCATGTCCATCAAGGTTCGATTCCTTCTCTCTGCTACTCCATTTAATTGGGGTGTTGCAGGAGGAGTCCACTGCGATAATATTCCATGCTCTACAAGATAATTCAGAAATTCGTTACTAAGAAATTCTCCACCTCGGTCGGAACGAAGAGCCTTTATCGTATGACCAAGTTGATTCTCTACTTCCATCTTGAATTCTTTGAATCGCTCAAAGGCTTCAGACTTGTGTTTCAACAAGAACACATATCCATAACGACTAAAGTCGTCAGTGAAAGTGATGAAGTAGTCATAACCACCTCGGGAGCTTTTTCTTAGTGATCCACATACGTCAGTATGTATTAAGTCCAATGTTTGCTTGGCTCGCTCAGGGTTTCCTTAAATGGCAACATAGCCATTTTACCCTTTAGACATGGTTCACATGTTGGCATTTCATCAATGCGATTGATTTCAATCGCGCCAGATGATGCTAACTTTTGAATCCTTGACTTAGATATATGTCCAAGTCGAGCGTGCCATAATTGGGCAGATATTTCATTATCTTGTTTCCTTTTGTTTTTGTTGTACGTGCATGACTAACTTAGGCGGTTTTATGATGTAAAGTCAATAATTCAATGTACCAAATGAAAAACGAAAACAGGAGCTTTTATTAAAATCAACATTATTCAATAACATGAATAAAAGTTTTTCATTAATAACTAAACATAAATGAAAGTTTCCAAATGACTTTATCAAACCACCTAAATCTACTTTTGCCTACGGCCTTGGTAGCAGCTCCAGCTCCATTGCCTTATTCAAGGATCCAATCCTCAGGCTCCAGTTTCCTTGATGCTCCCATCACCTACAAGGATGAGAACTCCAGTCAGTGTCTAACACCAAAAATGCACTGTTAATTGTAAAATTAACTTCAACAAGGAATATACCTGTTCGAACTCTCCAAGGTTCGAGTTTAATCCTTTCCCTTGACCTTGTGCAGTAAGGAGCTCTGGTTTCCATTTGCTTTAGCTTTGAACGCCGCCCAGTCCTTTCGCCAACCCTCGCTTTCTTTCCAAAAGAAGCTTCGTGTTCCTTGAGCATTTGTCGCAGGACATGTACAATAGTAATCTCTCGAATCTGGAGATTCAAGTCCGCGATAAATCGGTCATATGATCTAGGAAGAGATTGTAGAATAAGATCTACTCGGAAATCATTGTCCATCACGACACCCATATCATCGAGTTCAGATAGAAGTCGAATCATCTTGTGTACGTGGATTCCGACAGGAGTTTCCCTTCTCTTTCTTGCTGCAAGAGTTCCCTCGTGATTGCGAATCTGCGACGACCATCTCTATTCCCATAAAGGAATTTGAGATTCGAGAGAATCTCTTTCGCGGATGCCATATGCTCATGTTGCAAACGCAGATCAAGTGACATATATTCCAACATGTATTCACGAGCTAAGCCATCATCCAATTTCCATTTGGTGATGCTTTTACGGAGCTCATCAGGAACGTCATGTGAAATAGTAATGGGTGGTGGCACAGACAAAACATAGGATATGTTTTCAGCTTCAAATAATCCATTCAAATGATGCGTCCAGAAATGCAAGTTGGGTCCAGTTAAAATATTACGTTCAAGTGATGAGATGGACAAATCTCTAAGTGCTCTAAGCTCTTTTGACATCATATCTATAAAATGACGAGAGAAGAAATAAATACGCGAAAGATTAATTTAAAATGCACAATTTACAAACATGGTTTTATTTGTAAATTACTCCCACTATTTTAATCAAAATCTTATTCCCCCACATA
The DNA here is from genome assembly GCA_003313485.2 of Penstemon barbatus. Taxonomy (NCBI): domain Eukaryota; kingdom Viridiplantae; phylum Streptophyta; class Magnoliopsida; order Lamiales; family Plantaginaceae; genus Penstemon; species Penstemon barbatus. The sequence goes on along the minus strand of CM064884.1, from coordinate 62,359,840 downwards.
AGTTTCGGGAATTTAAAATATCCTAGCGGGCTTAAGGCCCAAATGCAATCTCCTAGTACCCACGACTCGTTGGCCATACTATTTGATTCACTTGGTGGTCGATTACGTCGACGGTTAACCATCGCAGCTAACCCTTAAGTTCATTTAGCCTCGTTTTTCGATATGGACCCACGACTCGTGAGACATCCATACTTACTAGCGTTAAATCATGTCCAATACTCGTGTAGAGAAATATTTCAATCCTAGACACCCCACGACTCGTGAGACAGCGCCTAAAACCTTGCTATCCCCTCCCTTGGCACTAAACTCGTGCATCGAGGCAATAGACATATCATCTTCCTATAGCTCGACCCACGACTCGTGAGACATCGAGATATATTCGTACAATATGCCTAAGTCCTAGTAATTTGATAGGCTCGGACCATAGAGACTATTCATATGCGCCCTTAGGTTCGATTTAATATTCTAATTGAATTTTAAGTTCAATAGGAGGTTTTAAGTTTTCTTGTGCGATGTCTCATCAGATTATGTTTTATCTTGTTTACGTGATCTATTCTAAGTATGCATGACATACATCAAAGAATATAAGTAAACATATATCACCTAGCAGGATATGATTGATCGATTGCCCATCCTATGCGATTCATCACGAGCCAAGTGATGAATCAATTGGTCAGTATAGGGTGGAAATTAAATGTCCTAACTATTACAATTTTCAAACCCATACATCATGGGCCTTCTTGTAATATCCATCTTGATTGGGCTTCCATGTAATGAATTGGGCCTCCATGCGGTTCTCCAAGTCTTCATGAGGTCTTCTCGGCTCCAAGCCTAATCTAAGCCTAGCTTACATAATACAAATGGTCATATTCTATTACATTTGTTTGCGCAAGCAAGGGCACCAATCAGGCCCATTTAATTACAACCCAAAAATAAATAAACCAAAAACTACACAGGGCTTAAGGGCAAAATCGATCAATCCACACATTCACTCAAGAACATGCATAAATTCACATAAGGGCATAAATGTAAATTTATCGGCTCCTATAATTTTAATTCTCAAAAAATTATCCAAGTTAATTTAATTTTGAATTAATAATTAACCTCTAAGATTAATTAGCTCTTACTTGAGCTCTAAGTAATCTACAAACCTTATCTTGATTAAATTGGTTAATTAAGGTAATCTAAATCTCTAAGATTCTTACCTAATCCAAAACTCTAAGTTTCCCAAAGTTCCCAAATCTCCAAGATTCTCAAGATAATCCTATTTTGACTAGATTAGTTAATTAGGGTAGTGTTCAAATCTAACAAGATAACTACCTTATCCAAAAACTCCAAGTTTCCTTATCCTCCAAAATTCTCCAAGATTTTCAGGACTTCCAAAATAGGCGAGTTTGAGATCAACCAAAATTCAGCCACGGAGTGACGAATGGGAAACCGCCACGTGGCAGCACACACACGGCCACGGAGGCCGCGCGTGAGCCGCAAGCAGCGGCTGCTGCCGCGCGTAACAGCACGCGGCAGACTGCCCATAGGCAGCTACCGTGTGCTGCATGCGCAGACAGCGCGCCGTTTACGCGCTGCTGCTTCCGGCAGCTCGCGGTGGTTGCCTAGCCGCGGTGAGCTGCCGCGCACCACCACGGTTGAACTCAAAATTTTTTTTTTTGTGTGTTTGTTTGTTCCGATTACCCACTTGATTTAATTCAACAGATCCAGTCAATTTAATCCCAATCCAAAAATTCAAAAAAAACTATCATGATAAAAATTTTCGAATCTAAAATTATACATTAACTCTAAGTTAACCGATCTATGTTCTGAAACATACAAAGTTAAACAACTAGCCACATAAATCAAACATATGATTTAAAAACACAGAATTTGCAAATTCATATATATACAAAGCCTAGAGTTGGCTCTGATACCACTGTTGGGATTCGGTAAGATAAACAGCCCTAGGCACAGCGGAATATAAAAATTTTAGGACCTCTTACGGAACCTTGCCAGGGTATTCTCTAGTTGTATATATATGAATATAAATAAAAACAATAGTATAAGTTTACACGTTATACCTATCTCCATTCAAATCCTTTAGCTAGCAAACGAACTCTGATTTCTCCTACAGTGAAAATCGATCCAAGCCTTTTGAGTAGCGCCCCACGTGTTGCGCCTCTACGAGTTGATACACCACAATATCACGAAAATAATAAATCTTGATCAGCTAGAACACAAGATATATTATGGTCTAGGATTTAGGAACGATCTTGGAACAAATTCGAAATACAAAAAATTCTTCCACAGGGAAGAATGGGTTCGGCTATTGCTGTGTGGGAGAGGGAGATAGAATTTTGCTCTTGCTCAATTTTTGTTTATGGAGTTGGGTGAAAAATAACTACAAGAAAGCTACTTATAGTTATCTCCCTAACCTAGTCGTATTAGGACTAGGGTTCCTCTCTCCTACATGGGCCATGGCCCTCTTTAATTTAGAAGACTAAGTCTTCTAATTAATTCATGGCCCAGTTAATTAATTTTGAACAGGCTTTATTTAATCTCCCAATTAAATAGCCCAATTAATTAACTAGTCTCCCAATTAATTAATTTTGACTCTAAGTCTAATTAATTAATTATTCCTTTAATTAATTAAATCCAACTTAATTAATTAACACACAAATTAAATTCCAATTCAATTTATGATCCTGATCCAATTCCAATTGGATCCCATTTTGTTCCTGGGTCGACCCACCCATAATAATCGACCCAGTCGATTATTCACCCAGTCGACCCAGTCGACTCGGTCGTTCTTATTTCCTCACTTTCGCTTCATGTGTATTGTGTATGCCCTCGTAGGTTCACCACATAATTGGCCGTGGTTTATAATTAAATATTATTTAATTATTCGAGTAAGACTTACTCTAAATCAATCGAACATTCTGTCGATTGATCATTCCAAAATTAGCACCCCTGCCAATTTGGGAATTCTCCCACACTCCACGGTCGATGTCCAGCCACAAGCCCATGGAGCCCAATCACTGGTGAATTAATTCAGTGAACATTTTATCATTTATAATTTCCATATACGACATAATCTCTACATCGATCAATCTCCCAGTCGAGACTTAAGGGTATGGTCTTTCATCGGATTCCCTTTTCTTTTGTCTTGACCTTATGTACTCTGATCTCGAAATAAATTCTCTTTGACTTAATCTTTATGAGCTACTTACATAAAGTCGTCAGATACCTTGGCCAAGGATTTTACCAGAATTAATTTCTCAAAGAAATCCATAGGAGAATTTCCCAACCTATCAAGTCGGGTCAATGGATCCTTTGTTGATGATATGAATCTGCATACAAGTTCCTCTATACCCAATATGAGTCCACAGAGACTTTCTGGCGATCCCCAGTCAGTCGGAACTCATATCAAAGCATAGACGTTCTCGCACCAGGTAAACCCTATCACCTCAAGTAGTTAGGGATCGTTCCTCGTATACTATTATAAATTTGGAATAACCTCAACCCCGATATGCGACTACCGCTTCCATGGTGAGTTATTCTCTAATTGGGGTATTCAGTGCGCTTGCCATCCCAGCAAGCCACTCACTTATGTGTATCGACCATCCTAGTCACGCTCGTGGATCCCAGCGTTCTCCAGTTCATCGGAGTATACACAATAGTGAGAGTCTAACCGAATCCAACGATGTCCTATCTCGATTGGATTCTACGACTCTTGAATATGTTCTAGATCACGGCCTTGGATATCAGTCCACGGGTTGTCCCATAGCCCTGTGATCTAAGGACTTCTATCCTTATGCGTAGATAATTATTACATAAGATAAAGTTGACCATTTAATAAAGTGCATTTATTTATCGAAAATGAATAGTTCCTTATTTATTACAATAAATGCTAGCCATACAGCTGGCTTGCAGGACACTATTTCTATCAGTACTTTTCTAAAGAGTGGTCAACTCTGCTGCTCAAACTTTGTGTGCAAACAACTTAGTCAGCTTACTGTTTACGATCAGCTTAGTCTGTTAACAATTAAGTGAAAAGTTTTTAAAAATCTAAAATTTTCAGAGGTCTATTCACCCCCCCCCCCTCTCTAGACCTCATCTGACCACTTGGGACCAATAAGTGGTATCAGAGAAGGTGGTTCATTAGAATCAGCTGCCTGATCAACGAGCTTTATCCGAGTGTTTTTCATAGGTTTTCAAACTTTTTCATAAGAGCATATTTTTTGAAAAACAAAACTTTTTGAAAATGGATTGTATCAGCCATGTTCCCCACATTGGCAGTATGAGCTTTGAAGACTGAAAGATCAGAATGGAGATCTTCTTAGCTGCTTACAATGATAACATGTATACATGCATTACCAAGGTTCCATTCAAATTCACCAAGACTATAAAGGTTGATGAAGTAAACATAGTGGTGGATAAAGATCTTCAAGAGATGACAACTGAAGAAATTAAGCTGTTCAATCTTGATAAAGTTGGCCGTTTCATCATGACCAAAGCCTTGGAAAATGATAGATTCGACAAAGTCAAGCAATGCAAAACTGCAAAGGAAATGTGGGACAAGGTTTGTGACATGAGCGAAGGAAACGACGCCATAAAAGAGCACCAGCAGAGTGTTACTATGGAAAAGCTAGACAACTTCAAGCTGAAGTCTGTGGAAACCATTGATCAGATGGATACAAGGTTTACAAGGTTTACAAGGACGTTGAATGAAGTTCTCAAGCTGGGGAAAACCTTCACTGACAAGGAGATAACCGTCAGAGTACTAAAGGCTCTGCCTCCAAAGTTCAACATGAAGGTGACAACCATGGAAGAATCAAGAGTTTGGGAAAGATCTCTCTTACTGAGATGTTCTCAGTACTCAAGGCATATGAGTCTAAACAACCAAGAATGGGTGTTGAAGAAACCTCAACTTCAGGCCCCACAGTTGCCCTGGTTGCTGCTGAAAACCCTGGAAGAACAACAAACAAAAGCAAAGAAGTAGACTCATCTGATGAAGCCACACTACTCAACAAAAAGGAGTACATTGCTGGAGACGTTGCATTGCTGATAAACAACTTCAAGAAGTTCTATAAAAGAAAAATGAAGAACAAATACAACAATGCTTCTACTTCTAACCCTAGTTCTTCTTCTCAAGATAAGGATGCTTATAAATCCAAACTAATGTGTTACAACTGCAGGAAATTGGGACATTTCATCAGAGACTGCCCATATCCTAAAGCTGAGAAGTACACAGAAGAAGAAAAGAGAATCAGAAAGGAAAGAAAACATCAGAAAGGCAAAGTGCCGATGGCTGATGTAGAAAACTGGTTGTTATCTACTCATCTGATTCAGACTCAGACACTTCTGAATAAGAGTCTACCGAAGATGAGAACCTTGCTCTTATCTGCCTGATGGCTAAGGAATCTGATGACTCAGAGGATGAGGTAACTCCTCTTGAAAATGATGGCTAAGGTCATCTTGTATGTTCAGACTACTAAACCTGCTTCACCTGAGAAAGAGTTAAAAGATAAGAAAGCTCCTAAGGCTAAAAAGAGCAAAGAGCCCAAAATAGAAAAACAGACTGGTAAAGTCAAACAACAGAGTCCTAAGAAATTTGCTGATAAAACTAGAACCAATCAGACTAGTAGTAAAACTAAGTCGTCTGTTAATTAGCAAGCATCTGGTAAACCAAAGAAGCATAAGAATAAGAAAAATCAAAATGCTTGGTATGGAAATGAGTCATATTATGTGCAAGCTACTGCATATCCACCTATATATCATGCACCTCAATTTCCAACTTATTATGCATCATATCCTGCTCATCCAATGCATGCATACCCTGCTTATCATGCATCTTATTCTGCTTATGAACATCATCCTTATCATACTGATTATCAACATAATAAATCTGCTAAATATGATGAAGATAAACCTGTTCATGCTCCTATTAAATCTCAGAAGCCTAAGACTTCAACATCTTGGGTTGTCAAGGGTGAAACTAATCCTCGATGACCCTCTCAATAAAGGGTACCTAAAACAATTTTATTTTGTTTTGTAGGTTAGGATTAGGAGTAGGAGTAAAGTAGAGAAAATCTTGTACTTGGACAGTGGATGTTCCCACATGTGTGGAAGCATACATGAGCTGACTGATGCTGTTGTTGTGGATGGTCTTAAAGTAACCTTTGGAGACAGCAAGAAAGGCAAGCTTGTAGCATATGGAAGATTAATCAAAGGCAACAATGAGATATCTGACGTCTCTTATGTCAAAGGCCTCAAATACAATTTGTTGAGCATAAGTCAATTTTGTGATAAGGGATTTTCAGTCATCTTCTCAACAGATAAGTGCTATGTTGAACAGATTGGTACAAAGAAGGTCATTTTATCTGGAAGACGACAAGGAAATGTCTACATAGTTGACTGTAATTCTGTGGACAAGAATTCAAATGTTTGTTTGGTGGCATCTACACCAAGTGAAGTTAGTTGGCTGTGGCACAAAAGAATGAATCATGTGAACTTCAAGACCGTAAACAAACTAATAAAGAATGATCTGGTAGAAGGAATTCCATGTTGGGATGTACCTCGATTGTCAGAACAACAAAAGTGCGGAATTTAAAATTTTTCGAGGCACCCATCAGTCCCATAAATCTGTCTCCATATTTATTTATACGAAAAGGTTGAATCAAACAGTAATTAAAACAAAGAGGGGTGATATGCGATTTTACCTCACCACAGCACGATGGTGGTTACCTCCGGACTTCATCTTTGATTCACATCAAAGTGATCCACGTGTCTCACCTCCAAAGTTGATCCACACCAATTGGATTGTAGGGACACCTCCAAGTCGCAGGCTACGAACTAGATCTTGAAGGCTGTCAGTAAAGGAACGTGCAAATCTTGATCAAGACTTAGATCTGGATCTGGATTGGGAGATCAGATGGAAGATGACTGAGCCACAGGGCTTGTGCGGATGGACAGGTTCGGCCAGGGTTGAAATCGGCGAAGGTTGGCCGAGTTTGGCTTGGGGCGAAAGTGTTGTGGCGATTTTGGAGTTACAAAAACTTGTGCAATTTTCAGATTTTCTTTTCTTATGCAAAAATACGTTTTGTCAATTAATGATGAATCTTTTCATTAGCTTCATTAGTTCTTGGAAGATATGTGAAGAGTTATATTTATAAGATAAGAGTCCTTCTCTTATAAGATATCTCTTCAAGATTTGATAGAATCTTTTCCTTATCACAATAGGAAACAAGATTTAACCAAATATTTTGTTTGTTACTTGATAACCAAGAAAACAAACTCTTCCCTTCTTATCCTCTAGAAAAAATCGCCCAATATGCCCTAATCCATGCCCATCAAAATCGACCCATATAGTATAATTATCCAATCCTAAAATTGGGTATTTATTTAATCTTCCAACTTTATTAATTAACCATTTTATTTAATTTCATAATTAATTAGATAATTCTAATTAATTAATTAAATATTAATCAATTAGATATCTAATTAATATTCTCCCACTGAATTAGTACCTTAATTCAATAACTTTGATTTAACAACTTTAAATCATTTATTTCCCTTTATGACTGTCACTGTCCAATTGTATTATGTGTGACCCTCTGGGTTCACCATCAAATGGTAGCAGGTCCACGACATTCGTGATTTAATTAACGAGCAATTAAATGCTCCGATCAATTAAACAACTTTTAATTGACCACTCCAAAATTAATTTCCTTATTAATTCAGGAGTACCTACACTTCATGGTCGATGTCTAGCCACAAGCCCATGAAGCCCAATTAAAGGTGAGTTGATATTTGTGAACCTCGCATCTTATAAATGTCATGTACATACGGTCCTTCTAAAGACTAATTTCCCGATCGAGACCAAGGGTGTATGAATCAATCGGCACCTCTAATTATCTCGATACGGTAATTTCTAATTCTGGATAGTAATTCCAGTGTGACTGCTAAATTTGAAAACCCCTTCCCAAATCCGTCACCGACCACGGTCGTGGGTTTCTCGGAACTATTATCTAAGAACGTACAGGAAATTCTCCCACCTTATCAGGATAAGTCAATAGATCCTTTCTTAGTACTAACCACTCGCGTACACAACTGTACGCACCCAACCTAGGCATGTTATGATCAGGCTACGTGATCTATACCTAGATCTAAGTACGCACACTCATGCACCGAATTCACCCTAGCACCTCAAGTCTAAGGACTAAATCGTACACTATTATAAGCCTTGAGAAACATCCCATCACCGATTATGTGTCATGTGCTTCCACAATGGGTTTCTCTGTTCTGGTCGTTCGATGCGTTCGATCCTCTATCGAACCACCTACTCATATGCACTGGCCTCAAATGCCTTGTTCATGAAACGCTACAAATTCACTCCATGTGAATCATGCATATTTGTACAAGTCTTGGCGATTTCTACAATACCCCGTCTCGTTCGGAATCTATGACTTGGAACGGTTTTAAGATCACGACCTTAGAGACTGGTTCATGATTGCACTCAGTACTGAAGTGAATCGTCCCGTAGTCTATTGTGACCTTAGGATTTCATCCAATCGCTTAGATAAGTTCGCGAGAGATGAAGTTGGCCATTGTTTAATTTACGTACTATAAATAAACGGGCGTATTAATTATAAACCATAAGAAAATAGTACTCTAACAAGCTAATTAATATTGGCTTGCTGGGCACTATCCTATCAATCTCCTACTTGCCCTAAAGCCAATCACAACGTTTCTAAGACCCATCCTTTTAAAGATGTCCCTCGAACCCTTTTGTGAAAGAACTTAATTAGTGGATCTGCTAAGTTGTCTTTGTTGAGATGACTTGACCTTTCTACGCGTCTCAACTACCTATGATTTGTTCAATCATATGGTATTGTGTTCAGATTATCGGTGAGATCTCGTTTCCCTTTCATTGAGCAATTGCCTTATCTAAATCAGTTAAGATTACGATAGGCTTTTGCCATGCTAGGTACTTCATCCAACCATTGGATGAATGTTTTCTCATCTAAACCCTTTCTTCTGCTGCATCCCAATGCTGCGTATATTCTATTTGAGTTGGCAATGGTAGACTATTGGAACTTCTTCCAATTTATCTCTGTTCCATCGAGACAGAATAAATTATCCACGTCAGACTGGAAATCTCGAATCACTAAATCCTTTGAGTTTCAATTCTCCACTACTACCATGGACCAGCAATATATCCTTTAATTATCTTCGAGGATCGCTTTTATGGTAGTCCATTGTCCTTTACTGGTGTTCGACTATCAGTAGCTCGTGAATGGTCCGAGCTTTTGATGAGTCAGGTCTTGTACAAGACTTTGAATGCTACATGCAATCCAAATGCTAAAGCATAAGGCTTCTTGAGATAGTTTTTTCTTTACTTATTTATATGTAGGGCTCATTAAATAAGTGAAAGAGGATTTGTCTCTTTGGAAACAATCCTTTCTTGGATTCTTCCATATTGAATTTATTCAATATTTAGTCTATGTACTTAGATTCGGTGAATTGCAACATCTACTACGCTCTATCTCTATAGAAACGTATTGCCAGTACGTGAGATGTAATTCCCAAATCTTATCATGGAGAATTGTGTGAAGATCACGCATTCGTCTGAGCTTTGATATTCTGATATCGTAATTGATATACATAATATCGTTTTGTTACGTTTACGAACTTAACTATGCTCCCACTGATTATTTTGCACAACTGGAATCCATATGCCTATTGACAAATTCAACATTCTTGATCAACTTATCAAGTTGCATGTTCCATGTTCGGGAAAAATTCATAGATTAACCTTTGGATTCGAATAGAGATCTTCTCATCAATTGTGAGAGGCAGGATTCATATCCAATTTTCATGTTTTGGTAGTCAAAACCACCTTTCTATGGCTAATAGTTTCGAAATAGATTTTGACGCTACTAATGGGGAGAAGGTATTTTCATTAGTCCTTAAGAAGGCTTCTGAATAATGACCTATTGCCATTAAGCGAGTCAAATAAGTTAACAATTTTCCATTTCTGGTCTTATGGTTTTATGCCATACCCCTCAGTTTATGCTTAACATAATCTCTTTGTAGTCTCGGATTAAATATCAAATTTTTCAATTTCGTAAAATGGAATTTGACTATATTACTAAGTGTTTGTGCATGAATCGCTTCAGCAGGTTTTAGGGTTTACTCCCACTGTTTGTGGGGATGGGTCCAATTCTTGGACTTCATCAAGTTCTATGACATTCCCTATTTCCTTTGATGAGTGTTTCGTCAACAGAGGAACAAGCTACTTACGAGATACTTTCGTTTCTCGTTGTCGTAGAACAGGTATCCAATGAATTTTGTTGGATACCCCACAAATTTTGTGCAAATTGGATCTACTATCCATTTTTAGTACAAGGGTATTTTGCCATGTCATAAATGATACGGCGGTGTAAGGACTTACTTCTAAAGGTACTAGACTAAGTATCTTTGAAGAGTCAGGGGAGGCAATCCCCTAATGTGAATGAAGGAAGTTTAGCCAAATCACTATCGTGAAAAGAACCAAGTTTTAACAAAATTCAATTCCTTCTTTGATTCGCTGCGTGAGAATTCTATTCTCGTTTAGATAATCGAGGAGTTAGTTCCTTATGTTTCGGCAAGTTTGACTAGAAAAAAATGCTTTCGACATAATGTACTTAGTTATTTCATTTCCAAAACTTCTACTGAATTACTTCAACAGTTTTAGAATTGTACTTCACAAAGTACACATAGACGATTTAGAAAATCGTAAGTATATATGAAGTAACGTCCTTTTGAACTAGTACTTTTAGTTCTCCACGTTTGTCCTTATGGATTAAATCCATTTGGTTGAAATGCTTGGAATGCCTAGCAATCCTTTAATTTTGGTTATTATTCCTTCAAGAAAAGATTTGAAAGTTACGAGTTCATCCAAGTTCTATATTTCAAGAGTAGTAGATGAACACTCCCTTTCGAATCCTTCTATTGTTGGGTTGCCTCGGATGTCAAAACACAAAGAGTGTGAAATTTTAAAAATTTTCGAAGCACCCATGGTCCCATAAATAATTCTCCATATTATGTATACGAAAAGCATGAATCAAAGCACATAAAGTATGTAAATAGGGGGTTAATCGATTTTTACCTCACCACAGGCAAGGTTGTGGCAACCTCCAACTTTAGTTCTGATTCGCAGGCAGTGATCCAAGTGTCTCACCTCAAGAGATTAATCCACACCAATTGGATTATGGCAACACCTCCTAGTCTTAGGCTACGAACTAGATCTAAGAGGTTTGTTATTGAAGGACTGTGCAGATCTGCTTTGCAGAGAAAGGTCTGGCACGAGGGAGCAGGAGAGGGGCTACGGCGGCACAAGAGCAACTCACGGCCAGAGTGGTGGCGGCGGCAGCTAGGTGGCGGTGCAGGGGCTGGTGCGGCTAGGTCAGAGGGCGGCTAGGGTTTGTGTGCTAGGGTGTTAGCTTTTGAGCTCATGCAGAACTCTATTTATAAGCCTCCTTCTTGACCTAGGTTTGCAAGACTCCGTATGGGCTTTTAATTAAAGGCACATGTCTTGCAATCCTTCTTTTAATTAACAACCTTAATTAAAAACCCAGTCCATATTAATCAATAAGTTAATATTCCCTTTAATTAATGAATTAACACTTTAATTAATTATTTCAATTAATTAGATAAACTAATTAATTAGTCTCCCACTTGAATTAACACTTTAATTCATTTAATTGATTTAATTTCCTTTTAATCAATTAATTCCTTTTATACCCTTTTATAATTGTCACCGTCCAAATGTATTATGTATGACCCTCTGGGTTCACCCTCAATTGGCAGCAGACCCACGTATTCCTCGTGATTTAATTTATGAACAATAAATTGCTCCGATCAATTAAACAACCTTTAACTGACCACTCATATAATCAATTCCTCTATTAACTCAGGAGTACCCATACTTCATGGTCGATGTCTAACCACAAGCCCATGAAGCCCAACTTCAGGTGAATTGATATTTGTGAACCTCACCTCTTATAATTTCCATGTACATACGGTCCTTCTATCGACTAATTTTCCCGATCAAGACTTGGGGTTTGTGAATTGATTGGCACCTCTAAATTTATCTCGATAACTATACTTTCTAATTCGTGATAGTATTCCAGTGTGACTACTAAATTTGGAAACCGCTTTCCAAATCCGTCACTAACTGCGGCCGTAGATTCCTCGGATATATTATCTATGAATTGTATTGGAAATTCTCTCATCCATGATGATGAGTCGGTAGATTCCATATTGGTGCTAACCACTCGCGTACATAGCTATACGCACCCAACCTAGGCATGTTATGATCAGGCTATGTGATCTATACCTAGATCTATGTACGCACATTCATGCACCGAATTCACCCTAGCACCTCAAGTCAAAGGACTAAATCGTACACTATTATAAGCATTGAGAAACCTCCCATCATCGATATGCGTCATGCGCTTCCACAATTGGTTTCTCTCTTCGTGTCGTTCGATGCGTTCAATCCTCTATCGAACCACCTACTCATATGCACTGGCCTCAAATGCCTTGCTCATGAAACTCTACAAATTCACTTCATGTGAATCATGCATACTTGTACAAGTCTTAGCGATTCCTACGATACCCTTCTCGTTTCGGAGTCAATGACTTGGAACGTGTTTTAAGATTACGACCGTAGAGACTGTTTCATGATTGCACTCAGTACTGAAGTGAATCGTCCCGTAGTCAAATGTAATCTAAGGGTTTCATCCAATCGCTTAAATGTATTCGCGAGAGATTAAGTTGGCCATTGTTTATCCTTATACTCAAATAATTAAACGTGCGTATTATTATAAAATCAAAGATTGTTATTTACAGAATAGACTTATTACAAGCTTATTGAATTGGCTTGCTGGGCACTATCCTATCAATCTCCCACTGGCCCTAAAGCCATTCACAGATGTTTCTAAGACTCATCTTCTCTAGATGTCCCTCGAATGCCTTTTGTGAAAGTGGCTTAGTTAGTGGGTCAGCCGTGTTGTCTTCTGAGTTGACATACTCCATGTGTATGTCTCCTCTACCAATGATCTCCCTGATCACGTGGTATTTCCTCTGTACGTGTTTGGATTGATGGTGTGATCTCAGCTCCTTTGCTTGAGCTATCGCCCCATTGTTGTCACAGAAGATCCCTACGGGTTCAGCAATGCAAGGAACAACATCCAGTTCTTGGATGAAGTTTTTCATCCATACACATTCCTTTGCTGCATCTTATGCTGCAATATATTCTGCTTCTGTGGTTGAGTCGGCAGTGGTAGACTGTTTACAGCTTTTCCAACTGACCGCTCCACCATTGAGGCGGAATATGTATCCAGAGTTGCTCACTACCACCGTAGACCAAAAACATATCCTTAGTCCTTCGCAGGTACATTAGGATTGGTTTTATGGCAGTCCAGTGCTCTTTCCCTGGATTTGACTGATAGCGGCTCATTACAATTAGAGCGTGTGCTATGTTTGGTCGAGTACACAACATTGCATACATTATGCTCCCTATAGCAGAGGCATAAGTTATGAGAGACATTCTCGTCTTTTCTTCATCGGTTGTAGGGCACATTGAATTAGAAAGAGAGATGCCATGTCTCATTGGAAGCAATCCTCTCTTGGATTCTTCCATGTTGAATCTCTTCAAAATTGTGTCGATGTACTGAGATTGGGAGAGACCTATCATCTTCTTCGATCTATCCCTATAGATACGTATTCCCAATACGTAAGATGCGACTCCCATATCTTTCATGGAGAACTGCGCGGATAACCACGCTTTAGTCTACGCTAACATTTTGATATCGTCTTCGATTAGCAAAATGTCATCGACGTATAACACTATGAATTGTACCGAACTCCCCCTATTCTTCTTGTACACACAAGGTTCATTTACATTTTTTATGAAGCCAAATGCTTTAACTGTCTTATCAAATCGTATGTTCCAGGTTCAGGACGCCTATTTGAGGCCATAGATTGACCTTTGAAGCTTACACACTTTGTGCTCACTTCCTTTGGATGCAAAACCTTCAGTTTGTTGCATAAAGATCTCCTTGTCAATGTCTTCATTGAGAAAGGCGGTCTTTACGTCCATTTGCCATATTTCGTAGTCATGCCACGCGGCTATGGCAAGTAGTATCCGAATGGATTTCGACATCGCCACGGGAGAGAAGGTTTTCTCATATTCTATTCGAGGCCTTTGAGAATACCCTTTCGCCACTAAGCGAGCTTTATGAGTTAATACCTCTCCATTCATTCCAAGCTTGCGCTTGAAGATCCATTTGCATCCTACAAGGATAGTTCCCTCAGGAGGATTGACTAAGGTCCAAACATTGTTGGAATGCATGAAATCCATTTCGGATTGCATGGCTTCGAGCCACGCACCTGAGTCTATGTCTGACATCGCTTCTTGATAGGTTATTGGATCACTTTCCACTTTCTCGTTTTCGTGAATGAAACCAAATCGCTCTGGCTCCTTACGAATTCGATCAAACCTTCGAAGAGTAGGTGTACTAGTAGGTTCAGCTCCCACTGTTTGTTGGGATGGGTCCGATTCCTGGACTTCATCAAGTTCAACGATTGTCCCATTTCGGTTGGTGAGGAAATCCTCTTCCAAGAAGTGGGCGTTCCTAGATACGAACGTGTTACGTTCCTTAGGATCGAAGAACAGCTATCCAATGGATTCCTTTGGATACCCCACAAATTTGCACAAACTAAATCTACTATCTAGCTTATCTCTCTTCTTGTTCTTTACATACGCAGGAGATCCCCATACTCGTAGGTACGAATACACGGGTGCTTTACCATACAATACTTGGTGCGGCGTTGTTGGCATTGACTTCGATTGTACTATGTTTAGTATCTTCGAGGCAGTTAATAAGGATAAGCCCCAAAACAAAAAGGGGAGGTCAGCGAAGTTCATCATGGAACGAACCATGTCTAAAAATGTTCGTTTCCTCCTCTCAGACACTCCATTGAGTTGGGGCATCCTAGGGGGAGTTCACTGCGCGAGAATTCCATTCTCTTTCAGATAATCGAGGAATTCTTAGCTTAAGTACTCACCACCTCTGTTAGATCGAAGTGCTTTAATACTATGCCCAAGTTGGTTCTCTACTTCCATTCGAAACTCTTTGAATTTCTCAAAAGTTTCAGATTTGTGTTTCATAAGATACACATATCCATAACGACTACAATCGTCAGTGAATGTTACGAAGTAGGAGAATCCTCCTCTCATAGTGACGCTCAGTGCTCCACAAACGTCATAATGGATTAAATCCAATGTCTGCTTGGTTCGCTCGGTATTCCCTATGAAGGGTGATTTGGTTCCTTTGAGACAAGATTCGTAAGTCGGGAGTTCATCCAAGTTCTTTATTTCAAGAGCCTTACATGAAACCAGCTTTTGAATCCTACTCTTGGAAATATGTCCAAGTCTAGCGTGCCAAAGTTGTGGAGTTTGATTATCATATTTCCTTTTTCTAGATTGAATGTGCATGACGTTGGAATTTATAGGTTATAGGTAATACAGACCATCTATCAAAGTACCACGAGCATACATTAAACTACTTTTAAATATGCAAAAAGATCCATTCTCAATGGAAAAATTAAAACCATCATTGTCTAACATAGTTATAGAAATAATGTTCTTAATTATAGTCGGTACATACAAATAGTCTCTTAAAACCAAAGTAAAATTCCCTAAAACTAATTCCACGTCTCCTATAGCCTCATCGGCGATCCTAGCTCCGTTTCCAAAACGCAGGATTCTATCCCCGGGCTTCAGGTATCTTACCGCTCCCATCACCTGCAAATCATTGCAGATATGAGAACCTGCTGCGGTGTCTAACACCCACGATGCACAGTTAGTTGAAATATTAACTTCAACCAAGAAAATACCTTTCGCTACCAGTTTCATCTTTAGGTAGTCTGGGCAGTTCCTTTTCCAGTGCCCTGCTTTCTTGCAGTGGAAGCATTCGTCTTCTGGGCTTTTGAGCTTCTTTTCGACCACCTTTGTGACTGCCTTGGAAGAGAACGCTTTCTTCTTCTTCTTACCTCTCCTGGGCTTTGCAGCCTTCGATTGGTGTGCAATCATTACTGGTTTCTCTTTCTTGAGAGTCGTTTCTGCCGTTACCAACAAATTGGTCAGTTCGTGAAGAGCGAGGGTTCTATCCTCCATGTTGAAGTTCAACACGAACTGGTCAAAAGAACGAGGCAGTGTATGGAGAAGGAGATCAATGCTAAGATCAGCGTGCAATTCTACATCCAATCGTCCCAGTTTTTCAACCAGGTTGATAAAACGCATACAGTGATCCTTAACACTGCTTCCCTCAACCATCTTGAGATAAAACAACTCCTTAGTGGTCGCGAACCTTTCGATGCGAGACCTTTCTCCAAACATCTGCTGGAGGTGGAGAAGTATATCTCTAGCAAGCGGTATTTCAGCATGCTGTTTCTGCAGTTCATTCGACATCGAGGCTAGCATGAGGCAGCGAACCTGAAGATCATCATCATCCCTTTTAGCATGGGCGGTTCGTTGTTCCTCAGTAGCTCGTGCTGCAGGTGCAACAGGCATAGGTGTGTCGAGCACATAGCTTCGTCGCTCGCAGTCGAGGACAATTCTAAGATTTCTTAGCCAGTCGACAAAGTTTGAGCCATTCAGTTTGTTTGCGTCGAGGATAACAGATAATGGATTCTTAGACATTATACTTAAATATCTACAAATGGAAAGAAGACAACGTTTAGCTAACTGATCTTATGCTTAATACTTATAATTATAGAATTTTGGTCTTGTTTTCGAAAAAGTTCTCCCACTATTTTGTCAAAACAATCACCCCTTTGATTGATCGGGAAATCTAATTTCTAGTAGGTCTTGACGTCCCAGCAGCAATTAATTGTACCCACGACTCGTGGCCATACAATTAATTCTCCAGGTAGGTATACTTTTACCAATTGTGGCACCTCACAACCTTCAAGCTATTTTGCCTCGTTTTTCACATTTATCTAGCACTGCTACATCATAAATGTTACTAATCGTTAAGTAAAATCCATCAATCATGATGAGCAACGGGTCCGGTCGTGAATTCTCCGTAACTAGTTAACGGTTGATCTTCACATCCCGACCAATCCTCACCCTTGTCGAGTTTAGTTATAAACAAGATTCAAGGAATTTCGTGTATTGTCCCTTTCTTTGACTCGGGTGCCAGACTCTGGATCACCTCTGTCAATAAGTAGACAACATACACTAGTTCCTATGGATGGAAGGCTTGGATCTTTAAAACTTCATTTTAAATGTACCCAATAGACTTAATATTAAATTCGAGAGGGGAATTTCTGGTTTGAAAGTTATACTAACTCTCCTCGAGATGTCACCGTGTTAATTATGCTTTATCTTTTATTACGATCTAGATTCTAGCGCGCATCTCATACAAGCTAAATATAAATCGGCAAATAAATAAAAGCCATACAAGCCTAGCATGCATACTACCACAATATGTTTTCGATCGGGAGCCTCCTATGTGGGTCATCATCGAGCCATGATGTTGGCACAATTGGTCAATCTAAAAGGTTCTCAAACAGGCCTATGCTATTACACAATGTACTATGCATACATGGCCTTCATATCTTCTTGGGCTCCCACCTTGCTTGCAATGAGCCTTCATCCTAGACTAGGAAATTAAAGCAGTAAAGCCCTATTCTATTACAAAGGCTCAAAGTAGCCCAAAAATTATAACAGGCTCGTAGGCCCAATAAAAACCAAACATTAAATTAAACCAATCACATCTACCTAAGGTCAAGGCTCGGCTCGATCGAAAATCACATAAACAGTTCACGTAGAGCAAGAAACATGCAAAAAACTTTTACCTATTTCTTTCCTAATTTTAAAACATCCTTTTAAAACTAACTTCCTATGATTTTTACTTTTTAGTCACTACTAATTATGACAAAACAAATTTTTGGGTAAACAAAAATTAATTTTCTGCTCAAATTCAGATTCTGTTTTTCAACTTTTGAAAATTGCATTTTCGGCCCCTCAACTTTCGAAAATTATACTTTGACCCCAAAACTTTGAAAAAGTTACAAAACACCCCAAAACCAATTCGGCCAGCAGAACAGAAAATAAAATTTTGAATTCTGAAAATTTTCGATTTTTCAAACAGACCCCTGAAGTTTCGGTAATTGCAAAACAGTCCCTAAACTTTTGGAAATTACAAAACGACCCCAAAAACCCGTGCGATCAGACTTGGAAAACAGTCCAGAATTTTTCAAATTTCAAGATTCTTAAAAATTGAATTTTGCAGCCCTCTAAAACCTAATATGCGATTTTTGCACCAAAAAGTCTTGAAGTTTTCAAAAATTATAAATTCGCCACAGATGTTGAAAAGCAGTTTTACCCAATCATAGATCCAGTCATAACAAGTAAGAATCAATTTACAGAACACAATTATCACGTGTTTTCAGACATATAATTAAACATATAAGTAAACATACATTATGTTCAGGCCTTTTCGTATAATAAGTATGGAGTTGGCTCTGATACCACTGTTGGGTTGCCTCAATTGTCAAAACAACAAAGAGTGTGGAATTTTAAAATTTTTCGAAGCACCCATGGTCCCATAAATAATTCTCCATATTATGTATACGAAAAGCATGAATCAAAGCACATAAAGTATGTAAATAGGGGGTTAATCGATTTTTACCTCACCACAGGCAAGGTGGTGGCAACCTCGAACTTTAGTTCTGATTCACAGGTAGTGATCCAAGTGTCTCACCTCCAGAGATTAATCCACACCAATTGGATTATGGCAACACCTCCTAGTCTTAGGCTACGAACTAGATCTAAGAGGTTTGTTATTGAAGGACTGTGCAGATCTTCTTTGCAGAGAAAGATCTGGCACGAGAGAGCAGGAGAGGGGCTACGGCGGCACAAGAGCAACTCACGGCCAGGGTGGTGGCGGCGGCAGCTAGGTGGCGGCACAGGGGCTGGTGCGGCTAGGTCAGAGGGCGGCTAGGGTTTGTGTGCTAGGGTGTTAGCTTTTGAGCTCATGCAGAACTCTATTTATAAGCCTCCTTCTTGACCTAGGTTTGCAAGACTCCTTTTGGGCTTTTAATTAAAGGCCCATGTCTTGCAATCCTTCTTTTAATTAACAACCTTAATTAAAATCCCAGTCCATATTAATTAATAAATTAATATTTCCTTTAATTAATTAATTATTTCAATTAATTAGATAAACTAATTAATTAGTCTCCCACTTGAATTAACACTTTATTTCATTTAATTGATTTAATTACCTTTAAATCAATTAATTCATTTTATACCCTTTTATAACTGTCACCGTCCAATTGTATTGTTTGTGACCCTCTGGGTTCACCATCAATTGGCAGCAGGCCCACGAATTCCTCGTGATTTAATTTATGAACAATAAATTGCTCCGATCAATTAAACAACCTTTAATTGACCACTCCTAGAATCTGATTTAACCATTTTTCGTTGTGTAAGATTAAATCAATAAGATGTAATTAGGAGGTCAGGTTTAGTACGAATTATAAGGCTCTGTTACTTTATTCTGGATGGATCAATCTCAAGGAAGAACAATTATGTAAAAGAACAAAAGGTAAACAAGACAACGAATGAGTCGACGAGTAAATAGTATAGCAAAAGCTTTTCTATTCAATGTGATATTGGATTGACAAAGTATGTAGGCGTAAGCTCTGATTGTATATCTCTAATACAACGTTTTAACCAGGTATTTATATGATATTAACCCTAGCTTTACAAGGAAACATAGTCCTAATAGGACTCGGCATAACTGTCCCTCTCAAGTCAGGATTGTAGTCTGGTCGCCGAGGAGAATCGTCTCTGATCGGGTCGATGGATGATCCCGGATGAGCTTGTATGGTCGAACCGATCTGATATCCCATAGTCGATCCTAGTATTATAATGGGTGCGAAATAGCCCCCATCAGTACTCCCTCACTTCTTCGAGCGTATATGTAGTAGAAGCTCGTAGAAGTAGATGGTGGATTACGACTGTATTTTCTATGAAATGTGCCTCGTTAAAAACCTTTCTTAGGAAAAACCCTGTGGGAAAAAATCCTAAGTAAGGAAAAGAGTGCTACACCTCATAAATAGTCGTTTTGTCGTTCCAATCATGAACTATCACGTGTCTCTTTGAGAAAGCATTTCAACTTTTTCTACCGCTTGGCGGGAATGTGATCAGCCGTGAGAAGTTCGAAACGTCCTTTCATCTTTCTTTATAAATAGGTGATCGTTGTTTCAGTCATCTTTTACTTTCTACTTCCCATATTCCGCAATCATTTCTTATTCGCTCATTTCTTTTCTAATTTGCTCTTATCGACTTGTATTCTTCGAGGATCCTAAAAATGGCTTCCATCTCAAGAAAATCTTCTTCGTTAATCAAAGAAAGAGCTACTCCTAATGTCGAGGAGGAGGTCCTCCCGAGCTCTCCGACAGAGCAGATCGGAGCGTCTGAATTCACTGTCCCTGACGAGGATAATTTTAATGTGCAAATTATATCCGATACGGATGTTGCCGCCAGGGCCAAGAAGGGTAAGGGTACGGTTCCTCATAATTTTAGAACCAATTGAGGACCTCGCTTGTTGCTATACCGAGGAAACTTTCCACGAGGTCGTGGATAACTACGCGAAATACTTTCTGGAAGGTTCTAAGATTATTCTACCTTCTCCTTCGGACAGGGTTACTTCTCCGCCGGAGGGTTGTCGAGCCTTCTATACTGTTCATTTCAATTACGGCTTACGTCTTCCTTTGTCTGCTTTATTTCTTGACATTTTGAAAATATTTAGCGTATCTTTGACGCAATTGGTCCCAAATTCTGTTGTAATTTTCCCACGTGCTTGGATACCTCTACCTTTTTTAAGACCAAGTCTCCTTCTTTGAAGATTCGTATGCGTACTTTTTGATTGTAGGCTTTCTCCATATTTGATTTAGCGACTTGCAATCGTACAACCGCTTTTTCTCTTAAGGCTTCTGTTAAATCGATATCATTTTCTCTTGCCTTTCCGTTTTCCTGGTCGTCATACATTTCAATTCTTGGTGTCGGAATTAGTGTTTCGACTGGAATAACAGCTTCCGAGCCATATACTAGACTGAATGGGGTCTCCCCGGTTGAAGTTCTGACCGTAGTTCGATTAGCCCAAAGTATTCCTGGGAGTTCATCTAGCCATCTTCCTTTGGCTGCCCCTAATCTTTTCTCCAAAGATTTTATTATTTCTTGGTTTGCTACTTCAGTTTGTCCATTCGCTCTTGGATGCCCAACTGAAGTGAAATTTTGCTGAATTCCTAGCCTTGCACACCATTCCATTACCTGTTTTCCCGCAAATTGGGTTCCGTTATCAGAGATCAGAGTTTTTGGGATGCCAAATCGACATACTATGAACTTCCATAAGAAATTGATCACTTGGAATTGAGTTATTCGAGCAAGGGCGATGCATTCTATCCATTTGCTGAATTATTCGACAGCGACTAGAACATATGCTTTCTTGGATCTAGCTGCTGGGAAAGGTCCCACGATGTCCATTCCCCATTAATCGAACGGCCAACATACTGGTATTGGGTGCATGTTTTCAGCTGGTTGATGACTTATATTAGCATGGACTTGGCAATGATGACATTTTTGGACATATTGGACGGCATCATTGTTGATGGTAGGCCAATAATAACCTGTTCGAAGGCATTTTAAAGCCAAGGCCCTTGCTCCGCTGTGATTCCCTGCATCGCCTTAATGTACCTCCCGGAGGATATCATTGGTTTGAGATTCGGAGACGCATTTTAGAAGAATTCCCGATACTGATCTTCGGTAAAGTTTTTCTTCTATCAATGTATATTTTGGAGCCCGATATTTTATTTTTCGAGCTTCGATTTGGTCAAGCGGCAATTTTCCTTCTCGAAGATAGTCTATCATCGGAGTCGTCCAGTTTCCTTCAGCTTCTTCGATTTCCATCATTTCGGCGACCGATGTCTCATCGATATCCATTGCCGGCGCATTGGAAATTAACCAGTTGATCACCCTTTCAGTTTTTCCGTCGTGAAATCCTTTGAACCTAGACAGTTGATCGGCCCATTTATTTTCCGACCGTGGAATGTTCTGTATCCCAAAACTTTCGAATTTTTCAGCCAATATTTTCACTTTGGCGATGTATTTGACCATATTAAATTCCTTTGCCTCATACAGACCTTCTATCTGTCTCTGTATTAACTCTGAATCGGTTAATACCTTAAGGCTTTTTATGTTGGCCTTGATTGCCATTTCCATTCCTTCGATCAGCGCTTCATATTCTGCTTCGTTGTTTGTTACGATGAAGTCCAACGTTATCGCATAATTTATATCCTCCTTATTTGGTCCGGTAAAGTTGATTCCGGCACCTCCTCCCTCTGGGCATGAATCACCGTCGACGTGCATCAACCAGGTTTGATTTTCTACGATCAAGATATCGTTGTTATGGCTAGTTGATTCGGTATGTTCGGTTGCCTGGGTTGGAGTTTCTAACAGGAAATCGGCTAAGACTTGGGCTTTTATCGCAATTCTTGGTTTGTACTTAATTTCGAACTGACTGAGTTCGATCGCCCATTTGATCAATCTTCCAGAGGCTTCTGGCTTCGCTAGGACCTATCTTAGTGGTTGGTTCGTTAAGACCACAATTTTGTAAGTTAGAAAATAAGGTCGGAGTTTTCGTGCTGCTACCACTAAGGCCAAGGCGAATTTTTCTATTTCCAAGTAGTTTTTCCCGGCCCCTTGTAGTAACTTGCTTAAGTAATAAACAGGCTTATGTTCTAAACCTTCCACTTTAACCAAAACTGAACTAATGGCCACGTCGGAGATTGATATGTAGACGTATAATGGTTCCCCTTCGGTTGGTTTGGCCAACAACGGGGATGTCGTCATATATTCCTTTAGCTGGTCGAAGGCCCGGTCGCATTCTTCGGTCCAAACAAAGTTCTTTGCTTTTCGAAGAGTTTGGAAGAAAGGAAAACTTCTGTCAGCAAATTTGGATATGAATCTATTTAACGCTACGATCTTTCCTACGAAGCTGTGTACTTGGGAGATCGTTTTGGGAGGCCTCATTTCGGTTATGGCTCGAATTTTTTTCTGGATTGGCCTCAATTCCTCGTTGATGTACCAAATAGCCCAAAAATTTCCCCGACTTAACAACGAAAGTGTATTTTGCAAGATTTAGCTTCATTCGGTACTTTCTCAATATTCGGAAGCATCGATCGAGATGCTTTACATGATCAGCTTCATTCATGCTTTTGACCAGCATATCGTCTACGTAGACTTCCATTATTTCTCCAATCAATTCTTTGAACATCAGGTTTACTAACCTTTGGTAAGTGGCCCCCGCGTTCCTTAGGCCAAATGGCATAACTACGAAGCAGTACACTCCCTGCTCGGTTTTGAAGGCAGTTTTCTCTTGGTCTCGTTCATCCATGTATATTTGATAAAAACCTTGGAAGGCGTCCATCATGCTAAAAAACGCGAAACCAGCGGTTGAGTCTGATGGGATAGTGCCCTGCAAGCCAATATATTTAGCTTGTATTGGAACTATCATTATCTTCCTTTAGTATAAATGTAATAATACGCACGTTTATTTATATGTGTATAAGGATAAACAATGGCCAACTTCATCTCTCGCGAATACATTTAAGCGATTGGTTGAAACCCTTAGATTACATTAGACTATGGGACGATTCACTTAAGTACTGAGTGCAATCATGAAACAGTCTCAAAGATCGTAATCTTAAAACTGTTCCAAGTCATAGATTCCGAACGAGACAGGGTGTCGTAGGAATCGCAAAGACTTGTACGAGTATGCATGATTCACATGGAGTGAATTTGTAGCATTTCATGAGCAAGGCATTTGAGGCCAGTGCATGCGAGTAGGTGGTTCAATGGAGGATTGAACGCATCGAACGACCCGAACAGAGAAACCTATTGTGGAAGCGCATGTCGCATATCGGTGATGGGATGTTTCTCAAGGATTGTAATAGTGTACGATTTAGTCCTTTGACTTGAGGTACTAGGGCGAATTCGGTGCATGGAAGTGCGTACTTAGATCTAGGTATAGGCCACGTAGCTTGGTCATAACATGCCTAGGTTGGGTGCGTATGGACATGTACGCGAGTGGTTAGTACCAATATGGAATCTATTGACTCACTGTAATGGGTGAGAGAATTTCCTATACGATTCTTAGATAATATATCCAAGGAATCTGCGGCCGCAGTCGGTGACGGATTTGGAAAGGGGTTTCCAAATTTAGGAGTCACACTGGAATATTATCCTGAATTAGAAAGTATAGTTATCGAGACAAATTTAGAGGTGCCGATCAATTCACACACCCTAAGTCTTGATCGGGAATATTAGTCGATAGAATGACCGTATGTACATGGTAATTATATGAGACGAGGTTCACAAGTATCAATTCACCTGAAGTTGGGCTTCATGGGCTTGTGGCTAGACATCGACCATGAAGTGTGGGTACTCCTGAATTAATAGAGGAATTGATTCTAGGAGTGGTCAATTAAAGGTTGTTTAATTGACCGGAGCAATTTATTGTTCATAAATTAAATCACGAGGAATTCGTGGGCCTGCTGCCAATTGATGGTGAACCCAGAGGGTCACACACAATACAATTGGACGGTGACTGTTTGAAAAGGATACAAAAGGAATTAATTGATTTAAAGGTAATTAAATCAATTAAATGAATTAAAAGTATTTAATTCAAGTGGGAGATTAATTAATTGGCTAACTTAATTAATTAAATACTTAATTGAGTTGCTAATTAATTATGTAAAAGAAATAATGATTTAATTGGACTGGGCATTTAATTAAGTAATTAATTAAATGAAAAGGCTTGCAAGACATGGGCCTTTAATTAAAAGCCCATAAGAAGTCTTGCAAACCTAGGTCAAGAGGGAGTCTATAAAAGGGGATCTACTTGAGCTCAAAAGCTAACACCCTAAGAAGAAAACCCTAGCCTCTCCTCTCAAGCCCTAGCCGCCGCCCCCTAGTGCTAGAAGCCCTAGCCGCCGCCGCCACCTGCTGCCGTGGGCTGCTCTTGTGCCGCCGCCCCTCTCCCTTTGTTCCTTTGTGTTAGATCTTGACCTGTCAAGAGAATCTACACAATCCTGCTTCGACAAACCTCCTGAATCCAGTTCTGAGCCTAAGATCTTGAGGTGTTGGCAGAATCCAATTGGTGTGGACTTACTTTGGAGGTGAGACGCTTGGATCACTTCTGTGAACCAGATCCAGATCCAGATCCAGTTTCAGAATCAGAATCGAAGGTTGCCACCACCTTGCCTGTGGTGAGGTATATCGCAAAAAACCCCCTTGTTCAATTACTATGTGTGTTTTTGTTCTTGCTTACGTATAATTAATATGGAGAATTAATATGGGACCTTGGGTGCTTCGAAAAATTTTAAATTCCGCACTGTCGTTGTTCTGACAATCGAGGCATCCCAACCACTATCCCAACAGAGTCGACTAATAAGTCGATCCTTGGGAGGGGATATGGATCGCGCGGACATAATTTATTAAGGTCGGTGAAGTCATTGCACATTCTCCACTTGTTATCCTTTTTATCCCCTTTTGCTACTAGCACAACATTGCATAGCCATTCCGAGAAGTGTATTTCTCGAATTTGTTTTGCCTTAAGTAGCCTTTCTACTTCTGCCTTAATTATTTTATCCTTTATAGGCCCATGATTCCTCTTCTTTTGTCTAGCAGGTTTTGCCATGGGGCGAAAATGCAATTTTCAAAAGTTGAGGGGCGAAAATGCAATTTTCAAAATTTGAGGGGCGAAAATGCAATTTTCAAAAGTTGAAAACAGAATCTGAATTTGAGCAGAAAATTTTTTTTTTTTTACCCGAATATTCATTTTGTCATAATTAGTAGTGACTAAAAAGTAAGAATCATAGGTAGTTAGTTTTAAAAGGTAGTTTTAAAATTAAGAAAGAAATAGGTAAAAGATGTTTGCATGTTTCTTGCTCTACGTGAATCGTTTACGTGGTTTTCGATCGAGCCGAGCCTTGACCTTAGGTTAGATGTGATTGGTTTAATTTATTGTTTGGTTTTTATTGGGCCTGCGAGCCTATTATGTTTTTTGGGCCACTTTGAGCCTTTGTAATAGAATAGGGCTTTACTGCTTTCCTAGTTTAGGATGGAGGCCCGTTTACAAGCAAGGTGGGAACCCAAGAAGATATGAAGGCCATGTATGCATGGTACATTGTGTAATAGCATAGGGCTTCATGAGAACCCTTTAGATTGACCAATAGGGCCAACATCATTGGCTCGATGATGGCCTGCATAGGAGGCTCCCGATTGAAAGCATATTGTGGTAGTATGCATGTTAGGCTTGTATGGCTTTTATTTATTTTGTCGATTTATATTTAGCTTGTATGAGATGCGCGCTAGAATCTAGATCGTAATAAAAGATAAAGCATAATTGAATCGGTGAGATCTCGAGGAGAGTTAGTATAACTTTCAAACCAGAAATTCCCCTCTCGAATTAAATATTAAGTCATATTGGATTAAAATAAAATGAAGTATTTATATAAATCCAAGCCTTCCATCAATAGGGACTAGCGTATGTTGTCTACTTATCGATAGAGGTGATCCAGAGTCTGGCACCCGAGTCGAAGAAAGGGACAATACGCGAAATTCCTTGACTCCTGTTTTTAACTAAACACGACAAGGGTGAGGACTGGTCGGGATGTGAGGATCGACCGATAACTAGTTACGGAGAACTCACGACCGGGCCCGTTGCTCATCATGATTGATGGGTTAGACTTAACGATTAGTAACACTTATGATGTAGCAATGCTAGATAAGTGCGAAAACCGAGGCAAAATAGCTTGAAGGTTGTGGAGTGACACAATTGGCAATAAGTATGCCTACCTGGGGAATTGGTTGTATGGCCACGAGTCGTGGGTGCAATTAATTGCCGTTGGGACGTCAAGACCTACTAGGAAATAGAATTTCTCGAACAATTGAAGGGGTAATTGTTTCGATAAAATAGTGGGAGAACTTCTACGATAGAAAGTCCAACCTTCGTAGATTATAAGTATTATTCATTAACTAGTCCACTAAATCTTTGTCTTCTCTTTAAGATACTGAGATATCTGTAATTATCCATTTTACTATTTATCCTCGACTAATGAAATAACTGGATCAAAATATCGACTAGGCAAGAAACTTGAGAATTGTCTTAAATTCCAGAAGTGGGAATGATGTTCTTAAATGACGAGCCTATGCCTTATGCGCTTCCGAGATAAGTCAATATATAAGAAACGAATCACCCATAGAATATGGGAATATTAATGATCGTTTCCTCATATAAAGATGAATCTTCTCAGATGCTATGTTTCAATTTTTGATTCTGGTATTGAGCGAAAGGTTCCGTGAAACGAATCACCTATGAAGTATGGGAATCTTAATGATCGTTTCCTCAAATAAGCATCAAGATTGAACGAGCTATGGAAGCAACATGAGGAGCATGTCTGAAGCTTCCACCTCAAAAGGCCTGTTTTGAGGACCAGTCTTCTGAAACAAACCTCCACCTCAAAAGGCTTGTTTTGAGAAGTAGTTTTGAATCAATATGATTCGAGACTTCTAAGGAATTCTTTCAAAACTCGAGAATAAATGAAGGAACTAGTGTCAAAGATCACTGTCTTTGTTTTATCAATCTAGTTGAAAACTGGATCAATTAAACGTAGGCCTGCAAGTGATCTTAACATTAACTTCCTCCTAAATTCTCCTCCCGCTCATTCAAATGACTCTTGAAATACACTGATCTTATTTGATAAGTTGATCACATTTCATGAATCAACCAAAGTACTGGTTAAAGGCAAATAGGATAAACCTGTAATGATCGTTTACACTTCATGGACTGCGAAGTCAAAGAAGAGTAAAATGAAGAAGAATTTATTCTCTTCTAAATTCGACCATAAAGGTAGTCAAAAGAACGCAAGTAGCCTAAAAGTCGACTTATCCCGCTGGATCTAAGAAAGGCACTAATATGTTTAATTGATTAGATGATCTAATTAATTAAGCAACGTTTCAATTAAAGGGTTAATTGAAAGGAAAAGGAAAGCAATTAAAGAAGTTAATTAAAAGGAAGTAAATTAATTGAATTAAACCATTGACTCAATCTTATTGAATTAATGTGTGAAGTTCAATTAATACAAAGATAATAATCCATAACTTTGGTACGCTAGACTTGGACACATCTCCAAGAGTAGGATTCAAAAGTTGGTTTCACCTAAGTTTCTTGAAAAATAGAACTTGGATGAACTTCCAACCTGCGAATCATGTCTCAAAGGAGATATGACCAGATCTCCCGTCACAGGGAATCCAGAGCGAACCAAACAAAATCTGGATTTAATCCATGAATATGGATAACTAAAAGTTATTGTGAGAGGAGATTACTCATACTTCGTACTTTTTACTAATGACCTTGGTCGTTAGTGAGAAATGAATCTAGTGAGATGCAAATCCGAAAAACCAAGAAAGGTATTTCAATACGAAGTAGAGAATCAACAAAGACATAGTATTACTCGATCTAATCGAGGTAGCAAATACTTGTCAAGGATTTCTCAATTATCTCAGTGAGAATGGGGTTCTCATACAACAAACTCCTCCTAAGACGTCACGACTTATTGAAGTGTCTAAAGAAATGGAATCTAACATTGTTCGATCCATATTGAGTTTTGTTAAGCTTCCTTATGCATTCTAGGAGTTCGTCCTCCTGACTGAATCGAAGATACTGAGCAAAGTACCTTCAAAGTTTGTGCCTACAATGCTTTACCAAGAAAGGTATGGCAAAATACCTCTATGCTCTTACCTCTGAGTATGGAGATCTCTTGCCGATGGTAGAAACGAGAAAGGAGATAAATTGGCCAGTAGATCCAATTTGTATATAATTGTGGGGTATCCAACGAAATCCATTGGATACCTGTTCTACGACAATGAGAAACAATAGTTTCTCCTAGATACCCATTCCTCTGTTGATGAATCTCTCGTCAAAGGAAATGGAAACGTCATGGAACTTGATGAAGTCCAAGATTTGGACCCGTCCCCGCAAACAGTGGGAGTTAATCCAGAATTTACTGAACCTACTAGTACACCTACTCTTCGAAGGTCTGATCGGATTCGTAAGGAGCCAAAGCGATTTGGTTTCATTCACGAAAACGAGAATGTGGAAAGTAATCCAAAGACCTATCAAGAAGCGATGTCAGACATAGACTCGGGTGCGTGGCTCGAAGCCATGCAAACCGAAATGGATCCCATCCATTCCAACAAGGTATAACCTTGATTGATCCACCCAAGGGATTTATCCCTATAAGTTGGTTATAATTTAAATGGATCTTCAAACTTGGAATGAATGGAGAGGTGTTGCCTCTAAGAATTGACTAGTGGTAAAAAGGGCTATTCACAATGTTCTGTAACAGACTTTGATGAAACCTTTTCTCCATTAGCAATGTCTGAATCCAATTTAGATTCACATTTGTTCTGATGAGATAGTCAAGATATTTGACTTCATTAAAACGAGTATGAACCATGAGTGTACAAAAGGATTAGTGGGAGCGCGATGAAGCTCATATTTTATAAGTTGATAATGTTCTGACTATCTGGTATGATATCAGAATGTTAGCACAGACGAAAGCATGGTTGTCCATGCAATTCTCCATGAAAGATTTAGGAGAAGCATCTTGCATATTGGGATACGTATCTATAGAATAGATCGGAAAGAGATGCCGACACTCTCTAAATCTAAGTACATAGAATCAATACTGGAAATATTCAGTATGAAGAATCCAAGAAAGGATTGCTTCCAGTGAGACACTGTATCCCTTGTTCCAAAATTGATGTGCCCTACATCAAATGAGAATAAAGGAGAATGTCTCAAATACCTTATGTTTCAAACAAAAGGTTGCATGTGGCATGCTTTACTATGTACTAGACCAGACGTAGAACTTGCTCAAGTATCGCCAGCAGTTGCTAGTCAAACTCCAGTGAAGAAGTACTGGACCACCGTAAAAGATATCTTTAAGCTCTTGACAAAGACTAAGGATTTGTTCTTAGTCTACGGTGGTAGTGGAGAATTAAAATTCGAAGGATTCACTGATTCGAATTTTCAGTCTGATGTGGATGAATTAAGAACATCCATTTTTGGATACATATCCTGCATCAATGGGGTAACGGTGAATTTGAAAGGGTTCCAAGCAAATCACCGTAACCATCTAAACCACTGAAGCAAGTTATATTGCAGCATTAAATGTAGCATTAAATGCGGCTTAAGAAAGTGTTTGGATATAAAACTTCATCCTTCGGTTGGATGTAGTGCCTAGAATTGCGAAGCTCATGATTATCTTCTATGATAACATTGGAGCTATTGCTAAAGCAAAGCATTCGAGATCTTACCAGAAATCTAAACACAACTGAGAGAAAGGTACCATTTGATTAGAAAAATCATTGGTAGAGTTAACGCGCGTAATGGATCGCGTCGACTCAGAAGACAACTTAGCGGATCCACTAAAGGAGGCTATATCATGAAATGAGTTCGAAGAACATCTTTAAGAAGATGGGCCCTAGAAACGTTAGTGATTGGATTTAGGGAAAGTGGGAGATTGATGGGATAGTGCCCTGCAAGCCAATATATTTAGCTTGTATTGGAACTATCATTATCTTCCTTTAGTATAAATGTAATAATACGCACGTTTATTTATATGTGTATAAGGATAAACAATGGCCAACTTCATCTCTCGCGAATACATTTAAGCGATTGGTTGAAACCCTTAGATTACATTAGACTATGGGACGATTCACTTCAGTACTGAGTGCAATCATGAAACAGTCTCAAAGGTCGTAATCTTAAAACTGTTTCAAGTCATAGATTCCGAACGAGACGGGGTGTCGTAGGAATCGCCAAGACTTGTATGAGTATGCATGATTCACATGGAGTGAATTTGTAGCGTTTCATGAGCAAGGCATTTGAGGCCAGTGCATGCGAGTAGGTGGTTCAATGGAGGATTGAACGCATCGAACGACCCGAACAGAGAAACCCATTGTGGAAGCGCATGTCGCATATCGGTGATGGGATGTTTCTCAAGGATTATAATAGTGTACGATTTAGTCCTTTGACTTGAGGTCCTAGGGCGAATTCGGTGCATGTAAGTGCGTACTTAGATCTAGGTATAGGCCACGTAGCTTGGTCATAACATGCCTAGGTTGGGTGCGTATGGACATGTACGCGAGTGGTTAGTACCAATATGTAATCTATTGACTCACTGTAATGGGTGAGAGAATTTCCTATACGATTCTTAGATAATATATCCAAGGAATCTGCGGCCGCAGTCGGTGACAGATTTGGAAAGGGGTTTCCAAATTTAGGAGTCACACTGGAATATTATCCTGAATTAGAAAGTATAGTTATCGAGACAAATTTAGAGGTGCCGATCAATTCACACACCCTAAGTCTTGATCGGGAATATTAGTCGATAGAAGGACCGTATGTACATGGTAATTATATGAGACTAGGTTCACATGTATCAATTCACCTGAAGTTGGGCTTCATGGGCTTGTGGCTAGACATCGACCATGAAGTGTGGGTACTCCTGAATTAATAGAGGAATTGATTCTAGGAGTGGTCAATTAAAGGTTGTTTAATTGACCGGAGCAATTTATTGTTCATAAATTAAATCACGAGGAATTCGTGGGCCTGCTGCCAATAGATGGTGAACCCCGAGGGTCACACACAATACAATTGGACGGTGACTGTTTGAAAAGGATACAAAAGGAATTAATTGATTTAAAGGTAATTAAATCAATTAAATGAATTAAAAGTATTTAATTCAAGTGGGAGATTAATTAATTGGCTAACTTAATTAATTAAATACTTAATTGAGTTGCTAATTAATTATGTAAAAGAAATAATGATTTAATTGGACTGGGCATTTAATTAAGTAATTAATTAAATGAAAAGGCTTGCAAGACATGGGCCTTTAATTAAAAGCCCATAAGAAGTCTTGCAAACCTAGGTCAAGAGGGAGTCTATAAAAGGGGATCTACTTGAGCTCAAAAGCTAACACCCTAAGAAGAAAACCCTAGCCTCTCCTCTCAAGCCCTAGCCGGCGCCCCCTAGTGCTAGAAGCCCTAGCCTCCGCCGCCACCAAGAGACGCCGCCACCTGCTGCCGTGGGCTGCTCTTGTGCCGCCGCCCCTCTCCCTTTGTTCCTTTGTGTTAGATCTTGACCTGTCAAGAGAATCTACACAATCCTGCTTCGACAAACCTCCTGAATCCAGTTCTGAGCCTAAGATCTTGAGGTGTTGCCAGAATCCAATTGGTGTGGACTTACTTTGGAGGTGAGACGCTTGGATCACTTCTGTGAACCAGATCCAGATCCAGATCCAGTTTCAGAATCAGAATCGAAGGTTGCCTCCACCTTGCCTGTGGTGAGGTATATCGCAAAAAACCCCCTTGTTCAATTACTATGTGTGTTTTTGTTCTTGCTTACGTATAATTAATATGGAGAATTAATATGGGACCTTGGGTGCTTCGAAAAATTTTAAATTCCGCAATGTCGTTGTTCTGACAATCGAGGCATCCCAACCACTATCCCAACAGAGTCGACTAATAAGTCGATCCTTGGGAGGGGATATGGATCGCGCGGACATAATTTATTAAGGTCGGTGAAGTCATTGCACATTCTCCACTTGTTATCCTTTTTATCCCCTTTTGCTACTAGCACAACATTGCATAGTCATTCCGAGAAGTGTATTTCTCGAATTTGTTTTGCCTTAAGTAGCCTTTCTACTTCTGCCTTAATTATTTTATCCTTTATAGGCCCATGATTCCTCTTCTTTTGTCTAGCAGGTTTTGCCATGGGGTCGATCTTTAGCGAATGGCTGATTATTCGAGGGTCGATCCCTTCGATGTCGTTTGCGCTCCAGGCGAAGATATCTATGTTTTCTCTGAGAATGTTGATCAACATTACTTCCCCTTCCTTGCTCAGTTCGGTCCCTATTCTGGTTGTTTTTGTTGGGTCCCCTTGTACCAGTAAGACATCTTTATGTTCCCGTGGTTTCAAGGCCAAATCTATCGGTTCCTTTTCTCTTTTATTTATTCGATCGGTGCTAGGGATTTCAACTTCGATTCTGTCAACGTCGTCTTTGAGCTTCCTTTTGCTTGTGGTAATCGATCTAGAGCGGTTCCCCAAAGTTAAGGAGGTGTTGTAGCAGTCCCATGCCATGCAATGATCGTTCACTATTTCTCCGATTCCCATGTCAGTTGGAAATTTTATCTTCTGATGGTAGGTTGAAACAACAGCTCGGAATAAGTTGAGGGCGGGTTGCCCTAAGATTGCATTGTAGGCAAAGGGAGTTTCTACTACTAAGAATTTGACTAGCTTCACCGTCCGACGCGGTTTCTTTCCGAGTGAGACGCTTAAAGTTATTGTGCCACTGGGTACAATTTTGAAACCTCCAAATCCTACTAAAGGCGTAGCTACCTTTTGGAATGTTATTTGTCCCAAGTTCATCTGGGCTAGGACCTCTTTAGAAATGATGTTCGCTGAGCTTCCATTATCAATCATGATTCTTTTGACGTTGTAGTTCGCTATTTCTAGCGATACCACCATTGGGAAGTCGGGGTTGTCCTCTTTTACGTCCCAGACAAGGTTCTTCGGTACCTCGCCCTCGTTGAAACTGATCAGTTGGTCGTTTGTTGGTTTACTTTGTAGAGTCCATACTTCTTTCGGGTATTTTAAGCTTCCGATTATGGATCTGGCGGTCCTACGACGAGCATTACGACTGTCCCCGCCAGCGGGTCCTCCTGAGATTGTATGGATGGTACCATTAATCTGATCATTGTTCAACTCCTGTGGGGGATCATCATTAGGGAACCTTCTACGAGAATCCCTTCTTTGATTATTGTTCCGAGGACTCCTACAT
The DNA here is from genome assembly GCA_003313485.2 of Penstemon barbatus. Classification (NCBI taxonomy): domain Eukaryota; kingdom Viridiplantae; phylum Streptophyta; class Magnoliopsida; order Lamiales; family Plantaginaceae; genus Penstemon; species Penstemon barbatus. The sequence goes on along the minus strand of CM064884.1, from coordinate 62,325,820 downwards.
CTTCCTCTCTTGCGGTTATTCCGCTCTAAATAGTCATCTAATTTCCCTTGTTCGATTAGTTTTTCAATTTCTCTTTTAAGGTGAAAACAATCTTCAGTGCGATGCCCATGTGCCCGGTGATATTTGCAGTATAATTCATAGTTTCGTGCTCCTGGTCTGGGTTGAGCGATTCTCTTTGCTTCCGGGATCCAATTATTCCTTTCTAGTACTGCCAAGATTTCTTCTATTGGAACAGTCAGCCTTGGGTGTTCTACTTGGTTAACTCTGCTCCTGATCGCCGGCTAGGCCGATCTAAGTCTTTGGTGGATATTAGGTCGTCTGCCTTGATTGTTTCGATTGTATTCCAATTGCTGGAAGACATTGCCTTTTCTAAAAGATCGTTCATAATCCATGGATTTTTGGACAGGAGTCCTATCTTGCTGCTTGGAGCCTACGGCGGGAGCTTTATTTTTGTTCTTATCTTTAAAAGAGTTCATCTCTTCCTGGATCATATACTTCGACGCCAAGCTCATAATATCAGCAAACGTCCTTGGTTGCTTTCTACTAAGGGCATTTCCAAACTGCCTATTCTTGGTGAGGTCAAAGAGAATGGAGATTGTGTAATCGATATTTGGGGAATCGATTTTGAGTAATTCCACATTAAACCTTGCCAACAAGTTCCTTAGGGATTCACCCTCTTGTTGATAAATGGTTCCTAGATAACTCATTGGCAGTTTCTGCCTCTTCTGACTGGCGAACTGCTGTGTCAGCTTGTTGCATAATTCCCGGAAACTGAATATGGAGTTAGTGGGTTGCTTGGCGAACTAATCCAAGGCAAGTCCTTCGAACGTGGTCACCATTAATTTAGCAGTGAATTCTGCCGAATAAGCATATAAGTTCATTATGTTCGTGAAGCTAAATATATAGTCATCTGGATCAGTAGTTCCATCATATCTGGGTAGTCGCCCAGGAACTTGTCCCGATGACTGTGCTTCTTTTATTTCTTTGCAGAAGGGAGAGCACGCCGCTAGACTCTACTGGAGTTCCGCGGTTCTGGCCCATGGGTTTTGAACAGTTCGTAAACGTTGCTCAAGTCGTTCCTGTACCATCTTTTCAATTTCTCTTTCCGAGAATCGCATAGTTCGTGGTTGATTGTGGATTGCGTCGCCTACGTCATCCTCGATGGGGATTATGGTATGTTCTTTGGACCCGGTGCGTCCTGGTTGCGGTCTCCTTCGATCAGCTTTTCTTTGGACGTTCTCATCGGAGGGTTTCGAAATGCCCTTTTGCGGACTATGCCGCGATCGTTGCTCGCTTGCCGGGCTGTCAGCTTGTTGAGAGATTTGATCGACCTGCCTCAGCATCCTTTGAATGGGATTTGCCATAGTGGTTCTAGGGTTTCGAGGAAACTGCTCGGGTATGAGTAATTCCTCTGGGCAGAGTGATTTAAAGAGCATAGCAATCTGTCGTAGCTTCTCCTGAGTGTCTGACAGGGGAACTGGGATTGCTGGAGCTGCATGTTCTTTTGGTACCACACCAGCAGGGATCCCTTGTGGGTCCTCGTGATTCTGAAGATGTTCGTTCTCTTGTTGATTGTCATTGGTTATTGGGGCGTTATTATCAGTATTGCCCTGCGGACCCTCAGATGTGTTATTCGGGTTGGTCGTGTTACTTCTTGCTCTGTTACGGGCGCTCTTCCTTGGGCGAGCCATATGTCGATTGAATAATTAACCTAGCCCCATGGTGGGCGCCAACTGATTTTTCGTTGGGTAAGATTAAATCAATAAGATGTAGTTAGGAGGTCAGGTTATTACGAATTATAGGGCTCTGTTACTTTATTCTGGATGGATCAATCTCAAGGAAAAACAATTATGTAAAAGAACAAAAGGTAAACAAGACAACGAATGAGTCGACGAGTACATAGTATAGCAAAAGCTTTTCTATTCAATGTGATATTGGATTGACAAAGTATGTAGGCATAAGCTCTGATTGTATATCTCTAATACAACGTTTTAACCAGGTATTTATATGATATTAACCCTAGCTTTACAAGGAAACATAGTCCTAATAGGACTCGGCATAACTATCCCTCTCAAGTCAGGATTGTAGTCTGGTCGCCGAGGAGAATCGTCTCTGATCGGGTCGATGGATGATCCCGGATGAGCTTGTATGGTCGAACCGATCTGATATCCCCTAGTTGATCCGAGTATTATAAGGGGTGCGAAATAGCCCCCCATCAGAATCAATTTTGTTGGTAATCGAATGACCCGACCTGAGCCGCAGCGGAAGCGGGTAAAATTTAAAAAAAAATTTGGGTGGTCTTTCGATTCAACCCAAGAATCCATATACATAATATAAACCGAGTATAAACCAACCATAGGGGTTTAGGATTTTACCTTATTACACTTGGTAGTGATTGGGGCTTTCCAAGCAAGGCGTGGACGAACTTCTTTGGCTCTCGGAATCAGGAAATTCCAAGTGGTTCTTCGAAAGCTCCTCCAAAGAAAACAACACACAAAGAGTCTTTAAGAAAAGAACTCCTCTAAAGAAAGTCCACACTTCACAAGTCTTACAACCTAGAAAGAATTTCTTAGGCTGAGAACTTAAAATTCCTTCGTAATCTATTGAAGTTAGATTGGAAGAGAATTATTACTTAATTCTACTAACTTGAAAGGTAGTATAGAGAAGAAGAACTTTTATTGCAATGACTAAGTGTAAGTAAATGAAAAGCTAGGGCCTCCTATTTATAGGAGGACTTACTTCATCACTAAGCTTTCAACAAAACTTAGTTGAGAAGCTATCCACAAAGCTTATCCGATAAGCTTTGTCATCAACCCTATACGATAAGGTATATTCCTAGCATATCTTATCTGATAAGCTTTGTCATCAACCCTATCCGATAAGGTATATTCCTAGCATATCTTATCCGATAAGCTTTGTCTTTACTTAGCTGAGAAGTTTCGTACTTTACTTAGCTGCGAAGTTTCGTACTTTTCTTAGCCGAGAGGTTTCGTACTTTACTTAGCTGCAAAGTTTTATACTTTTCTTAGCCGAGAAGTTTCGTACTTTACTTCTCCTAGAAGCTATCTACTTAGCTTCTCTCAAAAGCTTCTCCAAGAAGCTTTCTACTTAGCTTCTCTCAGAAGCTTTGTAGTTAGCTTCTCCTAGAAGCTTCTCTTAATTAATTATTCCTCTTAATATTTCCTTGATCAATTGTTTAGTTAAGTAAACTCATTTGCTTAACTAATCAATTAACTAATCAAGTCTCAATTAATTAATCTAATTAATTAATTTCTTCCAATCTTTGTTAAACTCTTTTAACAACATCGTTTAATAATGAATTCAATATTCTGGTTGCATCCTGTGAATATTATGTGTGACCCCTTAGGTTCACCGTTAGCTAGCCGTGGGCTCACAACACTTTGTGATTTAATTAGTGAATAATTACTATAATTATTCCGGTCAATTAAACACATTTAATTGAACACCTTAGAACTAATCTCCATTAGTCCATGGGTACCCACACTCCATAGTCGATGTCTAGCCACAAGCCCATGGAGCCTACTTAATAGGTGAATGTTGTTCGTGTGAACCTTTCCTTTTATGTTTTCCATGTACGTACGGTCCTTTCAGTGACCAACCTCCCGATCAAGGCCTGGGATATGGTAGTTGATCGGTTTCCCATAATACCTTGATTCTATGTATCTTATTCATAATTAGATTCCCTTGTGACCACAACTTTGGAAACTCCTTCCCAATTGTCACATACCATGCGCATTGATTTTATCAAGAATCTAATACTTTAGAACACATAGGAGATTCGTTCGACTCATTACATCGAGTCAATGAATCCTATATTGATGTCATCAACCTCCATGTACGACTACCTATACCCAACGTAAAACCACATAGACCCGCTAGTAAGTGGTTGGGAAATACATCAAAGTATAAGCACCCACACATGAGATTACTCTAACCATCTCAAGTCAAAGGACTAATATCAGCACACTAGCATAAATGAGAGAATACTTTGTCACCGATGTGCATTTTATGCCTCCAAGACAAGATTCTCTCGGTGGGGCGTTCGGTGCATTTGTTCTACAACAAACCACCCACTTGTATACACTGGTATCCACATACCGGCATCCATGGAAACACAACGCCTTCCAACTATTGGAACATGTATATTTGTGTGAGTCTATCCGATCCCATCGATGTCCTGTCTCAATGGGTTCTATGACTCAGAACAATTTTAGATCACGACCTTAGAGGCTTATTCCATGATTGGATCGATGCCATGCCCCATAGTCATTTGTGATCTAAGGACTTCATCTAATTGTTGATTGATTACAATTAATGAATATGGCCAATTAAATATTATTAATCAAAACCAGATTGTTTTTACAAGAGTAGATTACAAGTCATTAATTGGCTTGTTGGGCACTACCCTAACAATCTCCCACTTGCCCTAAAGCCAATTACCCATGGTCCTGAGTCCCATCTTCATAAGATGTTTTTCAAAGACCTTTTGCGATAGGGGTTTAGTCAGTGGGTCCGCCACGTTCTCTTCCGAGTCAACACGCTCAACTTTTATGTCGCCTCTACCAGTGATCTCACGGATCAAATGGTATCGTCTCATTATGTGCTTGGATCTTTGATGAGATCTTGGCTCCTTTGCTTGCGCAATAGCTCCATTATTATCACAAAAGATAATAATAGGCTCGGCATTGCTAGGCACAACATCCAACTCTTGGACGAAGTTTTTCATCCAAACACCTTCTTTTGCGGCATCTGATGCTGCAATATACTCCGCCTCAGTAGTTGAATCGGCTATGGTTTCTGGTTTGGAACTTTTCCAACTAACCGCACCGTTATTGAGGCAGAACACATATCCCGACATAGATTTGGAGTCATCCACATCACTTTGGAAACTTGAATCAGTGTAACCTTCAAGCTTCAAATCTCCATTACCGTATACTAAGAACAGTTCTTTAGTTCTTCTCAAGTACTTAAGAATTGCCTTCACGGCTTCCCAGTGACTGTCACCGGGATCGGATTGGTAGCGGCTCGTTACACTAAGAGCTTGTGCCACATCCGGTCTTGTACATAGCATGTCATACATTATGCTCCCTACCGCGGATGCATAAGGTATCCTAGACATCCTTTCTCTCTCTTCAACTGTCTTTGGGGCCATAGACTTTGAGAGAAAAACCCCATGTCTAGCCTGGAGCAATCCTCGCTTGGAGTGCTCCATACTAAATCTTTTCAAGATTTTGTCTATGTACAAAGATTGGGATAGCCCAAGCAACCTTTTTGATCTATCTCTATAGATTCTTATTCCCAATATGAAGGATACTTCTCCCAAATCTTTCATGGAGAATTGTGTGGACAACCGTGCTTTTGTTTGCTCTAATATCCCTATATCATTACCTATGAGTAGGATATCATCAACATAAAGTACAATAAACTCACTTACACTCCCACTAGACTTCTTGTACACACATGGTTCGTATACATTTTTTGTGAAGCCAAACGATTTGACCGTCTCATCAAAACGTATGTTCCAGCTACGGGAAGCTTGCTTAAGTCCATAAATAGACTTTTGGAGTTTACATACCTTTTGTTTACTCCCATTGGATGTGAAACCTTCTGGTTGCTCCATGTAAATTTCTTTATCAATTTTTCCACTGAGAAATGCAGTTTTCACATCCATTTGCCATATCTCATAGTCATACCATGCGGCTATGGCAAGCAAGATCCTGATGGATTTAGGCATAGCTACGGGCGAGAAAGTTTCCTCAAAGTCAATACCTGGCCTTTGAGTATAACCCTTCGCGACTAGCCTTGCTTTATAGGTGATTACCTCTCCATTTACTCCAAGTTTTCGTTTATAGATACATTTGCAACTTACAGGAACTATTCCTTCAGGTGGATCTATCAAGGTCCATACCTCGTTGGAGTATATAGAGTCAATTTCAGATTTCATGGCTTCAAGCCATTTGCCCGAGTTAATATCTGATAATGCCTCCTCGTAAGTTCTTGGATCATCATCCAATTGACCGGTTTCATGTAGAAGTCCATAACGCTCGGGCTCCCATCGAATCCGATCAGACCTTCTTAGAGGTTGTGTACTTGAGGTCTCATTCATTTGATCATGTGTTTCCATTGGTTGTGGTGATGAGTTCGACTCACGAACCTCATCTAATTCTATATTAATACCCTTTCTATCTGATAGAAGATCCTTCTCTAGGAAGGTGGCATTTCTAGAAACAAACACTTTTTGCTCATTTGGATTATAGAAATAATATCCTATCGACTCTTTAGGATATCCCACAAACTTGCATAAGGTGGATCGACTATCCAACTTATCTCCCACTATGTTCTTAACATAAGCGGGAGACCCCCATACTCGCATGTAACGATATGAGGGTGCTTTGTCAAACCACATCTCATGCGGGGTAGATGGCACTGACTTAGAAGGCACTACATTTAGTATCTTTGAAGCCGTAAGAAGGGCTAGTCCCCAAAATGAAATAGGAAGGTCTGTGAAACTCATCATAGAACGAACCATGTCTAACAAAGTTCAATTCCTTCGCTCAGACACTCCATTCAATTGGGGTGTACCGGGCGGAGTCCAGTTTGAGAGAATTCCATTTTCTCCTAGATAACCAAGAAATTCATCACTTAAGTTCGCCTCCTCGATCCGATCGAAGAGCTTTAATACTATGACCGATTTGATTTTCTACTTCAGCCCTAAACTCTTTGAACATTTCAAAAGCTTCGGACTTGTGTGTCATAAAATACACATACCCATATCGAGTGAAGTCATCGGTAAAGGTTATAAAGTAGAAGTACCCTCCTCGCGCACTAACGCTTAGAGGTCCACACACATCGGTATGAATTAAATCCAAAACCTGTGTGGCACGCTCCGGATGTCCAACAAACGGTGATTTGGTCATTTTCCCTTTTAAGCAAGATTCACAAGTTGGTAACTCTTCCGAGTTATCTATTTCTAGAGACCCGTTTGAGACCAACTTTTGAATCATCTTTCTGGAAATATGTCCAAGTCTTGCATGCCACAAGTAAATGGATTCATGGTTATCTAGCTTACTTTTCTTTTGTTGAATGTGCATCAAAGATTTAGTTGGTTCAATGGAGTATAATCCATTTGCTAATGTACCGGTAATAATTAAAGATCCATTTTTGAAAATTGAAAACATTTATTCAAAATTGAGAAGGTAAAACCTTCTCTATCGAGTACAGGAATCAATATTATGTTTTTAATTACGGACGGTAAATAAAGACAATCTTTTAAAAGCAAACATGAACCATTAAAATCTAAAACTACATCCCCTTCAGCTTCTGCAGCAACCTTTGCTCCATTACCAAGGTGAAGGATCTGATCCCATGGCCTAAGGGGCCTTGTTATTCCCATCATCTGTAAATTATTATAAAGATGAGAACCACAAGCGGTGTCCAACACCCAAGATGCACTATTAGTTAAGAAATTAACTTCAACAAAGAATGTACCTTCTTTTAGGGACTTAAGGTAATCATGACAATTCCTTTTCCAGTGCCCTTTCTTTTTACAATGGAAGCATTCATAATCAGGTTGGCTTTTAACCTTTCTTTTCTTGATCCCACGTATGGCAGTGGGAGGAGATTTATCAAGAACATAAGTTCTTTTCTTAGAATCAAGAACAATTTTAAGATTTCTAAGCCAATCATGATAGTTGGGTCCAATGAGTTTATTTTGGTCGAGAATTAAGGTAAGTTGATTCTTTGCCATTTTTGAAAACGTTTTTCAAATCTACAATTGCGAAGAAGAGAATATAAGCATTTGATTGATTAATAATTGAATTATGATTTTGGACTTTAATCATAAAACTACTCCCACTATTTTATCGAATCCCATGCCCCCACATGTAATTCGGGAAATAAATAATTCCTAGTGAGCTTGAGGTCCCGAGTGACTTTGTCCATACCCACGACTCGTGAGACATATGGACAATCCACCTAGGTAGAAAAACGTTTTTCCGATTGCATCAACCATACAACCCTCAAGATATTTTGCCTCGCTTTTCACATGGACCCACGACTCGTGCGACGTCCATACTACTCCACGTTAAGTCTAAACCCATCAATCTTGATGAGAAATGACCCGGTCAAGGGCACCCCACGACTCGTGAGACAGCACCCAGGACATGACCATTCCCACCCTTGGTACGATTATCTCGTACATCAAGGAAATGAACATATTGCCTCTCGATACCTCGACCCACGACTCGTGAGACCTCGAGATACAAAGAAAACAACTTATGTTTACTCCCTATTGATGGAAGGCAAGGAACTTGGAAACATTCTTTTCTTTGTTCCATTATTTGACTTAATATTGTTACACTTGCTTGATTCAAGTGTGGGGTTTTTCTTGCAAGATCTCATCAATTAATTTTCTATACAATTTACATTCAATCATCATATGAAAACCAGAATGTAAATTTTCCAACCATGTTTAATTTGTCATTTCATTTCAAATTCAAAATCCAAATGTTAATTTTGCTTTCAAATTAATGGAATCAAAATCAAACCTCATTTCAAAATGAAAATCAAATCAAACAATTCCTTTAGTAATATTATTCAACACTTTGAATCGCAAATCCAATCATGAGCAATATTATTCAACACTTTGAATCGCAAATCGTATCATTAGCAATATTATTCAACACTTTGAATCGCAAATCCAATCATGAGCAATATTATTCAACACTTTGAATCGCAAATCTATCATGTTTATAACAATTATAAACACACATAAATCGATTTATTTATGCATAAGTATCTCTGATACAACTTGTTGGTAATCGAATGACCCGACCCGAGCCGCAGCGGAAGCGGGTAAAATTTAAAAAAAAATTCGGGTGGTCTTTCGATTCAACCCAAGAATCCATATGCATAATATAAACCGAGTATAAACCAACCATAGGGGGTTTAGGATTTTACCTTACTACACTTGGTAGTGATTGGGGCTTTCCAAGAAAGGCGTGGACGAACTTCTTTGGCTCTCGAAATCAGGAAATTCCAAGTGGTTCTTCGAAAGCTCCTCCAAAGAAAACAACACACAAAGAGTCTTTAAGAAAAGAACTCCTCTAAAGAAAGTCCACACTTCACAAGTCTTACAACCTAGAAAGAATTTCTTAGGCTGAGAACTTGAAATTCCTTCGTAATCTATTGAAGTTAGATTGGAAGAGAATTATTACTTAATTCTACTAACTTGAAAGGTAGTATAGAGAAGAAGAACTTTTATTGCAATGACTAAGTGTAAGTAAATGAAAAGCTAGGGCCTCCTATTTATAGGAGGACTTACTTCATCACTAAGTTTTCAACAAAACTTAGTTGAGAAGCTATCCACAAAGCTTATCCGATAAGCTTTTTCATCAACCCTATCCGATAAGGTATATTCCTAGCATATCTTATCTGATAAGCTTTGTCATCAACCCTATCCGATAAGGTATATTCCTAGCATATCTTATCCGATAAGCTTTGTCATTTACTTAGCTGAGAAGTTTCGTACTTTACTTAGCTGCGAAGTTTCGTACTTTTCTTAGCCGAGAGGTTTCGTACTTTACTTAGCCGCGAAGTTTCATACTTTTCTTAGCCGAGAAGTTTCGTACTTTACTTCTCCTGGAAGCTATCTACTTAGCTTCTCTCAGAAGCTTTGTAGTTAGCTTATCCAAGAAGCTTTCTACTTAGCTTCTCTCAGAAGCTTTGTAGTTAGCTTCTCCTAGAAGCTTCTCTTAATTAATTCTTCCTCTTAATATTTCCTTGATCAATTGTTTAGTTAAGTAAACTCATTTGCTTAACTAATCAATTAACTAATCAAGTCTCAATTAATTAATCTAATTAATTAATTTCTTCCAATCTTTGTTAAACTCTTTTAACAACATCGTTTAATAATGAATTCAATATTCTGGTTGCATCCTGTGAATATTATGTGTGACCCCTTAGGTTCACCGTTAGCAAGCCGTGGGCTCACAACACTTTGTGATTTAACTAGTGAATAATTACTATAATTATTCCGGTCAATTAAACACATTTAATTGAACACCTTAGAACTAATCTCCATTAGTCCATGGGTACCCACACTCCATAGTCGATGTCTAGCCACAAGCCCACGGAACCTACTTAATAGGTGAATGTTGTTCGTGTGAACCTTTCCTTTTATGTTTTCCATGTACGTACGGTCCTTTCAGTGACCAACCTCCCGATCAAGGCCTGGGATATGGTAGTTGATCGGTTTCCCATAATACCTTGATTCTATGTATCTTATTCATAATTAGATTCCCTTATGACCACAACATTGGAAACTCCTTCCCAATTGTCACATACCATGCGCATGGATTTTATCAAGAATCTAATACTTTAGAACACATAGGATATTCGCTCGACTCATTACATCGAGTCAATGAATCCTATATTGATGTCATCAACCTCCATGTACGACTACCTATACCCAACGTAAAACCACATAGACCCGCTAGTAAGTGGTCGGGAAATACATCAAAGTATAAGCACCCACACATGAGATTACTCTAACCATCTCAAGTCAAAGGACTAATATCCGCACACTAGCATAAATGAGAGAATACTTTGTCACCGATGTGCATTTTATGCCTCCAAGACAAGATTCTCTCGGTGGGGCGTTCGGTGCATTTGTTCTACAACAAACCACCCACTTGTATACACTGGTATCCACATACCGGCATCCATGGAAACACAACGCCTTCCAACTATTGGAACATGTATATTTGTGTGAGTCTATCCGATCCCATCGATGTCCTGTCTCAATGGGTTCTATGACTCAGAACAATTTTAGATCACGACCTTAGAGGCTTATTCCATGATTGGATCGATGCCATGCCCCATAGTCATTTGTGATCTAAGGACTTCATCTAATTGTTGATTGATTACAATTAATGAATATGGCCAATTAAATATTATTAATCAAAACCAGATTATTTTTACAAGAGTAGATTACAAGTCATTAATTGGCTTGTTGGGCACTACCCTAACAATTTTTTCTATTAACTCAGGAGTACTCACACTTCATGGTCGATGTCTAGCCACAAGCCAATGAAGCCCAACTTCAGGTGAATTGATATTTGGGAACCACACCTCTTATAATTGCCATGTACATAAGGTCCTTCTATTGACTAATTTTCCCGATCAAGACTTAGGGTGTGTGAATTTGATGGGGGCTACTTCTCACCCTTTATAATAATTGGATTGACTGGTCCATATACGTTCGGACCGACCAGGAGTCTAATTCACTAAAGAACTACCCCCATCTGATCTGCGTTATCAATCCTTGGCGACCAAGAGTAATGTCCGACTTCCACGAGGATTGCTATGCCTAGTCCTATTAGGATTATGTTTCCTTGTAAAGCTAGGGTTATTGTCATATAAATACCTAGTTAAACATTATATATCAGACATCTAACAATATACATTCATAGCTTACGCCTACCTACTTGGGAAAACTGATAACATAATTAATAGAAAAGCTTTTGCTATACTATTACATATTCATCGTCTTGCCTACTTATTGTTCTTTGCGTATTTGTTCTTCCTTAAAAACGATCCATCCAGAATAAAGTAACAGAGCCCTATAATCATACTGAATCTGACCCCCTAAATACATTATATATCATTGATTTAATCTAACTCAACGAAAAACGGTTAAATCAGTTGGCGCCCACCGTGGGGCTCGGTTAATTATTCGATCGACATATGGCTCGCCCAAGGAAGAGCGCCCATAACGGAGCAAGGAGTAACACGACGAACGCTCGTAACACATCCGAGGATCAACCGGACGATACTAACAACAACGTCCCTTTAAGTAATAACAATCAGCAAGAGAGCGAGCGGCTGCCAAATCAGGAGGAACCACTAGGGATAAATATCCAAAACCTACAAGGACAACAGGGGATCCCCGCCAATACGGTACCTGAAGACAATGTGGCTCCAGCAATCCCTGCTCCCTTGTCAGATACTCAGGAGAAGCTGCGACAAATCGCTATGCTCTTTAAGTCACTTTGTCAAGGGGAATTCCTGGTACCCGAGCAAGTTCCTAGAAACCCTAGAGCGACGAGGGCAAATCCTATTCAAAGGACACCGAGGCAGGTCGATCAGATCTCTCAACAAGCGGACAGCCTCGCAAGCGAACAACAATCGTTGCATAGTCCGCAAAAGAGCAATTCAAAACTATCCAATGAACATATCCAAAGACAAACGGGTCGGACAAGGCCGCAACCCATCGGCCCCGGATCAAAGGAACATACCATAATTCCCATCGAAGATGATATAGTTGGCGCAATTCCTAATCGACCATGAACCATGCGATTCTCAGAAAGAAAAATTGGAAAAATGGTACAAGAACGTCTGGAAAAACGCCTACGAACTGTTAAAAATCCATGGGCCAGAAGTACTGAGATCCAAGAGAGCCTAGCGGCATGCTCCCCCTTCTGCAAGGAAATAAAAAGAAGCACAATCCTCGAGACAAGTTTTGGGATGACTACCCAGATATGATGGAACAACCGACCCAGATGATTATATATTCAGCTTTACTAACATAGTAAATCTATATGCTCACTCGACTGAATTCACTGCAAAACTGATGGTCACCACATTCGAGGGGCTAGCTTTGGACTGGTTTGCAAAACAACTCACCAATTCCATATTCAGCTTTAGAGAATTATGCAATAAGCTAACTCAGCAGTTCGCTAGCCAGAAGAGACAAAAATTGCAAATGAGCTACCTAGGGACTATCCATTAACAAGACGGAGAAACCCTTCGTTCCTGGTTGGCAAGATTTAACGTAGAATTGCTTAAAATCGACTCCCCAAATATCGATTACATAATCTCCATTCTTTTCGATCTCACGAAAAACAGGAAATTCGGGAATGCCCTTAGTAGAAAGCAACCTAGAACGTTTACCGATATTATGACCTTGGCATCAAAGTACATGACCCAAGAGGAGATGAACTCTTTTAAAGACAATAATAAATATAAAGCTCCCACCTCCGGTTCCAAACGGCAAGATAGAATTCCCGCTCAAAAATCCATGGATTACGATCGATCCATTAGAAGTGGCATTGTCTTTCAGCGATTAGAATATAATCGAAACGATCAAGACAGACGACCTAATGTCTATCAAAGACCTAGATCAGCCGAGCCAGCGAACAGGAGCACAATCAACCAAGTAGAATACCCCAGGCTGACCGTTCCAATAGAAGAAATCTTGGTAGTACTTGAGAGGAGCAATTAGATCCCGGCAGCAAAGAGAATCGCTCAGCCAAGGCCAGGGGCACGAAACTATGATCTATACTGTAGATATCACCGCGCACACGGGCATCGCACCGAAGATTGTTTTCACCTTAAAAAAGAAATTGAAAAACTAATTGAACAAGGAAAATTAGATGATTATTTAGAGCGAAACAACCGCAAGAGAGGGAGAAGTCGGAGCCCTCGGAATAATAACCGAAGAGGAAGCTCCCGAAGAAGGTCCCCTAACGATGGCCCCCCACAAGAGTTGAACGATGGTCAGGTCAATTGCACCATCCATATGATCTCAGGAGGACCAGACGGCGGGGATAGTCGCAATGCTCATCGCAGGACCGCCAGGTCCATACTGGGAAGCGCCAGGTACCTAAAGGAAATATGGACGCTAGAAAGCAAATCACCTAATCACCAGCTGATCAGTTTCGATGAGAGCGAAGTACGAAAGAACTTTGTTTGGGACACAAAAGAAGACAACCCTGATTTCCCAATGGTGGTATCGCTAGAAATTGCGAACTATAATGTCCAAAGAATCCTGATCGACAATGGAAGCTCGGCCAACATCATCTCTAAAGAGGTTTTAGCCCAGATGAACTTGGGACAAATAACATTCCAAAAGGTAGCTACGCCTCTAGTAGGGTTTGGAGGTTCCGAAATTTTTCCCTGTGGCACAATAGCTTTAAGTGTATCACTCGGAAGAAACCACATCGTACGGTGAAGCTAATCAAATTCTTAGTAGTAGAAACCCCCTTTGCCTACAACGCGATCCTAGGGCGACCCGCCCTCAACCTATTTCGATCGGTTGTTTCAACTTACCATCCGAAATAAAATTTCCAACTGACGCAGAAATCGGGGAAATAGTAAACGATCATTGTATGGCATGGGACTGCTACAACACCTCCTTAACCTTAGGGAACCGCTCCAGAACATTTACCCCAGCTAAAAGAAAACTTGAAGAAGATGTTGACAGAGTCGAGATTGAAATCCCCAGCACGGACCGAGTAGATAAAAAGGGAAAGGAACTGGTCGATTTGGCTTTGAAACCACCAGAACACAAAGATGTCCTACTAGTGGAAGGAGATCCATCGAGAACGACCAGAATAGGAACCGAACTCAGTAAGGAAGGGGAAGTAATGCTGGTGAATTTCCTCAGAGAAAACATAGATATCTTCGCTTGGAGTGCGGACGACATTGAAGGGATCGATCCCAGAGTAATCAGTCACTCGCTGAAAATCGACCCCATGGCAAAACCCGCTAGACAAAAGAAGAGGAATCATGGGCCGATAAAAGATAAAATAATCAAGGCAGAAGTAGAAAGGCTACTTAAGGCAAAACAAATTCGAGAAATACACTTCTCGGAATGGCTATGTAATGTCGTATTAGTAGCAAAAGGGGATAAGAAGGATAATAAGTGGAGAATGTGTAATGACTTCATCGACCTAAACAAGCTATGTCCGCGCGATCCATATTGCAATTTTCAGCATGATGGATGCCTTCCAAGGTTTTTATCAAATATACATGGATGAGCGAGATCAAGAGAAAATTGCCTTCATAACCGAGCAGGGTGTTTACTGCTTCATAGTCATGCCTTTTGGCCTGAGGAACGCCGGGGCCACTTACCAGAGGTTAGTAAACCTAATGTTCAAGGAGTTGATTGGAGAAATAATGGAAGTCTACGTAGACGACATGCTGGTCAAAAGCATGAATGAAGCTGACCATGTGAGGCATCTTGATCGATGCTTCCGAATATTGAGAAAATACCGAATGAAGCTGAATCCTGCAAAATGCACCTTCGGAGTTAAGTCGGGAAAATTTCTGGGAAATTTGGTACATCAACGAGGAATTGAGGCCAATCCAGAAAAAATTCGGGCCATAACCAAAATGAAGCCTCCCAAAACGATATCCCAAGTACAAAGCTTGGTAGGGAAGATCGTGGCGTTAAACAGATTCATCTCCAAGTCGGCCGACAGAAAGCAAAAAACTTTGTTTGGACCGAGGAATGCAACCAGGCTTTCGACCGGCTAAAGGAATATCTGACGACCTCCCCACTATTGGCCAAACCAGCCGAGGGAGAACCATTATACATTTACATATCAATCTCCGATGTGGCCATTAGTTCGGTTCTAGTGAAAATAGAAGGCGTTGAACATGAGCCTTTTTATTACTTAAGTAAGTTACTACAAGGGACGGAGAAGAACTACTTGGAAATAGAAAAATTCGCTTTGGCCTTGGTAGTGGCGGCGCGCAAACTCCGACCTTACTTTCTGACCTACAAAATTGTGGTGTTAACCAACCAACCGTTAAGACAGGTCTTAGCGAAGCCGGAAGCCTCTGGAAGATTGATCAAGTGGGCAATCGAGCTCGGTCAGTTCAAAATCAAATACAGACCATGAATTGCAATTAAGGCCCAAGTCCTAGCAGATTTCCTGTTAGAAACTCCGACCCAGACAAACGAACATACCGAATCAACCAGCCATGACAACGACATCTTGATCATAGAAAATCAGACCTGGTTAACACATGTCGATGGTGCTTCATGCAGAGAAGGAGGAGGTACCAGGGTCAACTTTACCGGACCAAATAAGGAGGATATAAACTATGCTATTACATTGGACTTCGTAGTGACGAACAACGAAGCAGAATATGAAGCGCTAATCGCAAGAATGGAAATGGCGGTTAAAGCCAACATAAAGAATCTTAAAGTTTTAACCGATTCTGAGTTGATACAAAGACAGATAGAAGGTCTATACGAGGCAAAGGAATTTAGCATGATCAAATACCTCGCCAAAGTAAAGGAATTGGCTGAGAAATTCGAAAATTTTGGGATACAGAACATCCCACGATCAGAAAATAAATGGGTCGATCAATTGTCTAGATTTACAGGGTCTAACGACGGTAAAACAGAAAGAATAATCAATTGGTTAATTTCTAAAACACCGGCAATAGATATCGATGATACATCGATCGCTGGGATGATGGAAATTGAAGAAGCTGAAAGAAACTGGATGACTCCGATGATAAACTATCTTCGAGAAGGAAGATTACCGCTTGATCCAAATGAAGCTCGGAAAATAAAATATCGAGCTCCAAAATACACATTAATAGGAGAAAAACTTTACCGAAGATTGGTATCGGGAATTCATCTAAAATGCATCTCCGAATCTCAAAACAACGATGTCCTTCGAGAAGTACACGAAGGAGAAGCAGAATATCACAGTGGAGCAAGGGCCTTAGCTTTAAAATGCATTAGAACGGGCTATTATTGGCCTACCATTAACAATGATGCCACACAATATGTTCAAAAATGTCATCATTGTCAAGTTCATGCTAATATAAGTCATCAACCAGCTAAAAACATGAACTCAATACTGGTATGCTAGCCATTCGATCAATGGGGGATGGACATCGTGGGACCCTTCCCAGTAGCCAGGTCTAAGAAAGCATATGTTCTAGTCGCTGTCGAGTATTTCAGTAAATGGATAGAATGCGTCGCCCTTGCTCGAATAATTCAATTCCAAGTGATCAACTTCCTATGGAAATTCATAGTATGTAGACTTGGCATCCCGATAATCCTGATCTCTGATAATGGAACACAATTCGCAGGGAAACAGGTAATGGAATGGTGTACCAAAATGGGAATTCAGCAAAACTTCACTTCAGTTGGACATCCAAGAGCGAATGGACAAACTGAAGTAGCGAACCGAGAAATAATAAAGTCTTTGGAGAAAAGACTAGGGGCAGCCAAAGGAAAATGGCTAGATGAACTCCCCGGAGTACTTTGGGCTAATCGAACGACAGTCAGAACTTCAATCAGGGAAACCCCACTCAGTCTAGTATATGGCTCGGAAGTAGTAATTCCGGTCGAAACACTAATTCCGACAACAAGAATTGAAACGTATGATGACAAGGAAAATGAGAGAGCAAGAGAGAACGAGGTCGACATGGCAGAAGCCTTAAGAGAAAAAGCAGATGTACGATTGCAGGTCACTAAATCAAACATGGAGAAGGCCTACAATCAAAAGGTACGCATACGAACCTTCAAAGAGGGGGACTTGGTGCTGAAAAAAGTAGAGGTGTCTAAGCATGTAGGAGAATTACAACTGAATTGGGATGGACCATACGTTGTCATTAACGTAGGAAAGAAAGGTGCATACAAAATCGCACACTTGGACGGAACCCCCCTACCTCGAACCTGGAATGCAGTCAACCTAAGGAGATATTATGGAAAATAAATCCTAGAAATCATCCTTGGTAGTTTCTTTTAAATTTTATTTATTTTATTTCCTTTCTCGTATTTTCCATTGTAATAAAGGCCTTGGCCTGAGATTCATTCTCAACACTTTTATCAATAATTACGAATCAAGGATTCACATGCATTAGCGCCAAAGATTTAATCGAGTTGAGTAAAATTGATTCGCTCAATAAACACTCCTCGATCTCCATAACCACGACAACTTAAAAGGTTGAAACCAAAAACATTGGTAAAAACCTGAGTCCTAAAACGAGTTAAGTATAAATCGATCCGCTCGATAAACGCTCCTCGACCTCCATAAAAAGGTTAATAAACCTAAAGTCTAAAAACGAGTTGAGTAAAATTGATTCGCTCAATAAACACTCCTCGACCTCCATAAAAAGGTTAATAAACCCAATGACTAAAAACGAGTTGAGTAAAATTGATTCGCTCAATAAACGCTCCTCGATCTTATATCTAACATTCAAGAAAAAGGTTTTGATATAAAACCTAAGTATTAAAAAGAGTTGAGTATAAATTGATCCGCTCAATAAACGCTCCTCGATTTCATATCTAACGATCAAAAAAGGTTTTGGTATAAAAACCTAAGTCTTAAAAAGAGTTGAGTATAAATTGATCCGCTCAATAAACGCTCCTCGATCTCATATCTAACGATCAAAAAAGGTTTTGATATAAAACCTAGGCCTTAAAAAAGAGTTGGGTATAAATTGATCCGCTCAATAAACGTAGAGCGATCTCATAATCAATGATCAAAAATAGTTTATAAGCCAAAAGATTTGGTAAAGGAAAACCTAAAGGAGTTGAGTATAAATCAAGCAAAAGCCATCGCTCCTTGATGTCGATAAAAGCAGATTGAGAATAAATCAACAATAAGAAATATTAAGGTAAATAATACTTAAGTTTTATTCATCCGAGTTCTGAGAACAAGTCTCAAATTACATACGAAGTTTCGATCAGAATACAAGAACTTTCTATACATAGCTACAACTGTTTAGATAAACTAATCCTATTCTATGGATTGGTGCTCTTCACGAAAATGTCCACGGAAACATTAATCTCCTCCCTAGTGCCTCGATGGTTGTGATTGACCACCTAAGAAGAATGCTGCTCAGGATGGTCGACTTCTTTAGTTCGATGGCCGGGCTCTGAAGATCAAATGTTCTTCCAGACGAAATGACCATTACCAGCCAGATGCCCGGTAACGGCCACTCGCCCAGAAGGAGATACTGCTTGTATAATGGGGTTGAATTTTACTCTAAAGCAGCATCTCTTCAGGACCGTCGCAAAAGTAAAAATTTACCAGCACGCCCCGACGGTCTATCAATCCGGAGGTAACATTGAAAAGCGGCGGTGCCTGGTAAATACGAACCCTCCATGTGCAAACAGAAACCACGGACCTCAAACCTGTGAAGACAAAGGCTGAGGCCTCATGGGACCCGTCAGTACAAGGTAGGGCATCAATGGGACCCGTCAGTACAAGGCAGATGACATTTGAGTTATTATGACAAATTGAATCACGATAATGTGACTTTTTGAATATTATGGGATCAGTGGGCAAGGTGTAACTCAAAAAAACTGATAGCTCCATTCCTTTTAAGAATCGTAAGTGAAAAATGGAAACTGCATACCTATTTATAGGTGCAGATAAACTTGATCCAACGGTTGGAGGATGATCAAAGAGAAAAAGAACCACAACCGTTTGACTTCCACCTTTAAATGCGAGTAAGTTGGAACGGCTCCTCTGAGGTCGGAAAGACTATTCGCTTGCAAAGAAGAATCAGGATCGAAGCTATTAATACAACAAGAAAGGGGATCTGAAGAGCTCCAGACTGAAATAACGTTGCACGCTTAGAGATGCTAATCGCTGGATGAAAAATAGGAAATCCTCGACGAAGATATATAAGTTTGCACCAAAGCAACAGATACTACTTCGTTTAACATTATAAAATCTCATACTCCAGTGACCAAGGTCGTCACTACCTCATATATCAAACGGCATATTTTTTTTCTTAACTATATTCGACCTCCACTGGAGTCCAAGAAGTCTGACACGAAAATTAGAGGACTGATCGTCATCATTCCAGCCTACAAAATCGCCACTGCCTAACATTCCAAAGAATTGCTAAAGGAGGTCTGAACAAGCTAGATCTAACTAATGATTCTACATTTTCCAATTCCTCCCATATCAAAGAATTGAAATGTTGATACACTGGTTGCTTTATTTGAGGAACATGGAACTCACAATTAGTGCAAAGAAACATGAATTTTAAGAAGATGCTTGGAATGATATTCTTTCTGCGAGCTTAGACTTTTAAACAAAGGACGTAATGCTCGAACAGAGGAAATAACCACGCCCTTATATAAGATGTCTGTGGCAAATGGACAATTCTGCAAAACATTGATCGATCATCAACAAGAGCGCTAAGCATTCCTTCACAATTATTCAATAAATTATCTACATGGACGACCTACAGTCCACATTCTAATGTCTAGAGTGACTTCGGAACAAGCCTAAGGGACCATGCTTGGTCGATCATCATACTTACACTTGATTAAAAGTTTGATTTGCAGAAGAAATACTACTTCGTTCAGCTATTCAAGACTGATCAAGCCAGAACGAGCTACTTTCTCAAATAAAAGATGATCTCCCAGGAAATTAATGTCAGATAAGTCTGCTAAAATCTCCTGGCCTTCTTTTTTATTATTCATAACGATAAAATTGTGCAAGACATAATTTATCAAAATATATATATTCACTGAAATCAATCAAAGCATGAATCTGGTCATAACGGATCATAATTGTCATTAATTTTGCTTTACATTCAAAAATATTCAGCCACGACAACCACGTAAAGGTTGGGGCCCACAAAAAAAAAGAAAAGAGAAAGAGCATTCCAACTATAACAGCTAAGTCAGAACAGGTCATTGAGATGGGTTGCTATCACCGGGCCGACTAGAAGAAGCACCCCTCCGAGGAGTCGCGTTACCCACAAACGCCATCAATTCCTCCTGACGTTTTAGATAACCGGCATCATAACCTTGTTCATATGCCTGCCGACGAGATTCCTCTGCAAGGGCGTGAGCCTGAACCAAGTCGCTTTTCTCCTTCTCAAGGACAAACTTCTCTTCTTGTAATTTCTGAAGGTCATCATTAAGAATCCTGAGTTGGAGGGTCTGCCCTGTGACCATCGCCGTCTCCGATTCCAAGCGACGTTTCTGGCCCTCCCTACTGATCCAAAAATTATCATTTTGCACACCCAGCTGCAGCGCAAAGTACTTGGCCTGAAAAAGAAAAAAGCTCATACGTAACAAGGCAATCAAGATAAAGCAAGAAATATGGTAAAAAATATGATTACCTGCTCGCATAACTTAACCAGCGACTGAACGAGGTGAACATTGGAAGTACCTTCGTGCTTCCTCAACTCGTCGGGCAAGATAGTGCTTTGGCCCAAGTCCCAGGACAAAGCATCGGGATCAAGAGAGCCGGGCAATTCACTATCGCGGGAAACACCATCAGGACGAGGAATCACCGACTTCGTTATATCCTTAACCTACTCAAGAATACAACGGTCGTCTAACAAACGAGGGGATTCCCTCTCGCTAGGACTCACCGAAGTCTCCTTGCCCGAAGCAGGGATAAAGATCCGCCGACTGGGCCTAGAGCCTGTCAGACCTCCAGAAGGCCCGCCGGCTTTAAAAGAAGTAGTCACAACAGTAGTATCATTAAGTAAAAAATCAAAAAAATCTTGGGGAACAGATTGTGTCATGGACGGATCCAAAAAAGAATCTCCACCAACTGCCCCCGTGGCATCTTCCCTTTGACGTCCGCCGACAAGTAGGACGGCAGAAGTAGAAGAAGGAACGGAGTTATCAGGAACCCGCTCATGTAAGCCATGCTCAAAAGAAGAGACACCTGAAGAAACAAGTATATTAAAAGTTTGCTCCACGTTGGACATATCACCAAAGGCCACCCGACCAGGGTAGGGTCTTCTCTCGACCTCACCATAAATAGGGAAATCTTGTTGAACAAAAGTTGAACTAATTACGGGGGGAGCTTCTGAAGGAATAACGGGAGTCTCGATCTCCGATCTTCTAGTTAAGGATGAACGAGATGGATCTATAGAAGGCCCCTCTGTACGAGACCTTTTAGGTCTAATATTTCTATTACCCTTGCGGGATGGACGATTTGAAATGTGGCAAAAAAGGTTACTCATGTTCGGAAATAGAAAAGAAAATTTAATTATCGAGGAAACTTATCGACCTCCTAACGAGAGAGTATTCTTGATAAGTTGAGTAAAAGCGGTAAATAGCGGGTAAGGTTTTACCATATGTATTTATACTATACGAAAAGACGCATGAGACCCAAAGAATGGGCGTGAATCACAGAAACTAACCTATGAACAGCCGCAAGAATTCAAAAAGACATAAGCATAATGATTACGGCAAAGTTAATAAATTGTCTAAATTATTGTCAACAGAGAAGTCGAAAAGACGTAACTGTCAGAATATGAACCGTCTATTGTACAAAAGGATAAAAAGGTAATATTACAAACCAAGTTATGTTGATTATCATAAGGATTATTTCCTAGATCGATGGATTGCTCCCACTTCACACAACCCCGTCGCCATTTGGAACTCCCTGTTCACCAGCGGCCTCTTCTTCGTTCGCTCCTTCGTTTATTGCCTCCACGTTCTCCTCCTCTTCCTCTGGATCGATAAAATTATTGTCGACCTCATCATTGATATCCAAAGGAGGAATTGGCAACGGTTTCCCAAACTCTTCAACAAGACGAGCCAATGGAAATTGTTTATATATGACGTTTGGCAGCTCAGAAGGAGAGTACTCCTCGCCGTAACGATTCAGGCTGACGTGTGCTGCCTTGAAATATTCCATTCGACGATCCTCAATTAATTCCAGAGCAAGCAGCTGATGAATTGCCTTCTTGAAAGTACTCTCTATGAGCGGACCAACCATTCGATACACCAAAGCTGTATGAATGGGAGAACTAAGGAACTCTCGAATCACTCTCTCATCGAGATTCCTGCCGTAACGATCTTTGAGTCCTCTAAGAGGAAGATCCCTATCATACTCCTCCAATGAGGCCTGGAGACTTGCTACCTGAGATTCCAGCTCACTAATCCGAGTAGCACTCCGAAATTGATGATCTTCCAATTCTTTAGCCAATTGTTCGACCTGCTCATGAGTACGGGAAGTCTCCAAAACTTTATTTATGATCTTCTGGTCATCAGATCCCGCAGCCTGAGTCTCTATGATCGGAAGCGGGAGAGAAGAGGATGTCGAGGGACCAACCTCTGAACCAGAAGCCTTGTGAAGTAAAGCCTTGTATCTCTTATCCAGAAATTCGCATTGTTGTTTCCAGAGAGCAGCTTCATAGGCATACGATGCCAAGCAAATCTTGGTCTAAAAAGGAAAGTAATAAATGAAATGAATTTGTGAGCTAAAGTATTCATTAAGTAAATTGCCGAACGAGCGTACATAATAGGACATCACCTTTTCAGCATAAAGAGAAGCTCTCTGAAATTTCTCCAAAGGATCCTTCCGAAGGAGCTTATTCATATCGCGAGTAAACACGCCGGATAGAAGAACACGAGTTGCCTTGTCCATAGCATTCTCGCTCTCATCATGAACCAAATAATCATTCTCGGAATAACCGACAGCTCTCTTCCCCTGTAGATGGTCTTCGATCATCTCGACAAGAATGGGTTTCGGGTGATTCTCACCAAGTAAAGATAGATCCTCGCCAGAACGACCATAATAACACCTTTTTCTCTCCACTGGCTTATCGTTGGGATGGGGCATCGACCAGCTGCGGCATCCACGTATGCCAAGGGAAGTTCGAAGTTGGAAATGAGGATAACCAGATCCCGTCCCTTGACGGACGGGAGATTCTTGGGAAGAATCCGGAGATTCCTCTCTGTTATCTTCAGAATCGTGGCTCAGTTCCAATTTTCTTTTCCGGGACGCTCTCTGCTCAATAGGGAGATTCTCTATGATTTTAGTGGATTTAGAAAAAACCATCTTTCCTTCGAAAGAGCACCGAGAATTTTCTACCATAAGAACTAAAAATGAAACAAAGTCAAAATTAGACATACTGCTAAAAGGAATTATAACGATTCAATGCTGAAATAAAATACTTACCCAACGATTGAGAAGGGGAAGAAATGGGGAAAGTATAAGGACTCAATCCTGCCTTACGAAGAAAGGCCTCGCCAATAAGAAGAGCACTTTGGTACTTGTCGGCACGCATACCCTGGATTTCATTAATCAATTGGGGGTCGTCAGGGATAAAATCGCCAGTCGCCAAGCGACCACCATAAATCCATTTGGAATCATGGTCCCACGAGAATGGCCCAGTTGAACCATCCACTAAAAGAAGATGAGAAGGTGGTTGTACGAAGAAAAAATGAGATTTCCATAAAGGATTGCTGGAAACCGGGGATTCGAAGATGGAGCGACTAGTCTTCTGGCAGGCAAAAAAGTATCCGCGGTTGAAAGAACTAGAAATATTAAAACGGAACAGTTGTGTAAAATTACGAAAAGAAGGCTGGAATCCTTTCGCTATCATCAAAACGGAAAAAGATACCACAAAGGCCACCGATTTAGGGACTAACTGCGTCAAGGATACGCTAAATATTTTTAAAATGTCAAGAAATAAGGCGGACAAGGGAAGACGCAAACCGTAATTGAAATGAGCAGTGTAAAAAGCTTGACAACCCTCCGGCGAGGAAGTAACCCTATCAGGAGGAGAAGGAAGAATAATCTTAGAACCTTCCGGAAAATATTTCGCATAATTGTCCCTGACCTCGTGGAAAGTTTCCTTAGTATAAGCACAAGTGAGGTCCTCGATCGGTTCAGAAATTTGAGGAACCGTAGCCTTGCCTTTCTTGGCCCTAGCAGCAACATCCGTATCGGTTATAATTTGCACGTTAAAGGTGTCCTTATCCGGAACAGTGAATTCTGACACTCCTGTCTGCTCAGTCGGAGGGCTCGAGGGTACCTCCTCCTCGATATTGGGAGTGACTCTTTCCCTGGTTGATGAGGAAGATTTTCTTGAAATTGAAGCCATTTTTGGGATCCTCGAAGAATATGAGTCGATAAAAGCAAATTGGAAAAGAAATGAGCGAATAAGAAAATGACTGCAAAATATGGGAAGTAGAAAGTAAAAGATGATCGAAATAACGATCACCTATTTATAAAGAGAGATGAAAAGACGTTTTAAACTTCTCACGACTGATCACATTCCCGCCAAACGGCGAAAGTCGAAACGTTTCCTAAAGAGACACGTAGCGGTTCGAGATTGGAACGACAAAACGACTATCTATGAGGCGTAGCACTCTTTTCCTTACTTAGGATTTTTTCCCACAGGGTTTTTTCCTAATAAGGTTTTTAACGAGGCACAATTCATAGAAAATACAATCGTAATAGACCATCTACTTCTACGAGCTTCTACTACATATGCGCTCGAAGAAGTGAGGGAGTACTGATGGGGGCTATTTCGCACCCTTTATAATAATCGGAATGACTGGTCCATATACATTCGGACCGACCAGGAGTCTAATTCACTAAAGAACTGCCCCCGTCCGATCTGCATTATCAATCCTTGGCGACCAAGAGTAATGTCCGACTTCCACGAGGATTGCTATGCCTAGTCCTATTAGGATTATGTTTCCTTGTAAAGCTAGGGTTATTGTCATATAAATACCTAGTTAAACATTATATTTCAGACATCTAACAATATACATTCATAGCTTACGCCTACCTACTTGGGCAAACTGATAACATAATTAATAAAAAAGCTTTTGCTATACTATTACATATTCATCATCTTGCTTACTTTTGTTCTTTGCGTATTTGTTCTTCCTTAAAAACGATCCATCCAGAATAAAGTAACAGAGCCCTATAATCATACTGAATCTGACCCCCTAAATACATTATATATCATTGATTTAATCTAACTCAACGAAAAATGGTTAAATCAGAATTGATCGGCACCTCTAAATTTGTCTCGATAACTATACTTTCTAATTCGGGATAGTATTCCAGTGTGACTGCTAAATTTTGAAACCCCTTTCAAAATCCGTCATTGACTGCGGCCGCAAATTCCTCGGATATATTATCTAAGAATCGTATAGGAAATTCTCTCATCCCTTACGATGAGTCGGTAGATTCCATATTGGTGCTAACCATTCGCGTACATAACTATAGGCACCCAACCTAGGCATGTTATGATCAAGCTATGTGATCTATACCTAGATCATTGTACGCACACTCATGCACCGAATTCGCCCTAGCACCTCAAGTCAAAGGACTAAATCGTACACTATTATAAGCCTTGAGAAACCTCCCATCATCGATATGCGTCATGCGCTTCCACAATGAGTTTATCTGTTCGGGTCGTTCGATGCGTTCGATCCTCTATCGAACCACCTACTCATATGCATTGGCCTCAAATGCCTTGCTCATGAAACGCTACAAGTTCACTTCATGTGAATCATGCATACTTATACAAGTCTTGGCGATTCCTACGATACCCCGTCTTCTTTCGGAATCTATGACTTGGATTGTGTTTTAATATTACGATCTTAGAGACTGTTTCATGATTGCACTCAGTACTGAAGTAAATCGTCCAGTAGTCAAAAGTAATCTAAGGGTTTCATCCAATCGCTTAAATGTATTCGCGAGAGATGAAGTTGGCCATTTTTATCCTTATACTCATATAAATAAACGTGCGTATTATTATAAAATCAAATATTGTTATTTACATAATAGACATATTACAAGCTTATTGAACTGGCTTGCTGGGCACTATTCTATCATCTTTAGGAAGAATGTCCAAAATAAACTTTTCAAGTGTGGACGATTATCTTGTTTGTTTTACGGCTTTTCGATTTAGTATGTAGCTTTTGAAGTTTTGATTTGTTTATCATTGTTTTATTTCTATACCTCAAAGCATCAATATATGTACAATGTTAAATAGCTTTAATTAAATAGATTTCATTCTCAATGGTAAAGCAATAATGTCTTGTACAAAAATTCGAAATAATACTCAAAAACAAACTAAAACTAAAAACTTATGCTAATACGAAAAACTAAGTAAAACTCCTTTTTGCTAAAAAGTAATGTCTAGGTCCAGATAGTCCTTGACCCAATCCCTGAAGCAACTTTCCCTCATTTCTCTTTGCACTACTCGCATTTTCCTTTTAAGGAACTTCCTCCTTTTAGGTGGATAGGGAATACCATCATCACCTACAAACACTTTTACAGACATGAAGGTTTATCAGATGTCTTACATCAAATGAATTAATAGGTGTATAACTTAAGTCATGCCGTTGTTAAGTTTGTTCAGGAATTTCTTTCCAGCAAGCTTCCTTGCAGATAGGCTTCCTCATATTTGTCTAACAACTCATGCAATCGTTTTGTTTTAATTCCATCAGGCGGAATATCACAATGTTGCATAAAATGAGTGAAGGTGTCAGACAAGCCATTGAGAGTTATTTCTATCTCATCTTCTAGAGTCAAATCAGCCCTAGCTTTTTGATTTGATTCATTATCTTGGTTAGGTAAAAACAATTTTCCCTAACATTGTTATACTTAGCCATGCTCATCTCGTGAAGGTAATTGCACATAATATTCCTCAAAGTTGGTTCGGTTCTAATGCGTAACAAGATTCATTTGAACGGGACTGTGGATTTTGAATGGCTAACAATAAAACAGACAACAATAAGCAGACAGGTTTAAAATTAATACTTATAATTAACGAAATTTGGACTTTTTATCGAAAAAAAGTTCTCCCACAATTTTTATCAAAACAATAACCCCTTCTAGTTTCGGGAAATTCTATTTCCTAGTAGGTCTTGACGTCCCAGCAGCAATTAATCGCACCCACGACTCGTGGCCATACAATTAATTCCCTAGGTAGGTATACTTTTACCAATTGTGTTACTCCACAACCTTCAAGCTATTTTGCCTCGTTTTTTGCATTTATCTAGCACTGCTACATCATAAATGTTACTACGCGTTAAGTCTAACCCATTAATCATGATGAGCAACAGGCCCGGTCATGAAATCCCCGTAACTGGTTATCGGTCGATTTTCACATCCCGACTAGTCCCCACTCTTGTCGAGTTTTTAAGAAAACAAGAATCAAGGAATTTCGTGTATTGTCCCTTTCTTCAACTCGAGTGCCAAACTCTGGATCACTTATCGATAAGTAGACAACATACACTAGTTCCTATTAATAGAAGGCTTGGATTTATGAAACATCATTTTATATTTAACCTAATATGACTTAGTATTTGTTCGAGAGGGGATTTTCGGTTTTGAATGTTTGAAGAAACTCTCCTCGAGATCTCACCGCTTTAATTATGCTTTATCTTTTATTTATGATATAGATTCTAGCGCGCAAACACACAAGCAATCACAAATCGACAAATAAATAAAAGCCATACAAACCTAACATGTATACTACCACAATATGCTTTCGATCAGGAGCCTCCTATGCGGGCCATCATCGCGCCATGATGTTGGCCCAATTGGTCAATCTAATGGGTTCTTAAACAGGCCTATTCTATTACATAAACTACATGCATACATGGCCTTCATATCTTCTTGGGCTCCCACCTTGCTTGCAACGGGCCTTCATCCTAGACTAGTAAAGCAATAAAGCCCTATTCTATTACAAAGCCTCAAAGTGGCCCAAAAATAAAAACAAGCTCGCAGGTCCAATAAAAACCATACATTAAATTAAACCAATCACATCTAACCTAAAGTCAAGGCTCGGCGCGATCGAAAACCACTTAAACAATTCACGTAGAGCAAGAAACAAGCAATTGTCCTTTTACATATTTCTTTCTTAATTTTAAAACTACCTTTTAAAACTAACTTTCTATAATTCTTACTTTTTAGTCACTACTAATTATGACAAAATAAATTCTCGGGTAAACAAAACGAGTTTTCTGCCTAAAAACAGATTCTGATTTTTCAACTTTTGAACATTGCACTTCGGCCCCTCAACTTTCGAAAATTGCACTTTTAACCCAAAAGTTTTTGAAAAGTTACAAAACACCCCCAAAAACAGTTTAGGACAGAGGACCAGAAAATAGAATTTGGAATCCTGAAAATTTTCGAGTTTTGCAAACTCACCCTTGAACTTTTGGAAATTACAAAACAGTCCTTTAATTTTTGGAAATTGAAAAACAGCCCAAAATTACATGTCGATCAGAATTTAAAAAAAGTCCAGATTTTTCTACAAATTTCCAGAAACATAAAATTGAATTTTCAGCCCTAATTTTATGATATGCGATTAATTGCACAAAGAGTCTTGCTTTTTCGAAAAACTATAAATTTGCCACAGATCTGAAAAAGTAGTTTTACCCAATCATAGATCCAGTCATAACAAGTAAGAATCAATTTACAGAACACAATAATCACCCGTTTTCATACACATAATCAAAAATATACGTAAACACACTATTATGTCCAGGCCTTTTCGCATAATAATTATGGTGTTGGGATGTACCTCGATTGTCAGAACAACAAAAGTGCGGAATTTAAAATTTTTCGAGGCACCCATCAGTCCCATAAATCTGTCTCCATATTTATTTATACGAAAAGGTTGAATCAAACAGTAATTAAAACAAAGAGGGGTGATATGCGATTTTACCTCACCACAGCACGGTGGTGGTTACCTCCGAGCATCATGTTTGATTCACAACAAAGTGATCCAGGTGTCTCACCTCCAAAGTTGATCCACACCAATTGGATTGTAGGGACACCTCCAAGTCGCAGGCTACGAACTAGATCTTGAAGGCTGTCAGTAAAGGAACGTGCAGATCTTGATCAGGACTTAGATCTGGATCTGGATTGGGAAATCAGATGGAAGATGACTGAGCCACAGGGCTTGTGCGGTTGGATCAGGTTCGGCCAGGGTTGGAATCGGTCAAGTTGGGTTCGGCCAAGGTTGGTCGAGTTTTGCTTGGGGCGATTTTGGAGTTACAAAAACTTGTGCGATTTTCAGATTTTCTTTTCTTATGCAAAAATACGTTTTGTCAATTAATGATGAATCTTTTCATTTGCTTCATTAGTTCTTGGAAGATATGTGAAGAGTTATATTAATAAGAGAAGAGTCCTTCTCTTATAAGATATCTCTTCAAGATTTGATAGAATCTTTTCCTTATCACAATAGGAAACAAGATTTAACCAAATCTTTTGATTGTTACTTGATAACCAAGAAAACAAACTCTTCCCCTCTTATCCTCTCCAAAAAATCGCCCAATATGCCCTAATCCATGCCCATCAAAATCGACCCATATAGTATAATTATCCAATCTTAAAATTGGGTAATTATTTAATCTTCCAACTTTATTAATTAACCATTTTAATTAATTTCATAATTAATTAGATAATTGTAATTAATTAGTTAAACATTAATCAATTAGATATCTAATTAATATTCTCCCACTGAATTCAATAACTTTGATTTAACAACTTTAAATCATTTATTTCCCTTTGTGACTGTCACTGTCCAATTGTATTGTGTGTGACCCTCTGGGTTCACCATCAATTGGCAGCAGGCCCACGACTTTCGTGATTTAATTAACGAGCAATTAAATGCTCAGATCAATCAAACAACTTTTAATTGACCACTCCCGAATTAATTTCCTTATTAATTCAGGAGTACCTACACTTCATGGTCGATGTCTAGCCAAAAGCCCATGAAGCCCAATTAAAGGTGAATTGATATTTGTGAACCTCACCTCTTATAAATGCCATGTACATGTTGGGATTCGGTAAGATAAACAGCCCTAGGCACAGCGGAATATAAAAATTTTAGGACCTCTTACGGAATCTTGCCAGGATACTCTCTAGTTGTATATATATGAATAAATAAAACGATAATATAAGTTTGCACGTTATACCTATCTCCTTGCAAATCCAAGT
Source organism: Penstemon barbatus (assembly GCA_003313485.2). Classification (NCBI taxonomy): domain Eukaryota; kingdom Viridiplantae; phylum Streptophyta; class Magnoliopsida; order Lamiales; family Plantaginaceae; genus Penstemon; species Penstemon barbatus. The sequence goes on along the minus strand of CM064884.1, from coordinate 62,295,293 downwards.
TGGCAGTCAGCAAAACGGACTCTGATTTCTCCACCGGTTGAATCGATCCAAGCTCTGCAGGAGCGCCCCACGTGTTGCGCCTCTACGGGTTGATACACCACAATTACACGAAAATAATAAATCTTGATCAGCTAGAACACAGATATATTATGATCTAGGATTTAGGAACGATTTAGGAACAAAGTCGAAAACGAAAAATTCTTCCAAAAGGAAGACAGGGTTTGGTCGACTACACAGGGAGAGGGGAGAGAAAATTTTTGCTCTTGCTCAATTTTTGCTTAAGGAGTTATATGAAAAATAACTACAAGAAGGCTACTTATAGTTATCTCCCTAACCTAGTCCTATTAGGACTAGGGCTCTTTTCTCCTACATGGGCCATGGCCCTATTTAATTTAGAAGACCAAGTCTTCTAATTAATTCATGGCCCAGTTAATTAATTTGACCAGGCTTTATTTAATCTCCCGATTAAATAGCCCAATTAATTAACTTAATCTCCCATTTAATTAAATCAGACTCTAAGTCCATTTAATTAAAATCTCTTTTAATTAATTAAATCCAACTTAATTAATTAATCCACAAATTAAATTCCAATTTAATTTATGATCCTGATTCAATTCCAATTGGATCCCATTTTGTTCCAATTGGGTCGACACCCACCCATAATAATCGACCCAGTCGATTATTCACCCAGTCAACCCAGTCGACTCGGTCGTTCTTATTTCCTCGCTTTCGCTTCATGTGTATTGTGTATGCCCCCGTAGGTTCACCACATAATTGGCCGTGGGTTATAATTAAATATTATTTAATTATTCGAGTAAGACTTACTCTAAATCAATCGAACACTCTGTCGATTGACCATTCCAAAATTAGCACCCCTGCCAATTTGGGAATTCTCCCACACTCCACGGTCGATGTCCAGCCACAAGCCCATGGAGCCCAATCACTGGTGAATTAATTCAGTGAACCTTTTAACTCATTTACAATTTCCATATACGACATAATCTCTCCATCGATCAATCTCCCAGTCGAGACTTAAGGGTATGGTCTTTCATCGGTTTCCCTTTTCTTTTGTCTTGACCTTATGCATTCTGGTCTCGAAATAATTCTCTTTGACTTAATCTTTATGAGCTACTTACATAAAGCCGTCAGATACCTCGGCCGAGAATTTTACCAAAATTAATTTCTCACAGAAATCCATAGGAGATTTTCCCAACCTATCATGTCGGGTCAATGGATCCTTTGTTGATGATATGAACCTGCATACGAGTTCCTCTATACCCAACATGAGTCCACAGAGACCTTCTGGTAATCTCCAGTCAGTCGGAAACTCACATCAAAGTATAGACTTTCTCGCACCAGATAAACCCTATCACCTCAAGTATTTAGGGATCGTTCCTCGTATATTATTGTAAATTGGAATAACTTCAACCCCGATATGCGACTACCGCTTCCATGGTGAGTTATTTCCTAATTGGGGTATTCAGTGCGCTTGCCATCCTAGCAAGCCACCCACTTATGTGTATCGACTATCCCAGTCACGCTCGTGGACCCCAGCGTTCTCCAGTTCATCGGAGTATACACAATAGTGAGAGTCTAACCGAATCCAATGATGTCCTATCTCTATTGGATTCTACGACTCTTGAATATATTCTAGATCACGGCCTTGGAGATCAGTCCATGGGTTGTCCCATAGCCCTGTGATCTAAGGACTTCTATCCTTATGCGTAGATAATTATTACATAAGATAAAGTTGACCATATATATAAATGCATTTATTAATCCAATCGAATGGTCCTTTCAATTAAATGCAGCCAAAACAGTTAGCTTGCAGGACACTATTCTATCAATCTCCCACTTGTTCTAAAGCCAACTTTTCATACCTCTGATTCCCATTTTAGACAAATGTTTTCGGATGCCTTTGAGGCAATGGCTTAGATAGCGGGTCCGGCGTATTATCCCTTGAGGTGACACGTTCCATCTTTAGGTCTCCTCTACCAATGATATAAATATCAAATGGTATCGTCTTAGTTCGTGCTTGGATTCTGATGAGATCTCGACTCCTTCGCTTGCGAGATAGCTCCATTATTATCATTGAAGATAGTAATGGCTCGACAATGCTAGGTATCACATCCAATTCCTGGATGAAGTTTTTCATCCAAACACCTTCCTTTGCTGCTTCACTCGCGGCAATGTATTCTGTCTCGGTGGTTGAATCTGCGGTAGTGTTTTGCTTGGAGCTCTTCCAGCTTACCGCACCACTATTGAGGCAGAACACGTATCCAGATGTCGACTTGAAGTCGTCTACATTACATTGGAAGCTAGAATCAGTATAGCCTTCCAATTTCAATTCTCTTCCACCGTATACCAAGAACAATTCCTTAGTCCTTCTCAGGTACTTCAGAATTGTCTTTACGGCTATCCAGTGCTGCTCACCTGGATCAGACTGGTAGCGACTTGTAACGCTTAAAGCGTATGCTACGTCTGGTCTCGTACATAACATACCATACATTATGCTTCCTATTGTGGATGCATATGGTACTCGAGACATATTGCTTCTCTCTTCAGGCGTCTTTGGGGCCATAGACTTAGAGAGTGCAATTCCATGTCTCATTGGAAGCAATCCTCTCTTGGATTCTTCCATATCAAATCTCTTCAAGATTTTATCTATGTACTGCGATTGGGAGAGGCCCAGCAGTCCTTTTGATCTATATCGGTAGATCCTTATACCCAGTACAAAGGATGCTTCTCCCAAATCCTTCATAGAGAATTGTGTAGATAACCATGCTTTAGTTTCGGACAACACTTTCACATTCCAATGAGAAGAATGTCATCAACGTAAAGCACCAAAAATTCAACTGTACTCCCACTGATCTTCTTGTACACGTAAGGTTCGAACACGTTTTTGATGAATCCAAAAGTTTGGATTGTTTCATCGAAATGGATGTTCCAACTTCGGGAAGCTTGCTTCAGTCCATAAATGGACCTCTAGAGTTTGCACACCTTGTGTTCATCTCCTTTGGATGCATATCCTTTTGGTTGCTCCATGTAGATCTCCTTTTCAATGTCCCCATTGAGAAAGGCAGTCTTCACATCCATCTGCCATATCTCGCAGTTATACCACGCAGCTATGGTCAGCAAGATTCGAATGGATTTAGGCATTGCGACGGGCGAGAAGGTCTCCTCAAAGTCAATTCCAGGTCTTCGAGTATATCCTTTTGCCACTAGTCGCGCCTTGTAGGTTTTTACCTCTCCGTTCACTCCAAGCTTTCGCTTATAGATCCACTTGCAACCCACGGGAGCTACTCCCACTGGTGGATCTACCAAGGCCCAGACCTTGTTCGAGTGCATGGAGTCCAATTCGAATTCCATGGCTTCACGCCACTTTCTCGAGTCTATGCCTAGCATAGCCTCTTCGTAAGTCCTTGGGTCGGTTAGAGACTGTCTAGTCTCACGCAGCAGACCGTAGTACCTCTCGGGTTCTCTACGTTGTCTTTCTGACTTACGAAGTACCGGTGTACTTTCTGGTGCACTTTCATGCTCTTGTTCTCCCACTGCCTGTGGTGATGGGTCGGCTTGATTGACCTCTTCGGCCTTTTCTGCTTCAGTGACCTCATCTAGTTCTACGTTGTGTTCCTTCTTGCCTAGCAAGAAATCCTTCTCCAAGAAGTGTGCGTTCCTTGAGACAAACGTAGTTTATCTTGTAGGATCGTAGAACTTGTATCCTATAGAGTTTTCTGGATACCCCACGAATTGCATAAGATGGACTTTACGTCCAACTTATCTCCCACCAGCTTATTCACATAAGCGGGAGACCCCATATGTGCATGAATGCATATGAAGGTACAATACCAAAACTCATATCACATGATATGTTTTGGAACTGGCTTCAGAGATACTTAGCTCAGTATCTTCGATTTTCTCGATCAAGTTTTATTTGTTTGAATAAGGAATTTCATGTAAGATTTATTAATGGACATTTACATGTCCAGAATGCTTGACAACATACAACGTTTCGAGCGGGTCTTACATTTCGAGAATCTAATTCTCTATTAAATAATCAATGGCGTATTGCCAATGCATGTTTGATTTTGAATCGATCCAAATATCTTACATGCTTTCATTGATTAGGCTCTCTTCTTTTATCCCAAAAGTAATTTGGATTTGTACATCACAACGTACTTTTACCCATGAGGGTACTAGAGACGCCTTATCTCCCACTAATGCTTTAGCATTTCTACACACTTATAAATGGATTAAATCCATTGCATTTGTTTATGCCTCTTGGTTGCCTAGCAACCAACTACTAAAACTAATTTCCATTAAGCAAGATTCGAAAGTCGGTTACTATGTACATCATCCCAGTCAAGCTCGACCCAGTCGAGCTCAGTCTTTGAATCTTTTAATTCGGTAATATGTTTTAGTATTCGTGTATCGCCTTTCGGTTTTTACAACGACTCAAGTGTGTGAAATCTTGATTATTTATATTTTATTGACTATGCATATTTTATTTAGTCGATATGTGAGTATCCATACTCATTTGCTTATGTACACTTTTTGCATATAAATCTTATAGCTCAATCAGTTCCAACTATTATGGAACTATCACATCCCTTAAGACAAGGGATGGTATAAGAAAATTCGAATGATCTAAATAATTCATGGCTTTAGATGCATTGAATGCATCAATGAGTGCTTCATCGGGCATCCAACACCCTTATGCATTACTTTAACCATAAGGTTAAGTTCAATAAAATTTAATCATCCCTTATGGGATGAATAGGTTCAATTCCCTTTTCCCTTGATCTTAATCCATGGAAGAATCATTTTGATTGACTTTTCAACTTATCATCCTTACAGAAAAACCTCCAAGGTTATTTCCCTTTAGAGAGGATACATTCCTCTTCTTCCATCTCTCGAGCCTTTTGAGGCCTTTTCCCAAGATGTTACTTCCCATTCATGGGAGACTTCATGTTTGCCTTTAAGAAAATTTGGGCTTGAGAACCATCCTCAACCCTCTGGTGAAACTTATCACCTTTCTTATTTGAAGAGTAACTTCGAAAAAGGCAGCTTGGTGAAATCTATCACCATTCCAGTCGAAGTGTAACTTCGAAAGGAAAAACAATGAAATCTTTGTAAGGAGATTAGTCCTTGCTTGGACTCGAGAATAATTTCTCAAGTTTCGAAGTCATTCAAAATTCATTTGGGTTCAGTCAATTTATTTGATTCAAGTATGATGGTAAATATTCATGGATACATAATTTATGATAAACTATCATAAACATGACGATAAATACGCGGCAGATTAATATCAATGCATAATTTACAAACATGGTTTTCATTTGTAAATTACTCCCACTATTTTTGTCGAATACTTATGCCCCCACATAAGGTTCGGGAAATAAAAATTTCCTAATGGGCTCAAGGCCCAAATGCAATCGCTCAGTACCCACGACTCGTTGGCCATACCAATCGATCCACTTGGTGGGCGATCACGTCGCCGGTTAACCATCCCAGCTAACCCTTGAGTTCATTCAGCCTCGGTTTTTGTTATGGACCCACGACTTGTGAGACATCCATACTTACTCGCGTTAAATCATGTCAATACTCGTGAAGAGAAATAGTTCAATCCTAGACGCCCCACGACTCGTGAGACAGCGCCTAGAACCTTGCTATCCCCTCCCTTGGCACTACACTGTGCATCGAGGCAATAGACATATCATCTTCCTATAGCTCGACCCACGACTCGTGAGACATCGAGATATATTCGTACAATATGCCTAAGACCTAGTAATTGGATAGGCTCGGACCATAGACACCATTCATATGCGCCCGTTAATCGATTTAATATTTTAATTGAGCTTTTAAGTTCAATTGGAGGTTTTAAGTTTTCTTCGTGCGAGGTCTCATCAGATTATGCTTTATCTTGTTTACGTGATCTATTCTAAGCATGCAAGACATACATCAAAGAATAATAGTAAACATATATCACCTAGCATTGCACATATGATTGGTCGATTGCCCATCCTATGCGATCCATCACGAGCCACATGATGGACCAATTGGTCAGTATAGGGTGGAAATTAAATGTCCTAACTATTACAATTTTCAAACCCATACATCATGGGCCTTCTTGTAATATCCACCTTGATTGGGCCTCCATGTAATGAATTGGGCCTCCATGTGGATCTCCAAGTCTTCATGAGGTCTTCTTGGCTCCAAGCCTAATCTAAGTCTAGCTTATAAAAATAAAGGCCCTATTCTATTAAATTCGTTTGCGCAAGCAAGGGCACCAATCAGACCCATTTAATTACAACCCATAAAATAAATAAACCAAAACTACACAGGGCTTAAGGGCATCGACCAATCCACATATTCACTCAAGAACATGCATAAATTCACATAAGGGCATAAATGTAAATTTACCGGCTCTTTTAATTTTAATTCACAAAAATTATCCAAGTTAATTTAATTTTGAATTAACAATTAATCTCTAAGATTAATTAACTCTTACTTGAGTTCTAAGTAATCTACAACTCTTATCTTGACAAAGTTGGTTAATTAAGATAGTTACAAATCTTCCAAGATTACTATCTTATCCAAAACTCTAAGTTTCCCAATTTTACAAATCTCTAAGATTCTCAAGATAATACTATTTTGAATAGATTAGTTAACTAAGGTAGTGTCCAAATCCACCAAGATTTCTACCTTATCCAAAACTCCAAGTTTCCTAATTTAATAAGATCTCTAAGATCTTTAATCTTGGTAACTTACTAGAAGAGATTAATTTTAATTAAATCTCTTCTTATAATTGAAACTCTAAGTTTCCTTGTTTAATAAGATCTCTAAGATCTTTAATCTTGATAACTTACTAGAAGAGATTAATTTTAATTAAATCTCTTCTTATAATTGAAACTCTAAGTTTCCTTGTTAATTAGATCTCTAAGATCTATCCAAGATTCACCAAGATTCCATAACAACCAAATCTCCAAGATTTTGTTCAAGATTATCCAAAATTCTACCACGAAATTTTTTTTGAACCACCATATCATCGCCGAAGAATGTTCGGCTTCAAGTTGCAATTTACAAAATCAAATTGAAATTCATGATGTTTGCTTCAAAGTTTACGTAGCACATGCCAAATTAAAACATCATACATGCTATTACAAATAGTCACGTTAATAATGTCTACAAAAGAAAATCAAAAATGTGTGCCGAGCACTAATTCTCACCAAGAGAATAAAGCGCCGATCTGATTAATTTGATTTCCTTTTGTTTTGTTTTAATTTGTGTTTGATTACTTGTTGATTTAATTAGAAACAGATCCAGTTCAATTAAATCCCAATCCAAAATAAAAATTAACACGATAAAATTTTGAATCAAAATTTTACACTAACTCTAAGTTAATAGATCTACGTCCTAAAACATATACAGTTAAAGAACTAGCCATACATAAATCAAACATATGATTTATAAAAACACAGAATTTGCAAATTCATATATATACAAAGCCTAGAGTTGGCTCTGATACCACTGTTGGGATTCGGTAAGATAAACAGCCCTAGGCACAGCGGAATATAAAAACTTTTAGGACCTCTTACGGAATCTTGCCAGGATACTCTCTAGTTGTATATATATGAATAAATAAAACGATAGTAATAGTTTGCACGTAATACCTATCTCCTTGCAAATCCAAGTTGGCAGTCAGCAAAACGGACTCTGATTTCTCCACCGGTTGAATCGATCCAAGCTCTGCAGGAGCGCCCCACGTGTTGCGCCTCTACGGGTTGATACACCACAATTACACGAAAATAATAAATCTTGATCAGCTAGAACACAAGATATATTATGATCTAGGATTTAGGAACGATTTAGGAACAAAGTCGAAAACGAAAAATTCTTCCAAAAGGAAGACAGGGTTCGGTCGACTACACAGGGAGAGGGGAGATAGAATTTTTGCTCTTGCTCAATTTTTGCTTAAGGAGTTATATGAAAAATAACTACAAGAAGGCTACTTATAGTTATCTCCCTAACCTAGTCCTATTAGGACTAGGGCTCTTTTCTCCTACATGGGCCATGGCCCTATTTAATTTAGAAGACCAAGTCTTCTAATTAATTCATGGCCCAGTTAATTAATTTGACCAGGCTTTATTTAATCTCCCGATTAAATAGCCCAATTAATTAACTTAATCTCCCATTTAATTAAATCAGACTCTAAGTCCATTTAATTAAAATCTCTTTTAATTAATTAAATCCAACTTAATTAATTAATCCACAAATTAAATTCCAATTTAATTTATGATCCTGATTCAATTCCAATTGGATCCCATTTTGTTCCAATTGGGTCGACACCCACCCATAATAATCGACCCAGTCGATTATTCACCCAGTCGACCCAGTCGACTCGGTCGTTCTTATTTCCTCGCTTTCGCTTCATGTGTATTGTGTATGCCCCCGTAGGTTCACCACATAATTGGCCGTGGGTTATAATTAAATATTATTTAATTATTCGAGTAAGACTTACTCTAAATCAATCGAACACTCTGTCGATTGACCATTCCAAAATTAGCACCCCTGCCAATTTGGGAATTCTCCCACACTCCACGGTCGATGTCCAGCCACAAGCCCATGGAGCCCAATCACTGGTGAATTAATTCAGTGAACCTTTTAACTCATTTACAATTTCCATATACGACATAATCTCTCCATCGATCAATCTCCCAGTCGAGACTTAAGGGTATGGTCTTTCATCGGTTTCCCTTTTCTTTTGTCTTGACCTTATGCATTCTGGTCTCGAAATAATTCTCTTTGACTTAATCTTTATGAGCTACTTACATAAAGCCGTCAGATACCTCGGCCGAGGATTTTACCAAAATTAATTTCTCACAGAAATCCATAGGAGATTTTCCCAACCTATCAAGTCGGGTCAATGGATCCTTTGTTGATGATATGAACCTGCATACGAGTTCCTCTATACCCAACATGAGTCCACAGAGACCTTCTGGTAATCTCCAGTCAGTCGGAAACTCACATCAAAGTATAGACGTTCTCGCACCAGATAAACCCTATCACCTCAAGTATTTAGGGATCGTTCCTCGTATATTATTGTAAATTGGAATAACTTCAACCCCGATATGCGACTACCGCTTCCATGGTGAGTTATTTCCTAATTGGGGTATTCAGTGCGCTTGCCATCCTAGCAAGCCACCCACTTATGTGTATCGACTATCCCAGTCACGCTCGTGGACCCCAGCGTTCTCCAGTTCATCGGAGTATACACAATAGTGAGAGTCTAACCGAATCCAATGATGTCCTATCTCTATTGGATTCTACGACTCTTGAATATATTCTAGATCACGGCCTTGGAGATCAGTCCACGGGTTGTCCCATAGCCCTGTGATCTAAGGACTTCTATCCTTATGTGTAGATAATTATTACATAAGATAAAGTTGACCATATATATAAATGCATTTATTAATCCAATCGAATGGTCCTTTCAATTAAATGCAGCCAAAACAGTTGGCTTGCAGGACACT
>CM064884.1:62189273-62247536 GCA_003313485.2 Penstemon barbatus | reverse complement strand
AGATTCGCCCACCTGTTCACATATCTTCACCAGCGATTGAACAAGGCGTACGTTGGAAGTACCCTCAAGCTTCTTCAGCTCACCAGGCAAAATAGTGCTTAAACCCAGATCCCAAGACAAAGCATCAGGCTCAACTGAGCCAGGCAATTCACTATTGGAAGGGACACCATCAGAACGAGGAGTCTCTGACAACATAATATCCTTGACTTGCTCAAAGATACATCGATCATCTAACAGACGAGGAGATCCCCTCTTGTCGGGGATAACGGAGGTCTCCTTGCCCGAAGCAGAAATAACGGTTCGACGACCAGACCTGGAGCCGGTCCGACCTTCAGAAGGTCCTCCCGATTCAAAAGAAGTAGTCATTACAGTGGTATCATGAAACAAATATTCAGGACAATCCTGCACAATAGATTGTGTTACGGAAGGATTGACAAAAAAATCATCACCAGCTTGCCCTCCGCTGGCGATTGGGGCAGTAGAAGTAGACAAAGGAAGGGAAACAGCAAAATTCTCTCCATGAAAAACATGCTCGAAGGAAGAAGCACTTGAAGTAACAGGTATAGTGTAGTTCGGTTCCTCGTTGGACATATCGCCAAAAGCTATCCGACCAGGGGAAGGCATGCTCCCTATTTGAGTGGAAGAAGAAAAGATTGGTTCTGAAAACGACGAGTTTACTACAGAAAAAGGTTCGGAGGCAATAACGCGAGTATCAATCTCCGACCTAATTATTGGGGATGAACGAGGAGGCTCCATCGACGGCCCATCTCTTCGAAGTTTTTTGGATCCATTATCTCTAGCGCCCTCACGAGAAGGTCGTTTCGAAGTATTACCAAAAAGGTTACTCATGATCGGATTATGGAAAAATATAAATTAATATCGAGAAAGTTTATCGACTAGCAAAAGAAAGAGTATTCTGTTAAGAGAGGAGTATATCGGTAAAAAATAAGTCAAGTTTTTACCTTTCGTATTTATACTACACGAAAGGACGCAACAGACCTAAAGAAAGGGCGCGAAACAGAAAAACTGACCTTGGAGCAAACGCTAGAATTTGAAAAGACACACACATAATGATTACGGCAAATTTAATGACTTGTCTGAATTATTACGGCGAATGTGAAAAGACACGACTGACAGAATACGAGACGTTTAGCGTACAAAGAGAAGAAAAGGTAAAATTACAATTAAAACCTACGAGTAAATAGTTACAATGATTATTTCAAAAAATCACTATTTTAAGAAGCCTGCTCGCTATCCGGAATTCTCTGATCACTACCGACGTCCTCAGTCATGCCAATATCATCTTCCTCTTCTTCTTCGACTTCGGGATCAATAAAAGTATTATCGAGCTCCTCGTTAACATCAGAAGGAGGAATCGGCAATGGATTCCAAATTCTTCGACAAGGTGAGCCAAAGGAAAACCTTGATATACAACATCTGGAACCTCGGAAGAAGAATAAATTTCACCATAGCGATTCAACCGAATGTGAGCAGCCTTAAAATACTCCTTTCGACGGTCGTCGATCATCTCTAAGGCGACCAGCTGATGAATCGCCTTCTTAAAAGTATTTTCAAGAAGAGGACCGACCATCCGATAAACCAACGCCGTATGAACAGGAGAATTAAGGAATTCACGAACGACTCTTTCGTCAGGATTCCTACCGTATCGATCCCTAAGTCCACTAAGTGGAACATCCTTTTCGTACTCCTCTAAAGAAGTTTCAAGGCTTGACACTTGAGATTCAAGCTCACTAATTCGAGCCGTGCTCTGTAACTGGAATTCCTCTAACTTTCTAGCCATTTGATTGGCCTGCTCTTGAGCACGAGAAACCTCCATCACCCTGTTTATTATTTCTTGATCTTCAATCCCGGTAGCACGAGTCTCTACGACGGGAACGGAAGAAGATGTTGAGGGACCAACCTCTGACCCGGAGGATTTATGAAGTAAAGCTTTATTCTTCTCTTCCAGGAACTCGCACTGTTGTTTCCAAAGTGCATTTTCATAGGCGTATGACGCAAGACAAGTTTTAGTCTGGAAGAACAAACAGAGCAAGAAAAAGAGATGGATTAGTAAATTAAGGAAGACCCTTAAAATTATCTGTTAGTATGATCAAAGGAAAAGGATATCACCTTTTCAGCATAAAGAGAAGCTCGCTGGAATTTCTCCAGAGGATCCTTATGAAGAAGCTTATTCAGATCGCGAGTAAAAACACCAGACAAAAGAACACGGGTTGCCTTATCGACCGCGTTCTCATTATCATCATGAATAAAGAGTCCTTCTCGGAATAACCAGCGGCCCTCCTTCCCTCTAAATGATCCTCGATCATTTCGACAAGAGTAGGTTTTGGATGCTTATCTCCAACTAAAGAAAGATCGTTACCAGAGCGTCCGTAATAGCTCCTCTTTCTATCAAATGGATCATTAGCAGGATGAGGCATCGACCAGGTGCGACATCCTCGAACACCCAAAGATGTTCTAAGCTGAAGAGGAGGATAACCGGATCCCGTGCCATGACGAATAGGGGACTCATGAGGAGAATCTGGAGATTCCTCTCTATTCTCCTCAGATTCATGACCCAACTCCAACTTCCTTTTTCGTGACGCTCTCTGCTCGATAGGGACGTTCTCTACGGATTTGGAAGATTTCGACAGCACCATTTTTCCCTTCGAAGAATGTCGAGAGTTTTCTACCATATCGGCTGAAAAAGAAATAAATTATAAGTTATTTTTCTTCCCTATAAACGGTATCATCACAACACTAAGCTAAAACAAAGTACTAACCAAGAAGTTCAGATGATGAACTGATGGGAAAGTTATGAACACTTAACCCCGCCTTACGAAGGAAAGCTTCCCCGATCAGAAGAGCACTTTGATATTTGTTTGCACGCATTTCGGAGATCTCAGCGATAAACTGAGCATCGTCAGGAACTAGTTCGCCAGTTGGTAAGCGACCTCCAGGAATCCAACTGGAACCATGATCCCATGAAAAAGGCACGATCGAACCATCCGCCAAGCAAAGATTAGACGGAGGACGAACAAAGAAAAAGTGAGATTTCCATGAAGGATTACTAGAAACAGGGGCGTCAAAGATCGCTCGACTAGGCCGCTGACTAGCGAAGAAGTATCCACGATTCGAAGAACTAGAAATATTGAAGCGGAAAAGTTGCGTAAAATTACGAAAAGAAGGTTTAAACCCCTTTGCGATCATCAAAACAGAAAAGCAAACCACAAAAGAAACGGAATTTGGAACCAGCTGTGTCAAGCACACAGTGAAAGTTTTCAAGACTTCGAGAAAAAGGGGAGACAAAGGAAGACGCAGTCCTCTATTGAAGTGAGCCGAATAAAAAGCTCGACATCCCTCCGGTGGAGATGTGACCCTATCAGAAGGGGAAGGAAGAATTATCTCGGAACCTTCCGGAAAATATTTGGTATAATTATTCACAACCTCCGGAAATGTTTCCACTGTATAAGCACAAGCAACGTCCTCAATTGGTTCAGAAATCTGAGGAACAGTACCTTTGCCCTTTTTGGCTCGGGCCGCTACATCCGCCTCAGTAAGGATTCATACCTTGAAGGTATCTTCTACAGGGACGACGAAGTCAGATACTGTAGATTGTTCGCTCAAAAGACTAGGATGCAATTCCTCCTCGTTATCGGGGGCGACGATCTCTCTAGAAGAAGATCTTCTTACAGAAGCCATATATTCTGGTTCTCGGAAAATGAAGCTCGATAAAAGGAAAAATTTTATGTGATGAACGACTAAGCAGGAAAATGACTACGAATTATAAGGAAGTATAAAGGAAAAATGGCGAACTCAAGAGTCACCTATTTATAATGAGATGAGAAAAGACGTTTCGAACTCATCGCAGCTAATCATATTCCCGCCAAAAATGGTAGGATATAAAAAGCCTCTTGAATAGACGCGTGGCGATTCATGATCGACAGAGAAGACGACTATCTATGATATGTAGCACTCTTTTCCTTACTTGAGATTTTTTCCCACAGGGTTTTTTCTTAAGAAAGGTTTTTAACGAGGCTCCATTCATAGAAAACAAACGGTCGTGAAGATTTATCAACTTCTACGAGCTTCTATTATCTATACGCTCGAAGAAGTGAGGGAGTACTGATGGGGGCTATTTCGCACCCTACATACTGTACGATCGACTAAAGAACTTGAGATCGGTTCGACCAAATCAGGCTGTTCAAGATCGTCTCATCGACCAGGCCGAATACTGCTCTCTTCGATCAAAAGACAATACTCCGGACCCAAGAAGGATATTTGGGCCGAGTCCTATTAGGACTATGTTTCCTTGTAACGCTAGGTTTAACATTATATAAATACCTAGTTAATCATTGTATTAGACACTTACGAAATCTCTCAACTCTGAGAATACATGATTATACTCTGCTTACTACAGCACAATAAAAATAAGATTCAATATTATTCATAGCTTTTATTCTCCATATCGGTGCGTTTATAGCTTCGTATGTGGTTTTACTTCTCGTTCTTAAATATTGCTTTTCTTTGTAATCGATCCATCCGGAATAAAGTAACAGAGCCCTACAAAATATATATAAATATCGAAAACCCCCCCCCCCCCCGATATCACAAATTCACTGATATTCAATTAACCCGACGAAATCCGGTTAAATCATTTACTTAAATAACTTTTTTTGTTCGTTATTTAAATATAAAAAAAAAAGTCGATTCTGAATTTTATTTTTTGAATGCGTTTTGTTACTTTTGAGTTGTTTTGCTATTGTACATTTTCTTATCAATATTTTTTTTATTGCATATTGTTTGAGTTGATTGGTGTTAACGTTAATTATGTGTTTTACATTATCACTTTAGTTGTCTATTTACGTGTATTTTTATTTTTATTTTAAATGTCAGCCATAAGATCGATATACGTATCATCGACCTATCGTCGATCTGTTCCACTATAACTATTTCGACCAATTCCGTATAATGCTTGTTGATATTTGATCTTACGTGTTTTCGTTAGTTCGATCAAGGGTGGGATGTAAAACAATAATGACAATAATAAAGTGATGTAAAGATCAAAATAATTGTATTCGAGTTGAATGAGTACAAATACAAGTATTTAAAAGGTCCTATTCGAGCATTATTGGATGCCGTACAAGCTAGAGGGTGAAACATGAACGAGAAAACCTACACTAATATTCTCCAGAAAACCCGAGCTGCAGTCCCAAGGTCGGAGTGCCTCGGAAGTTTCCCCCAGTGTAATAAATGCATGGAGTATTTATAGCCAAATTTGAGGGCTTGGGCCTGGGCTTGGCCCAACAGTGTCCTTCGATCTATGGCTCTCTTATGTGCTTCGGGACAATCATCTTCATGCTTTGGTTCGACTTTTGGTCCCTGGCGACAGGGTTCGAAGCTATTCGAACCGCTTTGAGGCTAAAACAGGGGATCCGAATTACCCCTCATTAATACTCCCCCACTTCTCGAGTGTGAAGCGAAGCAAGCGCTCGAAGAAGTACGAAATACGTTCCGTGCTACAATGAAACGAGCCGCTCTGAACGTCTTTAGGATATGCCTCGTTAAAAACCTGACTCGGAAAAACCCATTGGGATAAAAACCGAGCTAGGGAAAAAGAGTGCATATAAAAGAAGACATACTTCGGCGCGTTCTGAAATTACCCTTGTTGGAGGATGTTGAAGTAATAATATCTTTTCGGATTCCAAGATGCGTTGTTCGATCCCTGGATGGATGCTTTCTTGGAATTTCTGGTTATAACAAGGAGGGTCTCCGAGATCCTTAGGAATAAAACGCAAGGACAAATTCCGCAATTCTGGAAAAGGAAGGATCAGAAAGGCTATTTTGAGGGGAAAAAACCCAAAGTTTTTACCCTTGGTAAGTTCAATCGTCGCGGTTACTCGGGGACCTCTTTGCAATTTTACCTTTTTAACCCCGTATATATATGTTGATCCGTTGAAAAATTACTTCCATGTTATATTTTCTCTTGAGCTCGAAGTGTTTTAATCGAAAAGGTAGTTATTTTAGTATAATCGTCTCCGAATTCATAATGTCAAGTTCTAGAAGTTCGAAGGGCAAGAATAAGGTCGAAGAGAGCCAAGAATCTGATCCTTTGCTAAAGCTCGTTGATGATTACGAAGAAGGAGAATTCCGTCAAGGAGGCGAGGAAGATGATCCGAGCGAGGATCTCGAAGAAAATGAGGTTGATAAACGCAGCATCGGTGAGGGCGCCTTTGTCAGAATTTTCAAACCCACGCTTACTTCTGGGGCCGTGACCTCGAACACGTCAGAACTTCCTGCTAAAGAAACCTCCTGTTGTTTTTCGAAGAAAAATCGCGTTTATCTTGAGACGGAGTTTGGAAAATATCTTCCGAAAGGGTTTTCGATCGTCATTCCCTCTTATTCCGATCGTGCCACTGAGCCCCCAGCTGGCTGTCAATCTTTTTATGAGGGTCAATTTTCCAGTGGTTTACGTATTCCATTCGTTCCTCTTATCAGAAATGTCCTGAATTTCTTTTCGCTTTCCCCGGCTCAGCTTCTCCCGCACTCCGTTGCATATATACTAGCGTTTTGCACTCTTATGGAGGCAAAAGGAGAAGAAGCTTCCTTTAGCAACTTTTGGCAAATATTCCGGATGGATCCCTGCAAGGGTTCGAACATAGGTTTTGTATCCGTTCGTCCGAGGTCTAAACGGCCTTTTCTTACGAAAATAGCAACAGAGAAGACTTTAGGTTGGAAGAGGAGATTCTTTTTCGTGAGGGGCCCTGACGTTCCTATTTCAGAGGGTAGTTCGAAAACAAGACCTTATCGATGGGATGGCGCAAATACTTGGATATACGGTTCTCGCAGAATAAAAGAAAAACTTAGCCATCGTCTTTCTGATGAACTCCTGGGGCGATTGGAGTCTAACCCTTATCAAACTAGGTACTTGGTTCAAGAAGGCGTTTTGCGATTGGCTGGGTTGAGCCACTGTAATTATCCTACCCCGGCGATTAAGTATCCCAGTTCCTCTTCTGAAGGATCTCGGACGCAAACTAATGTCCTGCCAACCTCTAGTGCTCCGCCCCCCGCCGTTCCTTCTTTGAGTAAGTGGATCTCCGTCTACATTGAGGTTTATTTGAGCAAGTCTTTTCGTTTAAATCCGTGCCTGATTCGTATTATTCCGCAGGTCGAATTGTCGAGAATTTTCCAGTGTCCGGTGCCGGCCTGGCCGGAGATAAACCATTTTATTTCGAGCCGTCATCATGTGCTTCCGAGAAGAATGCGGACGCACGTAACATAGGTGGGAACTCGGTTGTCCTAGCGGCTACGCTTCCTGATCTGAGAGGGGTCGGTACTATGAGTTGCCTGAATTCCGCCACTGCCGGGCCTCTTCGAGCTCTGTTTTCCCCGGATACTTCTGTTCTTTCATCGGTTGGCTATAGCCAGCACTCTTGGAATCGAATTCAAGGCGTCCAGGAGTATGAGAAGCTCCTAAGTCGAAAAAGAAATGCTGAACATCCCGGGCCCTCACGGAGGGTAAAACCTTTTGGTATGAAATCTGACTCTGTTCCATGTCGGGAAGATAGGTCGGAGCCTGATGTGGCAGACTTTATGGAAGAACATCTTCGAGGTAACAGAGCTGTTGGATACCCTGAAGATGGCACCATTCAGACTGATTTGGATGCAGGTGGGGAGAATGAGTTTGATAAAGCCACTAGGATTTACATGGCTAGTCGGTTTAAACGGGACATTCTGCTTCAGTCCGTTAAAGGGGATTTTGAGGTTCTAAGTGACTTTTCCAGGACGTACCACGAGGTAAAAACATATCTTTCGATCAACTATTCTTTCCTTAGTGCCCTTAATATTCATGTGGTACCTCTTCTTACTTTTTTAGGTCGGAGATCTCTTTGCCACCCAAACATATCGCTTAGCCTTGCTGGAACAAGAGTCGCAGGATGCTCACGATGCATATGCGCAAATTTTCGTCGACAATCAATCTCTTCGATCTCAGTTAGCAGAAAGTCAACAGGAACTAACTCAAACGAAGAAGGAACTTGAAAAAGCTACTAAGAAACGTTCCTCGTCCGTGGAGGAAGATTTGCTGGCGTCTGTTAAAGAGAGGAGTGCCCTCGAGGAAGAGCTGAAGAAAGCAAAGATAGAACTCGAACTGGCGAAACAAGACTCCGAGCGTGCATATGCCCAAGGTCGGGAAGAAGCCAAGATCCCTGCCATACGAGAATTCTTGGAATCCCCTGTCTTAGATCCTTTAGTTCAAAGGAAAACGGGAGAAATTCTTCAGACAATTTTTTATAAAGGGGTTCAACAATTAGTCGCGGCCGAGAAAATTCCGGACGATTTGAAGGAATATTTCAAGTATATGGACCCTTTCAAAAACGCTGAAGGGAAGGCTTATAAAACTTCTTCTCTTCCCAAGGCGAATACTAACTGGCAGGAACATCGCTTTGCCCCCTTAGTCGAGGAGTATGGTATTCCGATGCCTAACCCTGATGTGCTCGAGTACTCCTGCGACGATCCTTCTAATGTGTCCGGGGAGGAAGATAAAGATGTCAATATAGGCAATGCCCCTGATAAGGGAGACGGTCAATCTTTCGATCAAGCTGGGTAATTGTCGAGCTTCAAATATATATATATCGTCTGATCTTCAGTTTAGCAAGTTACTGGGGTTGAGTAAGCCGGAGGGGGCGATTCAAGGTTTTTTAGTTAGGAATCAATTGTATCTACTCATGCAACCCAATTTTGTAAACGAGTTAACTTTATATTTCTTGATTTGATTCATGTAACTTATGACTTCCAACTTTATAAATGTCGATAAATTTTCACACTTTCTGCTCGAACTTTGTTTATCCGAGTGAGATTTTCCTCCATGGTCGCGTCGATTCACTATCTCAATCGTAGTGCGTAGCGTCTATAAATATTGGGATCTTTTCTCATTACTCGCACTACATCCTTCCTTACCGAGATCGGAGCTCTCCCCGTATTTTCTGCATTTTCTGAATTCCTTAAGAAGTAAAGATCCTATCTTATCGATCCCAGATTCACTTATTATGGAGAATGTATTAGGCAAAGCTATCGACCCCAGGTCGATATTTGGTGGTTCGAAGAACAAGAAATCGAACAAAGAACAAAAGGCTGACAAGGAGGCCAAACCCTCCAAATCTTCTTCTAAGACCTCTGTGTCTTCCCCGAAAGCTCCTAAAGGGGGAGAAGATAAGAAAGAGAAAAGCGCCTCCTCGAAACCAAACAAGGGTAGCTCCAGCAAGTCCATTTTGGACGAAGAGCTCGAGGCTGAGCTCGGAGGTTCCTCCCCGAAAGTGATTGATTCTAAGAGTGAGGATTGTGTCCAAGAAAAGACTCCTGTTCCCTCTTCGAATAAGAGGCCTTATTCCGATGGGGTTATGATCTTACGTGGTTTCGTTGATTCGATCAAGGGTGGGACGTAAAACGATATGACAATAATAAAACAAAGTAAAGATCAAATGTAATTGTATTCGAATTGAATGAGTACAAGTACAAGTATTCAAAAAGGTCCTATTCGAGCATTATTGGATGCCGTACAAGCTAGAGGGTGAAACATGTACAATAAGTCCTATACTAATAAACCGAGCTGCGGTCTTAAGGATGGAGTGTCCATTGGAGTTCCTTTCCAGTGTAATAAATGCGTGGAGTATTTATAGCCAACTTAGAGGGCCTGGGCCTGGGCTCGGCCCAACAGTGCCTTTCGATCTACGGCAATCTCGTGAGCTCGAAACAACCGTTTTCATGCTTTGATTCGTCTTTTGGTCCCTGGTGACAGGATTCATAGCTATTCGAATCGTGTTGAGGCTAAAAAATAGGGAATCCGAATTACCCCTCATCAATACTCCCCCACTTCTCGAGTGTGAAGCGAAGTAAGCGCTCGAAGAAGTACAAAGTACGTTCCATGTTACGATGAGACGAGCCGTTCAGTATGTTTTCGGGATATGCCTCGTTAAAAACCTGACTCGGAAAAACCCATTGGGATAAAAACCGAGTTAGGGAAAAAGAGTGCATATATAAGAAACAAACTTTGGCGCGCTCTGAAATTACCCTCATTGGGGGATGTTGAAATAGTAGTACCCCTTTTCGGTATCATGTTGCGTTGTTCGATCCCTTGATAAATGCTTTCCAGAATTTCCGATTATAACCAGGAGGGCTTATGAGAATCTTAAGGATAGATTGCGAGGACATATTCCGCAATTCTAGGGAATGAAGGATCAAAAAGGTAATTTGAGAGGGATGACCCTAAGCTTTTACCCTTGGTAAGTTCAACCGTCGCGGTTACTCGGGGACCTCTTTGCAATTTTACCTTTTTAACCCCGTATATATATATGTTGACTTTGTTGAAAAATATTTTCACATAACAACTTTCTTGAACTCGAAGTGTTTGAGCTCGAAATAGTATTTTTCTCCTGTATAAATACTTCTTAGTCCATTATGTCGAGCTCTAGAAGCGCGAGAGGCAAGAAAAAGGTTGAGGAGAGCCAAGAATCTGATCCTTTGTTTAAGCTTGTAGATGACTTTGAAGATGGGGAGTTTCATTAAGACGACGAAGACGACGATCCGAGCGAGGATCTCGAAGAGAAAGAGGTCGACAAACGTAGTATAGGCGAAGGTGCTTTTGTCAGGATTTTTGAACATAAGCAAGCTTCACAAGCCGTCATCTCGGGTAAGTCAGAACTTCCTGCTAGTAAAACTTCCAGTTGTTTTTCGAAAAAGGATCGGGCTCACCTTGAGGCGGATTATGGGAAATTTCTTCCCAAAGGTTTTTCGATTGTCGTTCCTTCTTATACCGAACGTGCCACTGAGCCTCCCGCTGGATGTCAAGCTTTTTATGAGGGACAATTTTTCTGTGGCTTGCGTATCCCGTTCGCTCCTCTTATCAGAAATATTTTGAATTTCTTTTCGCTTTCCCCGGCTCAGCTTCTCCCGCACTCCGTTGCATATATAATAGCGTTTAGCACTCTTATGGAGGCAAAAGGAGAAGAAGCTTCTTTTAGCAACTTTTGGCAGATATTCCGAATGGATCCCTGCAAAGGTTCGAACGTAGGCTTTGTGTCTGTTCGTCCAAGGTCTAAACGGCCTTTTCTTACGAAAATATCAACAAAGAAGGCTTTAGGTTGGAAGAGGAGATTCTTTTTCGTGAAGGGCCCTGACGTTCCTGTTTCAGAGGGTAGTTCGAAAACGAGACCTTATCGATGGGACGGCGTAAATACTTGGACATACGGTTCTCGCAAAATAAAAGAAAAACTTAGCCATCGTCTTTCTGATGAACTCCTGGGGCGATTGGAGTCTAACCCTTATCAAACTAGGTATCTGGTTCAAGAAGGCGTTTTGCGACTGGCTGGGCTGAGCTATTGCGATTATCCTGCCCCAGCGATTAAATTTCCCGGTCGAGTTTCCGAAGGACCCGTTATGCGGACCAATAACCTACCAATCTCTAGTGATCCGCCCTTCGCCACTCTTTCTTTGAGTATGCTTATTTATCTCATCTACTTTAAGGTTTTATCGAACAGTATTTCTCGTTTTAATCCCATGCCCGAATTGTATTATCCCTGTAGGTCGAATTGTGGAGGAATTCAGAGTATCCGCTGCCAGTCTGATTGAAGATAAACCATTTTATCTCGACCCTTTACCTCGTACATCCGGAGATAGAGTAGGTACCAGTAATTCGGGCGGAGATTCAGTTATCATTCCGGTCGCGATTCCCAATCTGAGAGGCGTTGGTACCATGAGTTCCTTGAATTCCGCCTCTGCCGGACCGCTCCGAGCTCTGTTTTCCCCTGATACCTCCGTTCTTTCATCAGTTGGCTATAGCCAGCACTCTTGGAACCGAATTCAGGGCGTCCAGGAGTACGAGAAGCTCCTTAGCCGAAAAAGAAATGCTGGAAATCCTGGGCCCTCAAGGAGGGTAAAACCTTTTGGTGCGAAAACCGACTCTGTTCCATGTCGAGAAGGTAGGTCGGAGCCTGACGTGGTAGACTTTATGGAGGAGCATCTTCGAGGTAGCAGAGCCGCCGGGTACCCTGATGATGGCACTATTCTGACCGATCTTGACGCTAGTGGAGAGAATGAATTTGATAAGGCCGCTAGGATTTTTATGGCTAGTCGGTTCAAGCGGGATATGTTGCTTCACACCGTCAAAGGTGATTTTGAGGTTTTGAGTGACTTCTCCCGAACATATCACGAGGTGAAAATTTGCCTTTTTCTTTCTTTAGAATCTCTAACTTTTATTGATATTCGAAAATGTCTTGTAGGTCGGGGATTTGTTCGCCGTTCAAACATATCGTTTGGCGTTACTGGAGCAAGAATCACAAGATGCTCACGATGCGTGTGCTCAAATCCTCGTTGATAACCAAAGTCTTCGGGCTCAGTTAGAAGAAAGCCAGCGGGAGTTATCTCAAGTGAAGAAGGAGCTCGAAAAGGCTAATGCGAAACGTTCTTCCTCATTAGAAGAGGACTTGCTTGCGTCCGTTAAAGAGAGAAGTGCCCTAGAGGAGGAGCTAAAGAAAATAAAGATAGAACTCGATTTGGCGAAGCAAGACTCCGAGCGTGCATACGCCCAAGGTCAGGAAGAAGCCAAGATCCCTGCCATACGAGAATTCTTGGAATCTCCAGTCTTAGATCCTTTAATTCAGAGAAAAACGGGAGAAATCCTCCAGACGATTTTTTATAAAGGGGTTCAACAGTTGGTCGCGGCCGAGAAAATTCCGAATGACATGGAGGAATATTTCAAGTATATGGACCCTTTCAAAAACGCTGAAGGGAAGGCTTATAAAACTTCTTCTCTTCCCAAGGCAAATACTAATTGGCAGGAACATCGCTTTGCATCCTTAGTCGAGGAATATGGTATTCCGATGCCTAACCCTGATGTGCTCGAGTACTCCTGCGACGATCCTTCTAATGCGTCCGGAGAGGGAGACAAAGATGTCAACATAGGCAATGCCCTGGATAAGGGAGACGGTCAATCTTTCGGTCAAGCTGAGTAATTATCGAGCTTCAAATATATATATCGTCTGATTTTCAATTTAGCGAGTTACTGGGGTTGAGTAAGCCGAAGGGGGCGATTCAAGGTTTTTTAGTTAGGAATCAGTTGTATTTACTCATGTAACCCGATTTTGTAAACGAGTTAACTTTATATTTCTTGACTTGATTCGTGTAACTCATGAATTCTAACTTTCATAAATATCGATGACTTTTCTTCCTTTCTGCTCGAACTTTGTTTATCCGAGTGGGATTTTTCTTCATGGTCGCGTCGTTTCACTATCTCAATCGTAGTGCGTAGCGTCTATAAATATTGGGATCTTTTATCATTATTCACACGACATCTTTGCTTATAGAGATCGGAGCTCTCCCTGTATTTTGTGCATTTTCTGAATTCCTTAAGAAGTAAATATCCTATCTTATCGATCCCAGATTTACTTATTATGGAGAATGTATTAGGCAAAGCTATCGACCCCAGGTCGATATTTGGTGGTTCGAAGAACAAGAAGTCGAACAAAGAACAAAAGGCTGACAAGGAGGTCAAACCCTCCAAATCTTCTTCTAAGACCTCTGTGTCTTCCCCAAAAGCACCTAAAGGTGGGGAAAATACAAAAGAGAAGGGTACTTCCTCGAAGCAGAACAAGGGTAGCTCCAGCAAGTCCATTTTGGACGAAGAGCTCGAGGCTGAGCTCGGAGGTTCCTCCCCGAAAGTGGTTGATTCTAAGAGTGAGGATTGTGTCCAAGAAAAGACCCCTGTTCCCCCTTCGAATAAGAGGCCTTATTCCGATGGGGTTACGCCCATTGAAGCTTTGCAAAATCTTGCTATTGGTGGCAAGTCATCCTCCGATGCTTCGATCGTTTCTCCCTCGGGGAATCCCGGCAAAAAATCCAAGTTAGAGACTGGTGGGGGGGCTTCCGTTGAAGCATTAGGAATTGATAATCCTCCCCGACCCTTTGTCAATTCCTCTCCTCAAAAGGTCGCTTCTCCTTTGCACGAGGAGTTGAAAGATGGATCTCCTTCTAAGGTTGATCCCATGGGTAACTTGTTGCAAGCTACCTTTACTTCTTCAGAGACTGATATGCCCAAGGAAAGAAACACGTCCAAAGAGAGAAACGTGGAAGAGTTGTTCGAGTCTGGGCAGCACTTCCTTTTTCAGGTGTATATATATATATATATATATTTTTTTTTTTTTTTTTTGAACAACTCTTTTAAACGCTGTTGATCCTTTTAACAGGCCGGGCAAGACTTTATTGAGCTTAAAACGTTTGCTGAGCGGGAGATCAACCAGCGCACTGCTATTTCTCTCGAGCTGGAGAAGAAGAAAGTCGAGTTCGACCGTGTCCTCGCAGAGAAGCTTGCTTTAGAGAAGGAGAAGAAGGCTAACGATCATGGGAGGAGATCCATAAGCAGCTGAATGAGAAACTCGAAAAACTGAAGATCCTCCATGAGCAGGAGAATCGAAATTTTACACGTCGAGAAAAGGAGGCTTATGATCGTGGATTTGAAGCAGGATGTGAGGCTCGCAATGCTGAGCTCCGAAAGATTCTTTCTGACAATAAACTTGTTTAGATGTTGTTTCTTATTTACCCGAACTCGTAGTATACTGTTTTTATTTGTGCTATCCTGAATAATTTTCAGATATTTTTATTTTCTATGGCTTGTAATAATTTGCTTTCTTCTCGAATCGCATGCTCCTCTTATGTGTTCTTTCTTTGATCATGCCTTCATTTGGATTTCTTTATGATTTTTCTTTGATGATTGGAACTGAGACTGTGATGAAATCGGATAAGATGAACCCGAGTAGAACAAATTTGACATTTTCTTCGCTTTTTTCCCAAAACAGTTTCTGCATTTTCGGGATTCGTAACGGTCGGCGCATTTACTGCTTATATCTCAGCCGTTAGTATCATCAAATCTGGGTCGTTAATTGCCTATTCCTTTCGCTATATATAGATCCGTAGTTACCTTTGAATTTCATACTCCAGTAACATTTCTGATCGGTTCTATGATTGAGATTTTACTTTTCCTAGCCATCATGCTCCGTTTGCTATCTCCGATTGAACTGTTCGAGGTTCTTCTTCGAACTGTTTATAAATTTCGCTATCTCCTGATGGCTACTTATTTCGACTAGGGTATCGACAGGCGAAAATAATTGCGACTGGGGTACCGGCAGGCGACCTGCTCTCTTTGATTCCAAGTCTTTGAGGCGGGCTCGACCTCCTGTACTCTGATCTCTATCCAGTCGGGATAGTGGGTCTACTGCTGGAGGAGTTTTCCTGCACTCGATCTCTACTTCTTCAAGATATTTCTTGAAGAATGTTGCCTTCGAGATTGCGTGGAATAATTTCTCTAGGGGTTGCCTTGCTTTTTCTCGATCTGGCCCGGCATGGAGCAAGTACCGAGGAAGTGAAGGATGAAGGGTGGAAGTGTTAGCCCAGCCTCGACTTCTTCCTTCGATCACGAGAAACTTCTAGCGTAGGGTTGATTTGTAATAGGGTTACATAAAATGTAAAGCCTTGACTTTGTTCGATTTTCCCTTGCCATTGTAATTTCAGACTTTGCTTGTAATGTCATCAATAAGATATTTATTTTCCTCGTCATACGTGTTATCCCGTAAAATTGCTTTTGTATGCTGTTATCGAGCATCGATTTCTTCTGCCTCCAAAATATGATCGAGTGCCATTCTTTATTTACTTTGATAAATATTTAGATGATAGATGATAATCGATATTCGTCGATATTGAATATAACTTGTAGGAGACTTTTATTCCCCCGTGAAATAATTAAGATATCAAAATAGAAGAATGCAAAATGACTTTCAAGTAACAATTTTAATCTGAAGGGCCAAGTTCTCTAACTTGGGCAAATAACCATGATGCAATATTCGAATAGGGTGTCGATCTATCTTGAATTATAGCTTTGATTTAAGCGTTGCAAAGATGGCTGTTAACCTTAGACGATCGAATAATCATGGAGAAATAATAGAATAGAATGTTGATTGATCCCGGTTGATCAAGGATTTCGATCTAAGGGGCATAGCAGAGGCTTTCACCCATTCAATAATTTCGACCTAAGGGGCATAGCAGATGCTTTCACCCTTAGTCGTTTTTTAGAGCATTTTTAGCCCTTGGGTCATAGCAGAGGCTTTCACCCGATAATAATTTCGACCTAAGGGGCATAGCAGAGGCTTTCACCCTTAGTCGTTTTTTAGAGCATTTTTAGCCCTTGGGTCATAGCAGAGGCTTTCACCCGATAATAATTTCGACCTAAGGGGCATAGCAGAGGCTTTCACCCTTAGTCGTTTTTTTAGAGCATTTTTAGCCCTTGGGTCATAGCAGAGGCTTTCACCCTTTTAATAATTTCGATCTAAGGGGCATAGCAGAGGCTTTCACCCTTAGTCGTTTTTAGAGCATTTTTAGCCCTTGGGTAATAGCAGAGGCTTTCACCCGATAATAATAGACTGAGAGAAGTACAGAACATATAACAAAGATCGATAATATCAAGGAGAGAAGAACGAATATCAATATTGGCGAGATTAGCTTCCATGGAATATATAATCTTTGATCGAAATAAATACTGAAGAGAAAATAGTCTCCTGCAATTATGGAGAAACAGGCAGTAGTGAATAGCCCTAGATTTTAAATAATCCTTATGCCTTTGTCGAGAAAATTCTTTGTTTGTAGGTTCCTAAATTTGATAATAACAATCTTTTTCAAAACGGTTCCTGTTTTACCGGGAATCGCAACGGTCAACAAATCTTGTCCGCTCACTTTGCGAATTATAGGCCGTCGGATTCCTTTTGCTTTTCTCTATAAAAGGCTGTTATTTCTTTGAAGCCATTTCATTCATGTGCTGGCATTTCATCCGTCCCTCATGGCGACTAAGATTGTTATTTCAATAACTCGCTTATTCGAGGTCAGATTTCGAACGATTTTTAAGTGGAGGAACCTCCGAGCAGAAAGAATATTATTTCAACCTTCGCTTAGAGTATCGGCAGGCAAATATAATCTCCATCTTGAAGGCCAATATGCCAGACCTATGGAGCTTGTAAGTTGTGGCATAGGTTTTCGATTAGGGACCTATTGCCACAATGCATTTAGGAAGACGTACAGGGGTGGGAGTTCTGCAGAATTCATTTAGTCGATGAATCTCACCCTCGAGTCTTCATCTTTGGAGAACCGTAAATAAGGATAAGAGCCTGAGGGTCCGAAGGAGATACCATGGTCGGAGCTAAATTATCCCGAGTAAACGATGGGACGGGAGACCGAAAATTTCATAGGATTGTAATAATGTACTGATGTAATGTAAAGGCTTATGCTATACTCGATATGTATCTTCCCATTTCTTGTAATTTTCCGAGATAATATAAATATTTTTCCTCTTCGTTCTGTTGATAATCATCAAATATAACTAGATAGAAGTTTGTCTTTCATAATTCCATCTCGATCTTCCAATATCGACCAAGAAATAATAGAATAACGCTTGCCAGATTGGTTAATGTATAAATATCTCAGTGGTCCTAAAATTGACAAAGAGACCATGCCATAAAAATTTTATCACTGCTGAATTTCCATAATTGCATAGCTTCCAGGTCGAGAATCCTGTTCGATTAAACTAATTATATTTCTTCTTAGTTGGCAGCGCAAAAGCATAGCAATAATTACTTGAGTGTAAAATCCTCCGAAATAATCGAATATAAATCTGACATGCCATCCTTTGATAATAATGTTATGAATACATCGTAAAGTTCGATAGAATGTTGTAATTCTTCCATACTCCTCATTGAATCGCGTGTCCTTCGTTACCAAACAGGGCCCTATTTCTCGGGAAATGTAACGGTCCTTCCATTTAATGCGGACATCCCAATCGCTCATAAAATGTTATCTGGGCCGTTGATTTTAAATTCCCTACCCCTATAAATAGGTCCCTTCATGTATACAACACTTCTTGCTTTTCTCCTTATGCCCCATCCGATCATCATGAGTCGAGTTTTAGATTTGATTCGTATTTTGTCCCGAATAAAAGAGTTTGAGATCAGAGTTCGAACTCTCTTTTCCGATTTGTTTCCTTTTGGATGAGCTTTTCGCTTAGAATATCGACAGGCAAAAGAAATTGCGCCTAGAATACCGGCAGGCAACCTGTTTTCCCAGACATATCTTGTCTGGTGCGGGTTAGAATTCTGGTATTCTGGGGCAATACCTGATCGGACAGCTGGTTATTCCGAGAAGAGTTCTTTAAATCTGAGGCATCAGCTTCCTCGAGGGCTTTCTTACTAGATAGTTTCCTCGAGTTCTCTTGGAGTGCCTCTTGTTGGGATAACTTTTTGCTGCTCCGGTTCGAATCAACCTGTAAACAACGATTGAGTATTTCAATCATTGTTTACAGATGATGATCTAAGGTCGGTCTGCTTCCCTGGTGAGGATCTCCGATCCGGCTTTTAGCCAGCACGAGGGCGGACGCGCGACACGTTGCTAGTGATTGGCAAGGAGGATCACTGCTGAGTTCTGGATCTGGGGCGCTCTTCGGAAATGAAGATCGAGCACCTAATTGGATAGAATTTCCTTATAGAATTTTGCAATAGGGCAGGAATGATTGTACTGCATTTCTTGAGCCCGGAATTCCTTCGGAGCTTTACTTTGTAACTTGTTTGAAGAATTTCAATGATAAAGTTTTATTTGTAGTCGGATCTTTTTACTCGAATTTCCTTATTGGTCATAATAATAATCCAACATACCCTTTATTAGTTTGAGAACTCATCTAATCGGTTTCAAATATTTAAACAATCAATTCAATCCGACCTTGAGAAGACTACAAACAGTCGATTGATAGCATATAGAGACTTCGCCGGCGATCTTTAAAATAGTTGATTCGGAAGATTCGTCATTGAAGCTTATGAATACGAAGAACGGAAAAATAAATTCCGATCGTTAAAATCGAACTGCAACCTCATAGAAATAAATTAGCTGTGCGATCATAGGCTTGACCATTATCTTCAAGCTTGAAAGAAAAACTATCATATAGGCCTTCTTTCTCTTCATTTCTGAAATGACGAAGGGTCGATCGATTCGGCTCGGAGAATGAATAACGAAGTTTTCGGATTAGTAAAGTCTTCAGCTGGCACGCATATTTCTCCTCGTAGTAGGCATATTTCGATCTAATACTCGAATAAGGCCCCACGGTGGGCGCCAATTGATCTTACGTGGTTTCGTTGATTCGATCAAGGGTGGGACGTAAAACGATATGACAATAATAAAACAAAGTAAAGATCAAATGTAATTGTATTCGAATTGAATGAGTACAAGTACAAGTATTCAAAAAGGTCTTATTCGAGCATTATTGGATGCCGTACAAGCTAGAGGGTGAAACATGTACAATAAGTCCTATACTAATAAACCGAGCTGCGGTCTTAAGGATGGAGTGTCCATTGGAGTTCCTTTCCAGTGTAATAAATGCGTGGAGTATTTATAGCCAACTTAGAGGGCCTGGGCCTGGGCTCGGCCCAACAGTGCCTTTCGATCTACGGCAATCTCGTGAGCTCGAAACAACCGTTTTCATGCTTTGATTCGTCTTTTGGTCCCTGGTGACAGGATTCATAGCTATTCGAATCGTGTTGAGGCTAAAAAATAGGGAATCCGAATTACCCCTCATCAGGTTACGCCCATTGAGGCTTTGCAAAATCTTGCTATTGGTGGCAAGTCATCCTCCGATGCTTCGATCGTTCCTCCCTCAGGGAATCCCAGCAAAAAATCCAAGTTAGAGACTGGTGGGGGGGCTTTCGCTGAAGCTTTAGGAATTGATAATCCTCCCCAACCCTTTGTCAATTCCTCTCCTCAAAAGGTTGCTTCTCCCCTGCACGAGGAGTTGAAAGATGGATCTCCTTCCAAGGTTGATCCCATGGGTAACTTGTTGCAAGCTACCTTTACTTCTTCAGAGACTGATATACCCAAGGAAAGAAACATGTCCAAAGAGAGAAACATAGAAGAGTTGTTCGAGTCTGGGCAGCACTTCCTTTTTCAGGTGTACATTTATTTATTCTTCCTTTTTCCATTTTTTTTTTTTTTTTTTTTTTTTTTTTTTTTTTTTTTTTTAGCGCTGTTGATCCTTTTAACAGGCCGGACAAGACTTCATTGAGCTTAAAACGTTTGCTGAGCGGGAGATCAACCAGCGCGCTGCTATTTCTCTCGAGCTGGAGGAGAAGAAAGTCGAGTTCGACCGTGTCCTCGCAGAGAAGCTTGCTTTAGAGAAGGAGAATAAGGCTAACGAGCATGGAGAGGAGATCCATAAGCAGCTGAATGAGAAACTCGAAAAACTGAAGATCCTCCACGAGCAGGAGAAACAAAATTTCACACGTCGAGAAAAGGAGGCTTATGATCGTGGATTTGAAGCAGGATGTGAGGCTCGCAATGCTGAGCTTCGAAAGATTCTTTCTGACAATAAACTTGTTTAGATGTTGTCTCTTATTTACCCGAACTTGTAGTATACTGTTTTTACTTGTGCTATCCTGAATAATTTTCAGATATTTTTTATTTTCTATGGCTTGTAATAATTTGCTTTCTTCTCGAATCGCATGCTCCTCTTATGTGTTCTTCCTTTGATCATGCTTCATTTGGATTTCTTTATGATTTTTCTTTGATGATTGGAACTGAGACTATGATGCATTCGGATAAGATGAACTCGAGTGGAACAAATTTGACATTTTCTTCACTTTTTTTCCCGAAACAGTTTCTGCATTTTCGGGATTCGTAACGGTCGGCGCATTTACTGCTCATATCTCAGCCGTTAGTACCAACAAATCTGGGTCGTTAATTGCCTATTCCTTTCGCTATATATAGTTCCGTAGTTACCTTTGAATTTTACATTTCAGTAACATTTCTGATCGGTTCTATGATTGAGATTTTACTTTTTCTAGCCACCATGCTCCGTTTGCTATCTCCGATTGAACTGTTCGAGGTTCTCCTTCGAACTTTTTACAAATTTTGCTCTCTCCTGATGGCAACTTATTTCGACTAGGGTATCGACAGGCGAAAATAATTGCGACTGGGGTACCGGCAGGCGACCAGCTCTCTCTGATTCCAAGTCATTGAGGCGGGCTCGACCTCCTGTACTCTGATCTCTATCCAGTCGGGATAGTGGGTCAACTGCTGGAGGAGTTTCCCTGCACTCGATCTCTACTTCTTCAAGATATTTCTTGAAGAAAACTACCTTCGAGATCGCGCGGAATAATTTCTCTAGGGGTTGCCTCACTTTTTCTCGATCTGGCCCGGCGTGGAGCAAGTACCGAGGAAGTGAAGGATGAAGGGTGGAAGTGTTAGCCCTGCCTCGCCTTCCTCCTTTAATCACGGAAGAATTCTAGCGGAGGGTTGATTTGTAATAGGGTTACATTACATGTAAAGTCTTGACTTTGTTCGATTTTCCTTGTTATTGTAATCTCGAACTCTCTTGTAATTGTTTGTAATGTCATGAATGACATGTTTATTTTTCTTATCATCCTTACTTGTTATCCTGTATAATTATTTTGCATACCGTTATCGAGCATCAATTCCTCTGCTTCAAAACTATGAACAAGTGCCATCCTTTAGCTACTTTGATAAATATTTAGATAATAATCGTCATTCCTCGATTTGGATATAACATGTAGGAGATTCTTATTTCCCCGTCGAATACATTAAGACATCAAACTGAAAAATCCGAGGTGACCTTTGAGCAACCATTTTACTCTGAGGGGCTAAATTCCCCAGTTGGACGAATAATCGTGAAGTAATAATCGAAATAGGGTCTCGATTGATCTTTGAATAATCGCTTTGGCCTAAGTGTCGTGAAGACGGCTGTTAGCCTTAGACGAACGAATAATTATGGAGAAATAATAGAATAGAATGTTGATTGATCCCGGTTGATCGAGGATAATAATTTCGATCTAAGGGGCATAGCAGAGGCTTTCACCATTTTAATAATTTCGATCTAAGGGGCATAGCAGAGGCTTTCACCCTTAGTCGTTTTCCGAGCATTTTTAGCCCTAGGGTCATAGCAGAGGCTTTCACCCTTTTAATAATTTCGATCTAAGGGGCATAGCAGAGGCTTTCACCCTTAGTCGTTTTCCGAGCATTTTTAGCCCTAGGGTCATAGCAGAGGCTTTCACCCATTCAATAATTTCGATCTAAGGGGCATAGCAGAGGCTTTCACCCTTAGTCGTTTTTAGAGCGTTTTTAGCTCGAGGGTCATAGCAGAGGCTTTCACCCATTCAATAATTTCGATCTAAGGGGCATAGCAGAGGCTTTCACCCTTATATAATAGTAAACTGAGATAAGTACTGATTAGGACAACAGAGATCGATAATAATGAATATATATAGAGAATATTGGGAATATGTCGAATAAGTAAGAATGTAGGCGAAATAAGCTTTCATTGAATAAATGGTCCGAATAAACATTCTTCGAATAACCCAAATCTTCATTAAACTCATATAGTTTGCCAAATAGTAATAGTCAAAGAAAACAGAACAAGATAACTAAAAAAATAGAAGCCTCGATTGTAACTATCTTCCATAATATCTTCTTAAATTGATCGCATTCCAAGCTCGAGGCAGTATCTCTCCGTTGGGGTGTGCAATCTTATAAGAACCTTTTTTTCCGACCTCTACGATCACGAAAGGGCCCTCCCAATTGGGTTGTAGTTTTCCTACGTGCTTTGATACTTCCACTTTTTTGAGTACCAAATCTCCCACTTTGAAGGATCGAATCCTCACATTCCGATTATAGGACTTTTCCATGTTGGCCTTGGCGGCTTGAATTTTCAACTTTGCGCGGTCCCTTCGAGCATCCGCGTGGTCAACTTCCACTTGCCTCATCAATTGGTTTTCTTCGGGATCATACAATTCGACCCTGGGAGAAGGTATAAGATTCTCCACTGGGATAACAGCCTCTGATCCATAAACCAAACTGAATGGAGTTTCTCCGGTTGCCGCTTTGACTGTTGTCCTGTTGGCCCATAATACTCCCGGTAGCTCATCCAGCCATTTTCCCTTTGCTTCCGATAAGCGCTTCTCCAGAGATCGAACAATTTCCCGATTTACTACTTCAGATATTTAATCATGTTGAACTCTCTGGCTTCATAAGTGCCTTTCACCTGTCTATGAACAAGTTCCGAATCTGTTAGCACGACGATCGATTTTACCTTTGCCTTAATGGCCATTTCTAGTCCGGCTATCAATGCTTCATATTCGGCCTCATTGTTAGTGACGACAAAGTCCAAAGTTATCGCATAGCTCAGGTCTTCAGCGTTGGGCCCTTGGAAGTGGATCCCAGCTCCACCGCCTTCTTTGGTCGAAGATCCGTCCACATGCATCAGCCAAATTTGATCGTTTGCTTCTTCCACCATTCCTAATTCCGAGGTTGTTCCTTCTTTATCGTTTGATATGCTAGTTGATTCAAGCACAAAATCAGCCAGCACCTGCGCCTTAACAGCGACTCGTGGTCTGTATTCAATTTCGAATTGGCTGAGCTCGACCGCCCACTTTATTAACCTGCCTGAAGCTTCTGGCTTGGATAAAACCTATCTTAAAGGTTGGTTAGTTAAAACAATGATTTTATACGTTTGAAAATAGGGCCTTAATCTCCGAGCAGCCACAATTAGGGCAAGTGCAAATTTTTCAATTTCCATGTAGTTCTTTTCGGCACCCTGCAACAATTTACTCAAATAATAAACCGGTTTGTGTTCAGCCTTTTCTAGTTTGACCAGAACCGAACTAATTGCTTCTTCTGACACAGCTATGTACAAATATAGGGGCTCCCCTTCGGATGGTTTTGCTAGCATGGGTGTCGAGATCAAGTACGCTTTCAGTTCTTCGAAAGCCTTATCGCATTCATCGTTCCATTCGAAGTTCTTAGACTTACGCAACAGCTTGAAGAAAGGTAAGCTCTTGTCAGCGGATCCGGAGATGAATCTATTCAACGAGATGATTTTTCCGATTAGACTTTGAACGTCCGAGAGTTTCCTTGGTGGATGGAGATCAGTGATCGCTCGGATTTTTTCTGGATTAGCTTCGATCCCCCTCTCATGAACTAAATAGCCAAGGAACTTTCCTGATCGCACCCCGAACGTGCACTTTGCCGGATTTAACTTCATTCCATACTTTCTCAAGATTTGAAAACACTTATCAAGATGGTTAATATGCTCCTCTTCAGACATACTTTTCACGAGCATGTCATCTACATATACTTCCATAATTTCTCCTATTAATTCTTTGAACATCATATTGACCAACCTCTGATAAGTTGCACCGGCGTTTCTTAAACCGAAGGGCATAACGATGAAACAGTACACCCCTCGTTCGGTGATAAATGCCGTTTTGTCCTGATCTCTTTCATTCATGAAGATCTGATAAAATCCTTGAAACGCATCCATCATACTAAACAACACAAATCCAGCAGTGGAATCTACGAGCATGTCGATTCGAGGTAAAGGGTAAGGGTCCCTTGGACATAATTTGTTCAAATCGGTGAAATCATTACACATTCTCCATTTGTTTTCGACCTTTTCCCCCTTTGAGACTAATACCACATTACATAGCCATTCCGTGAATTTTATCTCCTTGATTTGTCCCGCTGCTAACAATCTATCGACCTCTGCGTTAATTATCTTGTCTTTCTCTCGTCCGTGATTACGCTTCTTCTGCCTCACCGGTCTGGCCTTTGGGTCAATATTTAAGGAGTGCGTTATCACACGTGGGTCGATTCCTACTATGTCATCCGAACTCCATGCGAAGACATCCACATTTTTCTGCAAGAATCCAATGAGCTTTGCTTCCATGCAATTACTTAGCTCCGTTCCTATTTTTGTGAATTTTTCTGGGGATCCAGGTACCAAGTTCACTTGTTTGTGATCAGGTGCTTGAACACTCATGTCAACGATCCTCCCTTTCTTTCCATCTAGTCTTTCATAATCGGGAATCGGAGTTCCGGAGTTAGAGACTAATTCATTTATCTTTCTTTTGCTAGGGAGTTCGGGCTCCACCTTTTCCTTGATAGTTAAGGACGAACTATAACATTCCCAAGCCATGTACTGGTCGTTCCTCATCTCACCTACTCCTCCGTCAGTTGGGAACTTTATCTTCTGATGGTAGGTGGATACGATAGCCTTAAAAGTATTCAGAGCGGGTCTTCCCAAGATGGCATTGTAAGCAAACGGGGTGTCTACCACGAGAAACTTGATCATTCTCGTGACATTCTTTGGTTTTAATCCTAGAGTTGTACTCAACAGTATGGTTCCGAGCGAAGTAATTTCCGATCCCCCGAAACCGACCAAAGGGGTGGTTACCTTATCCAATCGTGGATGACATAGTTTCATTCTTGCAAGAGCTTCTGATGAAATTATGTTTGCCGAGCTCCCATTATCGACCAGCACTCTTTTGACCTCGAAATTAGCAATCCTTAGTGTTAACACCATGGAAAAGTCTGGATCATCTTCATTTGTGTCCCAACTAACATCTGCGGGGCGATCCGCCTCGCTAAAGCTGATGATCTGATTCTCCATTGACGGAAACTCCAAAGACAGAACTTCCCTTTTTGTGGACACTCCTGTCCTGATTGACCTTAAAGTCCTTTTTCTGGCATTCCTACTGTCTCCGCCCGCCGGTCCACCTGCAATCATGTTGATCACACCGTTCGATTGCTCATCCACCTGATTTTGAATTTGTCTCTGCCGAGCGCTAAGTTTTCTCGGACTACGGGATCTGTAGCGATTGTTATAGTTGCCATTCTTAACAAATTCTTTGAGTTTTCCTTGGTTGATTAACTTTTCGATCTCGACCTTCAATTGGTAACAATTTTCCGTACTGTGGCCTCTAGCTCGATGATATCGACAGTATTGATCATATCCAGGTGCGCCCGGCCTTGCCTGTGTGATCCTTTGTGCTTCCGGAATTAAGTTTCCTTCTTCCAATACGGTCAACACCTCTTCTTTCGAACTGTTAAGCTCAGTAAATTGAATTTTACCCGGCCTTGGGGCTCGATTTCGCTCAAACGGGGGTCCATACGAATTCGATCCCTGGGGTGGCATATTCGGCTTAAAAGTGTTGATTCGCTGCCAAACGGATCCTTTATTCGACCCTCCATAATCACCTAGTTTTGGGATCGGAGCCCGATCATGCTTTTTGTTGAGATGAGATTTATCTAGATGTGAACTTTTCAATTTGTTCATCTCTTCTTGTATCATATATTTTTCAGCAATTTCCATTATCCGTTCGAAGGATTTTGGTTGCTTTCTGCATAATGCATTCCCAAACTGGGTGCTTCTGGTCAGCTCGAACATCAGCGAGGACAGATATTCAATCTGCGGGGTATCCACTTTCAAGAGCTCAATACTAAATCATGCCAGCCATTGCCTCAACGTCTCTCCTTCAAATTGTTTCACAGTGCCCAGATGGTTTGCTGGCAATCTTGGCTTCCTCTGGCTAGCGAATTGATGCTTCAGTTTATCGCAAAATTCTTCGAAAGAAAATATGGAGTTTGGAGGTAACTTTCCAAACCAATCGAGGGCAATCCCTTCAAAAGTGGTGACCATAATCTTGCAACAGAAATTATCCGAGTGTCCATACAAATTCATAACATTAACAAAGTTGTTAATGTGTTCGCCGGGGTCGGTAGTCCCGTTATACCGAGGGAGCCTGGTTGGCACCGTTTCTGTGTTTCGAGCTTCGCGTATTTCTCGACAAAAGGGTGAACATCTCATGATATTATTCGAGACATCCCTCTCTCGTAGGTTTCCTCTAGTCAGGGAGTTCCCCGCTTGTCTGGCAGCTTGATGAGTGAAGGGAATCTCTATCATAGTATCCTGCTCTTCCAATTTTTTAGCCACCCTTTCCTGTATTATTTTCTCCAATTCAGATTCAGTGATTCTCTTGCCAATTGGTTTGTTTCTTCTTACAGCGCCGGCGGTGTGACTTTCCCCCACAACAG
The DNA here is from genome assembly GCA_003313485.2 of Penstemon barbatus. Lineage (NCBI taxonomy): Eukaryota > Viridiplantae > Streptophyta > Magnoliopsida > Lamiales > Plantaginaceae > Penstemon > Penstemon barbatus. The sequence goes on along the minus strand of CM064884.1, from coordinate 62,220,584 downwards.
AATTTTCCAGATCGTGCACTAGTGCAGGTGGATTTTCAGACCGGGCATTGGCTTTCGAGGGTGCCGCTCGACGTGGATGTGTCGATGGGGCTTGCGACATATCATTTTCCTTTTGCAAGTTCGATAAAGGTATCTCTGGTCTTCCCTGAATTCCTGGTTGGTCTACAGGTGATTGATCTGCCCTTCCGCTGTTCAAGAATTCCCTGCACATTGTGCCTATTATAGATCTTAAGTCACCAATGGTCGTGTGTACTGGAATGTTATCGTGTGGAACCGCCGGTGGCGCCTTCGGTTGTTGTTGTGCGGCGCGTGATAGATTATCAGGTTCATTGTTAACAGAATTTTGTGCTCCCCCTGCATGGGAAGGCTCTCCTCTAACATACGTGTTCCTCCTCGTAGTAGGCATATTTCGATCTAATACTCGAATAAGGCCCCACGGTGGGCGCCAATTGATCTTACGTGTTTTCGTTAGTTCGATCAAGGGTGGGATGTAAAACAATAATGACAATAATAAAGTGATGTAAAGATCAAAATAATTGTATTCGAGCTGAATGAGTACAAATACAAGTATTTAAAAGGTCCTATTCGAGCATTATTGGATGCCGTACAAGCTAGAGGGTGAAACATGAACGAGAAAACCTACACTAATATTCTCCAGAAAACCCGAGCTGCAGTCCCAAGGTCGGAGTGCCTCGGAAGTTTCCCCCAGTGTAATAAATGCATGGAGTATTTATAGCCAAATTTGAGGGCTTGGGCCTGGGCTTGGCCCAACAGTGTCCTTCGATCTATGGCTCTCTTATGTGCTTCGGGACAATCATCTTCATGCTTTGGTTCGACTTTTGGTCCCTGGCGACAGGGTTCGAAGCTATTCGAACCGCTTTGAGGCTAAAACAGGGGATCCGAATTACCCCTCATCAATATTCTATGTAACTTCGATTTAGATAATGGTATCTTGGTCGAACAAAATTCCATCAAGAACATTTAAAATAAAATTTTCAAAAAAATCAATCCATGATTCGTTCCCCTAATCTTCAAAATCATATTCATAGTTAAAATTGAACTCCTCCTCCTCATTGAATCAGTCTTTCTCGTCATTTTTTGGGAAGGAAACTCAACAGTAATAAATGCTTTTTTGCTTTTGGTTTTGGGTAAATTAACAATAAGTGCATATGTGAAGCTTACAATAATAAAAAATATATATAAACACGTATATGTCATCGAAAATTAAAAAAAAAATATACTAAATCATTCTAAATAAAATTATTCTCTAAAAAACAAAATAACAAAAAAAAAACTAAAATATTTTAATTAAGCTGCAAAGTAAGGTTAATGTTCCTGAGCTTGCGCATGCATTTTTTTGTTAGGTAAGTAAACTGTCATAATAAACGAGCAAGGACAAAAAAGTATGATTAGAAAATTAATGAATGATTTCATTAGTAAATATCCAACAAAAAATGAATTTTCTCCGAGCAGTATATTGGACATATTACAGTCAGCATTAAGATCGACTTATGTGATTTTGACCTTATATTTATATGTTCCACTACCAACAAATAAATTTATATTTTACAAAAATATAATATGTCATCCTTCTATTTGACATTGATCGACTATTGTTCGTCGACCCTGATAAAATATTTAAGGGTAAATATCACTTTTGGTCCCTCTTATCATTAACTTTTTACAGAGTGGTCCCTTTTATGTTTTTTTCCCACTTTAGTCCCTACTATAAATTATTTGTTTCACTTTAGTCCCTACTATGAATTATGTGTTTCACTTTAGTCCTTATCAGGTGGTTCCGATAACACGTGACATGCATATGAATATTTTTTAGGGCATTTTCGTTCGTTCACTATTGAGACTATTTGAGATATTGTTTAATTGGTGAGCAATTTTGGTGTTTGAAAAAGATTTTAGGAAAAAACTTTAGTTTGGAACGAAATGTACAATTAAGTTCGATTGGAATGAAAACCTAGTTTGGAAATTTAGTTTTATTTTAAATAGTTAGAAAGACGAAAGTATCCATGTTAGTTTACTTGAAATGACAAAATTGCCCTCATGAGCATATCACATGTTATCGGAATCGCCTTGGACCACTTGAAAAGGACTAAAGTGAAACAAATAATTCATAGTAGGGACAAAAGTGGGAAAAGAAATATAAGAGGGACCACTCTGCAAAAAATTAATGATAAGAGGGACCAAAAGTGGTGTTTACCCAATATTTAACTATTATTGTTTTGTGTACTTCAATTTTTTAATTAATTTACGATTAATAAACTACCATTTGATTCAAATTTTTATTACCAATGTTAAGTAGCACATCGAATAGTTACTAAATATTTAGATATTTATAAGCATCACATTATTCCTGTTTTTCAGCCTAACTAAAATGTTTTATTAATTCTATATAGCGTTTTTTCTAACGATTACGGGACGGAGATGTTGTATAATTGGTATAGTAGCAAATCGATGGATTATGCTTAATTTCCTTTGATAGGCAAAATATCGCACTCTGTATTGATATATTTTGTAGCATAGGTTTTTAATTTTGTAAGTTTTATTATTGTGACATTTCAGATGTTTATTTTACTAAGTCTATTTATATTTTATTAAATATAAGTATAATAAAATTAGAAATATATAAATATTTAGTTACTATTCAATGTTTTACTAAACAGTGGTTACTCATCTTTGTAGTGGGTAATAATATATGTTGGGAATCGAACATGACCCGACCCGAGCCGCAGCGGAAGCGGGTAAAATTTAAAAAATTCAGGTGGTCTTTTGATTCAACCCAGGAATCCATATGCATAATATAAACCGAGTATAAACCAACCTTGGGGGGTTTAGGATTTTACCTTACTACACTTGGTAGTGATTGAGGCTTTCCAAGCAAGGCGTAGCCGAACTTCTTTGGCTCTCGGAATCAGGAAATTCCAAGTGATTCTTCGAAAGCTCCTCCAAAGAAAACAACACACAAAGAGTCTTTAAGAAAAGAACTCCTCTATATAAAGTCTACACTTCACATGTCTTACAACCTAGAAAGAATTTCTTAGGCTGAGAACTTGAAATTCCTTCGTAATCTATTGAAGTTAGATTGTAAGAGAATTACTACTTAGGCTGAGAACTTGAAATTCCTTCGATATCTAGCCATAAGCCCATGGAGCCTACTTAATAGGTGAATGTTGTTCGTGTGAACCTTTCCTTTTATGTTTTCCATGTACGTACGGTCCTTTCATTGACCAACCTCCCGATCAAGGCCTGGGATATGGTAGCTGATCGGTTTCCCATAATACCTCGATTCTATGTATCTTATTTATAATTAGATTCCCTTGTGACCACAATTTTGGAAACTCCTTCCCAATTGTCACATACCATGCGCATGGATTTTATCAAGAATCTAATACTTTAGAACACATAGGAGATTCGCTCGACTCATCACATCGAGTCAATGAATCCTATATTGATGTCACGAATCTCCATGTACAACTACCTATACCCAACGTAAAACCACATAGACTCGTTAGTAAGTGGTCGGGAAATACATCAAAGTATAAGCACCCACACATGAGATTACTCTAACCATCTCAAGTCGAAGGACTAATATCCGCACACTAGCATAAATGAGAGAATACTTTGCCACCGATGTGCATTTTATGCCTCCAAGACAAGATTCTCTCTGTGGGGTGTTCGGTGCATTTGTTCTACAACAAACCACCCACTCGTATACACTGGTATCCACATACCGGCATCCATGGAAACACAAGGCCTTCCAACTATTGGAACATGTATATTTGTGTGAGTCTATCCGATCCATCGATGTCCTGTCTCAATGGGTTCTATGACTCAGAACAATTTTAGATCACGACCTTAGAGGCTTATTCCATGATTGGATCGATGCCATGCCCCCATAGTCATTTGTGATCTAAGGACTTCATCTAATTGTTGATTGATTACAATTAATGAATATGGCCAATAAAATATTATTAATCAAAACCAGATTGTTTTTACAAGAGTAGATTACAAGTCATTAATTGGCTCGTTGGGCACTACCCTAATAGTATATTGGTCTAAGAGGACTTAATCAATGCGCATACCCAAAACAGTAAGAGTACAATTTTAATATAGGTCGGAAAACAATAGATATCCTTCGACTCTTTGTCGAGTAGATTAATTCAATATAGTCTTGGATATCTTTCAAGATTTTAAGTTAATTCAGTGTTGCATATTGACGTGAGGTTTGTGATAGACGTCAACTAAATTATTTTATAGAGGATGGTATATATACGTTAAAAAATAATTATTCCAGTAAGTTTTATAAGACACGCAATGTCAGATAATGATGATGATTGTAAGTAATGATGAAGCTTTTAATTTATTTAAACCGTCCTCATAAATATGAGTAGGTGGAAAGTTATCTTGTCTACAGTTGTTCAATCTACACAGTTGATCTCCAAATTACTTGGCCGTTGGATCTTTAACGTAGCTACTATAAATTGGCTTACTTTGATTATATTTTCCAACTATTAATATGAAATAAATTTAAGTCAATTTTTTGTTGAAGAAAAGTAAAGATAAGAAAATCGATAATGGATAATTTACGTACAAAGGATGGGTTGGTATGGGTGGAATTGAAAATATTTTACCATCAGCTTTATTTCTCACTTTTAACTCTCTCTTTCACTTCTCCACTTTATCGAACCAATTTCTCTTCTTCCATGTAATTTCTTCTCAGCAGCCTTTTTAATTACTGCTAATTAATTGTAATATTTAATTTCGAGATCTTTTTCTTGGTTTGTAGTACAATCTCTACAGAATCAATTTACTCATTTATGATTTTGTTTTCCATTTCCTGATCCATTTTTCTTTTTATTTTTTCCTGGATTGCAGTACAAGAAGATGTACTCCAATTAACTGTACTGCTGCCAATTAATTATACTTTTGACAAGAAGTAGGAGACTTCCTCGTTAAGCTTTGACAAAACCCTGATTTAGGTTTTGATTGTGAAGGAGGGCTAAAAATATTAATTTTGGAGAGCAACTATGCTTCCCGGCAAAGGTGGTGAACATTGTGAAAACGTTTTAGAAGCTGGGGTTCACATCTGCATAAGGACGTAATTATGTTTAAGTTATATAAGTATGTAAGATGTGTCTGCTAATATATACGTGATATACTACGCATCTTAGTCTTCGAACTAGGTGAAAATAATTTTTCTTATATATATTGTAAATAATTTACCCACCTAAGCAGATAAGCAATCATAAATTAGACTAACTTCTACAACTTCGGGATGATGTCAAATAATATTTTATGATATTAAATATCGACGTTCTTTTAGAAGATGATGTTCGTATAATACCACATGTGCATAAGGACGAAATTACGTTCCGAACTGTAATGAACAGTACTTTTAAAGTTGTTAATTCCTGATACGTTAACTAGAATAAAACTAACTGGTAGATGTGCTAATTATTGTAATCAGAATAAGTGAATTAATATTGATTTCTTTACTACTAAATACTAAATGAAATTATTTTAACAATCATTTTAATATTAAATAGAATCGATACTATCGCCAAACAGTGCCTAATTTTTGGGAAGTTAAATTCCTGTATTAATCATGCGTTGATCTAGGTCGTTCATATATGATAAATCAAACCCTTTGATCAAAATATATGTTACTATAAATTGCTTGTTTTACATTCGTCAAAATAATTTATCAATTTGCAAAACTTAGTACAAAGGATCTTCCAATTTTGTTATACATTATATTATTCAGTTTGCAACTGTTCATAGTTCGATCGCGTATTATTTGCGACCAATTAGACATCATATCTTTTGTTCATCGTCTATAATACCAACAAATGATGTATTATATAATCCTTGAAAGATCGTATCCACGTTACTGTTACGTGCCATGTTTTAAACTTTGTTAATGGGGATAAAATTAAACTACTGATGGGGGATGGATTTATCATCCTCAAAACAAGGCTGCATGGTTGAAAAACTGTTTAGAAAATATTAATGTTCATTGAGAAAGTGATTGAAGACAAAATGTGAAGGAGAAGACAATCTGCCAAATCGCTCAGCCTATCCTACTCCTCTGCTTGATCTTGTTCATTTGAAACAGCGGCATTAGATTTCGCTATTTTGCAACTCAGAATAAGAAACTCGGAATCCGTATATATCGTAATCGATTTATAGATAGACATATGTATTTTGCTCATTATTTGAGTTGATTGTTATTAACGTTAATTATGCGTTTTATACATTATCACTTTAGTTGTCTATTTACGTGTATTTTTTTATTTTTTTATTCTATATTTTATTGGTCATTATATATATATATATATATATATATATATATATATAGTAAACTATAATATATTTATTGATTTGTATCTTGCTCTAATTTTTGTCTGTTATTCAATCCAACAATGTTGGTCTTAAGATTGATGTATGTAATATCGACCTATTCCACTATCCTATTTCGACCAATTACGTCTAATGCTTGAACGTAGCTTCGATTTAGATGATGGTAACTTGGTTGAATGCTATTTATTATTTGTAAGTAAAGTAATGATCGGAATGTGGATATCAATGTTTTGCTTGACTCAGAAAAAAGATAATTAAAACATTAAATAGTGAGCAAATAATTATATATTTCTAAGCATCACAACATCATTACTGACCAGCTTAATTAAAAGATATTAACTCTATATAGGATTTTTTTGTTTTTTAAAAAAAGTTTTATCCAGAGTTATTTAAGCACAAAGTCATTTATGACTGCTGATCTACCATCCATTAGAATGATGTTGAAGCCTGATTTTTTTTTAGCATATTGGTGCCTTTTATCAATGTAATGTATCGCATTTGTTCCTCTTATAACACACTCTTCCCTCTTAGATTGTTTGTAGCAAATCCATCCCTATTATCTGTTGGGATTTCGTGGGTATAATTGTCAACTACAACGGTGCGGAATTTAAAATTTTTATATCCACATCCCAGGCATCTTATTAGTACATATGAATAAGGTTGAATTTATTTATGCATACAAATACAAAAATAAATACAGTGGTAAAATTTCGATTTTACCTCACTACAGGCAAGGTGGTGGTTTCTCCGGTCTTCTTGTCGGATCACTAGAGCACGCCAAGTGTTGTGCCTCTAGAGAAAAGTCCACACCAGCTGGATCTGCAATCACTTTAATCCTCAGGCTCAGAACTAGGAGAAAAGCAGCTCAGATTCAAGAGTTGGATTTGGATCCAACTCTAGATGTAGAATGGAAGAAGGAGAGAGGTGCTCGTCCCTTCTCCACAACCACGGCGGCGGTGGCTTTGTTTTAGAAGGAGGCGGTGGCTAGGGCTAGTGAGGGAGAGGGGGGGCGGCCAAGAGATATGAGAGATTAGGGTTTAGGGTTTTTGCTTGGGTTAGGTTTTTTGATTCTGCAAGACTCCCTTTTATAGGAGAGAGAGTCCAACCCTATCCCTAATCTCTATTCTTATCCTTATCTCTTCTTGACCTTATCTCTTTCTTTGGCCTAATGGGCCATTAGATAAGTTAGCCCATACCTCTTATTTAATTAGTCCTTTTAATTAAATAAGCCCAAGTCATTTAATTAACCACTTTAATTAAATGGCCCATTTATTTAATTAATACTTTAATTAAATAATCCAATAAATCTATTTAAAGACTTAATTTAATTAGATAAATCTAATTAATTTTCTCTCTCCAGGAATTAACCCTTTAATTCCTTATCTTGATTTAACTTCTTTAAATCGTTTCGTTCTACAACTGACTATCACAGTTCCAGCTTTTGTGTGTGACCCTCTAGGTTCACCATCAATTGGCCGCAGGCTCACATTTCTGCGATTTAATTAATGAGCAATTAATTATTTAATTAATTGCTCCGATCAATTAAACTACTTTCAATTGACCACTCCAGAACTAATCTACTATCAATTCAGGAGTACCCACACCTCATGGTCGATGTCTAGCCACAAGCCCATGAGGCCCAACTTCAGGTGAATTGACTTCAGTGAACCTTTAAACCTCTTATAAGTACCATGTACATACGGTCCCTCTAACGACTAATTTCCCGATCGAGACCTAGGGTGTGTGAATTGGTCGGCATCTCTAATCATCTCGATTCTGTACTTTCTAATTCAGGATAATACTTCCAGTGTGACTGCTAAATCTGGAAACCCCTTTCCAAATCCGTCACTGACCATGGCCATGGATTTCTCGGAATGCATCATCTAAGAATGTACAGGAAATTCCCTCATCCATTACGATGAGTCGATAGATCCTATATTGATGCTAACCATCCGCGCATACGACTATACGTACCCAACGTAGGCGCACAATGGACAAGCTATGTGCCCGGCTCCTAAATCAAAGTATGCACACCCGTATACCGAATTCGCCCTAGCATCTCAAGTCTAAGGACTAAATCGTACACTGTTATAAGTCTTGAGAGACATCCCACCACCGATATGCTTTTTACGCACTTCCACAATGGGTCTCTCTGTTCGGGTCGTTCGATGCGTCCGATCCCCTATCGAACCACCTAGTCATATGCACTGACATTAACAATGTCTTGTTCATGAAACAACAACAAATTCACTTTAAGTGAATCATGCATAATCGTACAAGTCTTGACGATTCATTCGATACCCAGTCTCGATATGAATCTATGACTTGGAACATTTTTGAGATCACGACCTTTGAGACTGTTTCATGATTAATCGCACCCAATACTGAAGTGAATAGTCCCGTAGTCATGAGTGATCTCAGGGTTTCAACCAATCGCTTAAATGTGTTCGCGAAAGATGAAGATGGCCATTTGTTTATATTATGAATTCTCAATAAAATAAACAGTTCGTATTAATTGATAAATCAAAGATTCTTTCAAGATAAAATAATGTTCCTATTACAAGCTATTTTGTTGGCTTGCAGGGCAATATCCTATCAATCTCCCACTTGCCCTAAAGCCAATCACAAACGTTTCTAAGACCCATCCTTGTCAGATGCTCTTCGAACACCTTTTGCGATAATGGCTTAGTTAGTGGATCAGCTATGTTATCCTTTGAGTCGACACGCTCCATTTGAATGTCTCCTCTACCTATGATCTCCCTGATCACATGGTATTTCCTCAATACGTGTTTGGACTTGTGGTGTGATCTCGGCTCCTTCGCTTGAGCAATCGCCCCATTGCTGTCGCTGTAGACAACTATGGGATTTGCAATGCTAGGTACCACATCCAGCTCTTGGATGAAGTTTCTCATCCAAACACTTTCCTTCGCTGCATCTGATACGGCGATATATTCTGCTTCAGTGGTTGAGTCTGCAGTGGTCGACTGTTTGGAGCTCTTCCAACTCACCGCTGCGCCGTTGAGGCAAAATATATATCCAGAATTGGATTTAAAATCATCCACGTCAGACTGAAAACTCGAATCAGTGAATCCTTCGAGTTTCAATTCTCCACTCCCACCGTAGACCAAGAACATATCCTTAGTCCTTCTCAGGTACTTTAGGATAGCCTTTACGGCGGTCCAGTGTTCCTCCCCTGGATTCGACTGGTAGCGGCTCGTTACACTGAGAGCGTGAGCTACGTCAGGTCTAGTACATAACATTGCATACATTATGCTGCCAATGGCAGATGCATAAGGTATGAGAGACATTCTCTTTATTTCTTCATCACTCGTAGGGCACATTGATTTAGAAAGATAGATTCCATGTCTCATTGGAAGCAATCCTTTCTTGGATTCTTCTATACTGAATCTTTTCAGTATAGTGTTAATGTACTGGGATTGGGAGAGACCTAACATCTACTTCGATCTATCTCTGTAGATACGTATGCCTAGTACGTAAGATGCATCTCCCATATCCTTCATGGAGAATTGTGTGGATAACAACGCTTTTGTCTGCGTCAACGTTCTGATATCGTCTCCGATCAACAGAATGTCATCGACATATAACACAATAAATTGTACCGAACTCCCATCGAATTTCTTGTACACACATGACTCATAAACGTTCTTGATGAAGCCATACCCCTTGACTGTCTCATCAAAACGTATGTTCCAGGTTCGGGACGCCTGTTTTAGGCCATAGATTGACCTTTGAAGTTTGCAAACCTTATGCTCACTTCCTTTAGATGTAAAGCCTTTTGGCTGTTGCATATAAATTTCCTTATCAATGTCACCATTGAGAAAGGCGGTCTTTACATCCATTTGCCATATCTCGTAGTCATGCCACGCGGCTATGGCTAATAGTATCCGAATGGATTTAGACATCGCTACTGGCGAGAAGGTTTCCTCATAGTCTATTCCAGGCCTTTGAGAATAACCTTTTGCCACAAGGCGAGCCTTATGAGTTAATACCTCTCCATTCATTCCTAGCTTGCGCTTGAAGATCCATTTGCAGCCTACAGGGATGGATCCCTCAGGTGGATCAACCAAAGTCCATACTTTGTTGGAATGCATGGAATCCATTTCGGATTGCATGGCCTCCTGCCACGCACCTGAATCTATGTCTGACATAGCTTCTTCGTATGTCCTTGGATCAGTGTCCAATTGATCGTTTTCATGAATAAAGCCATATCTTTCAGGCTCTCTACGAACTCGATCGGACCTACGAAGTACTGGTGTACTAGATGGTTCAACGGGTTCAGGATCAACTCCCACTGCTTGTGGGGATGGGTCCGCTTCCTGGACTTCATCAAGTTCTACGGATATCCCGTTTCTTTTGGTGAGGAAGTCATCCTCCAAGAAGTGGGCGTTCCTGGACACAAACATCTTTTGTTCCTCAGGTTCGTAGAACAGGTATCCAATGGATTCCTTTGGATGCCCCACAAATTTGCACAAACTAGATCTACTCTATAGTTTATCTCCTTTCTTGTTTCTTACATAGGCAGGAGATCCCCATACTCGTAGATATGAGTATATGGGTGCTTTACCAAACCACTCTTGGTATGGCGTCGTTGGCACAGACTTTGAAGGTACAATGTTAAGTATCTTCGAAGCAGTTAATAGGGCTTGGCCCCAAAACAAAAAGGAAGGTCAGCGAAACTCATCATGGAACGAACCATGTCTAACAAAGTTCTGTTCCTTCTCTCAGACACACCATTCAACTGTAGTGTTCTAGGAGGAGTTCGCTGAGAGAGAATTCCATTCTCTACAAGATAATCGAGGAATTCTTGACTTAAGTATTCACCACCTCGATCCGACCGAAGTGCCTTGATACTATGTCCAAGTTGATCCTCAACTTCCATTCGAAACTCTTTGAATTTATCAAAAGCTTCGGACTTATACTTCATCAGGTATACATACCCATAACGACTGAAGTCGTCTGTGAAGGTTATGAAGTATGAGAATCCTCCTCTCGCACTGATACTCAGTGGTCCACAAACATCAGTATGGATTAGATCCAAGGTTTGTTTGGTTCGCTCCGGTTTCCCAGTAAAAGGCGCTTTGGTCATTTTTCCCTTGAGACAGGATTCGCAAGTTGGGAGATCATCTAGGTTCTTTATTTCAAGAGCCCTAGAGGAGACCAACTTTTGAATTCTACTCTTGGAAATATGTCCAAGCCTAGCGTGCCAAAGTTGTGGATTGTTTTCATCTTGTTTTCTTTTCTTTGATTGAATGTGCATGACATTAGAATTAGCAGGTTCTAAGGAATAAATACCATCTATCAAAGTACCACAAGCATAAGTAAAACCACCTTTTATTATGCTAAACTTTCCATTAGAAATGGAAAAACAAAAACCATCATTGTCCAAAAGAGGAATAGAAATAATGTTTTTGATAATTGTTGGTACGTACAAACAGTCTTTCAAAACCAAAGAAAAATTTCCTAGGACTAATTCAACGTCTCCTATGGCCTCTGCTGCAACCCTAGCTCCGTTTCCAAAGCGCAGGATTCTATCCCCATGTTTAAGAGGCCTTACTGCTCCCATCACCTGCAAATCATTGCAGATATGAGAACCGGCTGCGGTGTCTAACACCCATGATGCACAGTTAATAGAAATATTAACTTCAATAAAGAAAATACCTTTGACCACCTCTTTCAGGTTGTCTGGGCAGTTCCTTTTCTAGTGCCCTGCTTTCTTGCAGTGGAAACATTCATTTTCTGGGCTTTTTCTTTTCTTCTCGACAACCTTCTTGGTTGTTTTAGAAGAGATTACTTTCTTCTTCTTTTTCTTGCCCTTCTTAGGCTTTGCAGCCTTGGGTTGCTCAGCAATCATGACAGACTTCTCCCTTTTCAGGGTTGATTCTGCCGTGACCAATAAACTGGTCAGTTCGTGTAGAGCGAGCTCTCTATCTTCCATATTGAAGTTTATCACGAACTGATCAAATGAGCGCGGCAGAGTATGGAGGAGAAGGTCAGTGGAGAGATCAGCGTGCAGGTCTACCTCCAAGTTCTCTAGTTTTTCAACCAGATTAATGAAGCGCAAACAGTGATCCTTCACACTTGAACCCTCAGCCATTCTCAGATTGAATAATTCTTTTGTAGTCTTGAACCTTTCGGTCCTAGACTTCTCTCCAAATAGCTCTCGGAGATGAAGAATTATGTCAGCAGCATGCAACATCCTTGCATGCTGTTTCTGCAGCTCATTGGTCATTAAGGCCAGCATGAGGCAACGAACCTGAATATCATCATCGATCCACCTTTGATGGGTAGCTCGTTCCTCTTCCGAAACCCCTTCCGGAAGTGCACCAGGCATGGGTGCATCGAGAATGTAACTCCTTTTCTCGGAGTCGAGGACTATCCTCAGATTTCTAAGCCAGTCGACAAAATTTGATCCGTTCAGTTTGTTAGTGTCAAGGATGATAGCTAATGGATTCTTAGACATTTTTGCAGATTTGATCTACAAAAGTAAATGATAACGTTTAGCTGACTGATCTATATTAATACTTATAATTAACGATGTTGGACTTGTTATCGAAAAAGTTCTCCCACTATTTTCTCGAAACAATTACCCCTTCAATTGTTCGGGAAATCTAATCTCCTAGTAGGTCTTGACGTCCCAGCAGACATTAATTGCACCCACGACTCGTGGCCATACAATTAACTCCCCAGGTAGGTATACTTTTACCAATTGTGTTCCTCCACAACCTTCAAGCTATTTTGCCTCGGTCTTCGCACTTATCTAGCACTGCTACATCATAAGTGTTACTAATCGTTAAGTCTAACCCATCAATCATGATGAGCAACTGGCCCGGTCGTGAAGTCCCCGTAACTAGTTATCGGTCGATAATCACATCCCGACCAGTCCTCACCCTTGTCGAGTTTAGTTAAAACAGGAATCAAGGAATTTCGTGTATTGTCCCTTTCTTCGCCTAGGGTGCCAAACTCTGGATCACCTTCAACGATAAGTAGACAACATACACTAGTCCCTATTGATGGAAGGCTTGGATTTTTAAAACATCATTTTAAATGTACCCAATATGACTTAATATTATTTTCAAGAGGGGTTTTTCGGGTTTAAGAGTTTGAGGTAACTCTCCTCGAGATCTCACCGTTCCAGTTATGCATTATCTTTTATTTACGATCTAAATATAACTAGCGCGCATCACCATACAAGCTCAGATATAAATACGTAAATAAACACATACACACCTAGCATGCATGCTACCACAGTATATTTTCGATCGGGAGCCTCCTATGCGGACCACCATCGAGCCAAAGACGATGGTCCTATTGGTCAATCTATTAGGTTTCAAAGAGACCTACTCTATTACACATTTTACCATGCATACATGGCCTTTAGTCTTCTTGGGCTCCCATCTTGCTTGTAACGGGCCTCCATTCTAAACTAATAAAAGAGTAAAGCCCTATCTATTACAATGGCTCAAAGTGGCCCAAAACTTAAGGCTCGCAGGCCCAATAAAACCAATAAGATAAAAATAACCAATCACATCTACCCTAAGGGTCAAGGCTCGGCGCGATCAAAAACCACGTAAACAATTTCACGTAGAGCAAGAAACAAGCAAAAACCCCTTTTTTCTTATTTCTAATTATGTTTTAAAACAGCCTATTAAAACATTTAGATTCTAGTTTTAAAACCCCTTCTAAAACAATCCCTAACATCATTTTAAACCCCTTTAAAATGACCCTTTGATTCTCACTTTAAGTCCCTACTAATTATGATAAAATTGACTTTCCGGATTTACTAAACACCTTTAGTGCACAAAACAGTTTCTGTTTTTCAAGTTTGAAAAATTGCATTTCGGCCCCTGAATTTTCGAAAATTACACTTTGACCCCTCAACTTTTGGAAATTACAAAATAGCCCCAAAATTTCCAGAATACGCAAATTGGACCAGAAAGCCGAAAATTGATAAAATTTCCAGAAACTTTTGTTTATTGCAAAACAGACCCCAGTTTTACGGAAAATAGCAAAAACACCCCTAACCTTTCGTAAATTGCAAAATGACCCAAAATTTGAAAAATTTCAGAATTTACAATTTGGTCCAGAATTGCATAAAAACAAAATTTCAATTTCTGTCCAGATTTATAAAAAATTGCAATTTGCAAACAAGCCCTCCAATTTTCGGAAATTACTTTTTAGGCCCAAAAACCGAAAAGTGCAAAAATCCGAACACTCAATATATCATAACAAGCAAGAATCAAATACCAGAACACAGCAATCATATATAAAACACATAAATTGATGCGTTCATGCCTTATTTATATGCGCATAATAAGTTAGGCTCTGATACCACTGTTGGGATTTCGTGGGTATAATTGTCAACTACAACGGTGCGGAATTTAAAATTTTTATATCCACATCCCAGGCATCTTATTAGTACATATGAATAAGGTTGAATTTATTTATGCATACAAATACAAAAATAAATACAGTGGTAAAATTTCGATTTTACCTCACCACAGGCAAGGTGGTGGTTTCTCCGGTCTTCTTGTCGGATCACTAGAGCACGCCAAGTGTTTTGCCTCTAGAGAAAAGTCCACACCAGCTGGATCTGCAATCACTTTAATCCTCAGGCTCAGAACTAGGAGAAAAGCAGCTCAGATTCAAGAGTTGGATTTGGATCCAACTCTAGATGTAGAATGGAAGAAGGAGAGAGGTGCTCGTCCCTTCTCCACAACCACGGCGGCGGTGGCTTTGTTGTAGAAGGAGGCAGTGGCTAGGGCTAGTGAGGGAGAGGGGGGGCGGCCAAGAGATATGAGAGATTAGGGTTTAGGGTTTTTGCTTGGGTTAGGTTTTTTGATTCTGCAAGACTCCCTTTTATAGGAGAGAGAGTCCAACCCTATCCCTAATCTCTATACTTATCCTTATCTCTTCTTGACCTTATCTCTTTCTTTGGCCTAATGGGCCATTAGATAAGTTAGCCCATACCTCTTATTTAATTAGTCCTTTTAATTAAATAAGCCCAAGTCATTTAATTAACCACTTTAATTAAATGGCCCATTTATTTAATTAATACTTTAATTAAATAATCCAATAAATCTATTTAAAGACTTAATTTAATTAGATAAATCTAATTAATTTTCTCTCTCCAGGAATTAACCCTTTAATTCCTTATCTTGATTTAACTTCTTTAAATCGTTTCGTTCTACAACTGACTATCACAGTTCCAGCTTTTGTGTGTGACCCTCTAGGTTCACCATCAATTGGCCGCAGGCTCACATTTCTGCGATTTAATTAATGAGCAATTAATTATTTAATTAATTGCTCCGATCAATTAAACTACTTTCAATTGACCACTCCAGAACTAATCTACTATCAATTCAGGAGTACCCACACCTCATGGTCGATGTCTAGCCACAAGCCCATGAGGCCCAACTTCAGGTGAATTGACTTCAGTGAACCTTTAAACCTCTTATAAGTACCATGTACATACGGTCCCTCTAACGACTAATTTCCCGATCGAGACCTAGGGTGTGTGAATTGGTCGGCATCTCTAATCATCTCGATTCTGTACTTTCTAATTCAGGATAATACTTCCAGTGTGACTGCTAAATCTGGAAACCCCTTTCCAAATCCGTCACTGACCATGGCCATGGATTTCTCGGAATGCATCATCTAAGAATGTACAGGAAATTCCCTCATCCATTACGATGAGTCGATAGATCCTATATTGATGCTAACCATCCGCGCATACGACTATACGTACCCAACGTAGGCGCACAATGGACAAGCTATGTGCCCGGCTCCTAAATCAAAGTATGCACACCCGTATACCGAATTCGCCCTAGCATCTCAAGTCTAAGGACTAAATCGTACACGGTTATAAGTCTTGAGAGACATCCCACCACCGATATGCTTTTTACGCACTTCCACAATGGGTCTCTCTGTTCGGGTCGTTCGATGCGTCCGATCCCCTATCGAACCACCTAGTCATATGCACTGACATTAACAATGTCTTGTTCATGAAACAACAACAAATTCACTTTAAGTGAATCATGCATAATCGTACAAGTCTTGACGATTCATTCGATACCCAGTCTCGATATGAATCTATGACTTGGAACATTTTTGAGATCACGACCTTTGAGACTGTTTCATGATTAATCGCACCCAATACTGAAGTGAATAGTCCCGTAGTCATGAGTGATCTCAGGGTTTCAACCAATCGCTTAAATGTGTTCGCGAAAGATGAAGATGGCCATTTGTTTATATTATGAATTCTCAATAAAATAAACAGTTCGTATTAATTGATAAATCAAAGATTCTTTCAAGATAAAATAATGTTCCTATTACAAGCTATTTTGTTGGCTTGCAGGGCACTATCCTATCATTATCAACATTACTAAAACATTTTAGAAGCTGAGGTTCATATCTGCACAAGAACGTAATTATTTTTAAGTTATATAAGTATGTAAGATATGTTTGCTAAAATGCATGTAAACTCTGAAAATATGAATATTAATTTCTTAAGGCTTTTTTTTTTTAATTTTAATATTAAATAGAATCGATACTATTGCCAAACAGTGCCTAATTTTTGGGAAGTAAAATTCTTGTATTAAACATGCGTTGATCTAGGCCGTTCATCTGTGATAAATCAAACCTTTGATCAAATATTTGTTACTATAAATTGCTTGTTTCACATTCGTCAAAATAATTTATCACTTTGCAAAATTTAGTAAAAAGGATCTTCCAATTTTGTTATACATTATATTATTCAGTTTGCAACTGTTCATAGTTCGATCGCGTATTATTTGCGATCAATAAGACATCATATCTTTTGTTCTACGTCTATAATACAAATGATGTATTATATAATCCTTGAAAGATCGTATCCACGTTACTGTTGCGTGCCAAGTTTTAAACGTTGTTAATGGGGATAAAATTAAACTATTGATGTGGGATGGATTTATCATCCTCAAAACAAGGCTGGACGGTTGAAAAACTGTTTAGAAAATATTAATGTTCATTGAGAAAGTGATTGAAGATAAAATGTGAAGGAGAATACAATCTGCGAAATCGCTCAGCCTATCCTCCTCCTCTGCTCGATCTTTTTCATTTGAAACAGCGGCATTAGATTTCGCTATTTTACAACTCAGAATAAGAAACTCGGAATCCGTGTATATCGTAATCGATATATAGATAGACATATGTATTTTGTTCATTATTTGAGTTGATTGTTGTTAACGTTAATTATGCGTTTTATACAATTTAGTTGTCTATTTACGTGTATTTTTTTTATTCTACATTATATTGGTCATTATATATATATATATATATATATATATATATATATATATATATATATATATATATATATATATATATATATATACATATATACATATTTGGTTGCTCCTTTTCTGAGTAAATTATAATATATTTATTGATTTGTATCTTGTTCTAATTTATGTCTGTTATTCAATACAACAATGCTGGCGTTAAGATCGAAGTATGTAATATCGACCTATTCCACTATCCTCTTTCGAACAATTACATCTAATGCTTTTCGATATTCAACGTAGCTTCGATTTAGATGATGGTATCTTGGTTGAATGCTATTTATTATTTGTAAGTAAAGTAACGATCGGAATGTGGATATCAATATTTTGCTTTACTAAAAAAAAAGATAATTGAAACATTAAATAGTGACCAAATAATTATATATTTCTAAGCATCACAACATCATTACTGACCAGCTTAATTAAAAGATATTAACTCTATATAGGATTTTTTTTTCAAAAAAAGTTTTATCCAGAGTTATTTAAGCACAAAGTCATTTATGACTGTTGATCTACCATCCACTAGAATGATGTTGAAGCCTGATTTTTTTTCAGCGGATTGGTCCCTTTTATCAATGTAATGTATCGCATTCGTTTCTCTTATAACACACTCTTCCCTCTTAGATTGTTTGTAGCAAATCCATCCCTATTATCAACATTACTAAAACGTTTTAGAAGCTGAGGTTCACATCTGCACAAGAACGTAATTATGTTTAAGTTATATAACTATGTAAGATGTGTTTGCTAAAATGCATGTAAACTCTGAAAATATGAATATTAATTTCTTTAGGCTTTTATTTTTAATTTTAATATTAAATATAATCGACACTATTTCCAAACAGTGCCTAATCTTTGGGAAATGAAATTTCTGGATTAATCACGTGTTGATCTTGGCCGTTCATCTGTGATAAATTAAACCTTTGATCAAAATATGTTTTCCTATAAATTGCTGGTTTTACCGGCGTCAAAATAATTTATCACCTTGCAAAATTTAGTAAAAATGATCTTTCCAATTTTGTTTATACATTATATTATTCAGTTTGCAACTGTTCATAGTTCGATCGCGTATGTGACCAATTAGACATCATATCTTTTGTTCTTTGTCTGTAATACCAACAAATGATGTATTATCTAATCCTTGAAAGATCGTATCCATGTTACTGTTGCGTGCCAAGTTTTAAATGTTGTTAATGGGGATAAAATTAAACTACTGATGTGGGATGGATTCTCATCCACAAAACAAGGCTGCACGGTTGAAAAAAATGTTTAGAAAATATTAATGTTCATTGAGCAAGTAATTGAAGACAAAATGTGAAGGAGAAGACAATCTGGCAAATCATTCAGCCTATCCTTCTCCTCTGCTTTATCTTTTTCATTTGAAAGGGCGGCATTGCAACTCCAAATAATAAGCTCGGAATCCGTATGTGTCGTAATCTATATTTAGATATACGTATGTACTTTCGACCAATTCTATGTATGTTTTACTAACGATAAATAAACTTATCTTTTCCAGAGATAATATGTCATCCTCCTAATCGACCGTTGTTTTGTGTACAATTTACTTTTGCTTTTTTTTAGCGCGGTTTTCTCACAAAACGTTCAAAGTATAATTACCAATGTTGAGTAGCACATTGAATAGTTACTAAATATTTAGATATTTCTAAGCATTACATCATTCCAGCTTTTCAGCTTAATTAAAATATTTTACTAGTTCTGATTTTACACGGTTGTTTTGTATTTCATGCTTTCCTTTTGTTTTAGTTTTAGATATTTCTTACATCGACGGTTGCGTCTTACATATTGCTATGCCTAATCAATATTCTTCTTAATCTTCACATACTCCCCATTTATTTTATTCGTATTGACCTTTTAGAAATTATTTTGTTCTTGTGCTCTGTTTTCATCTTGAAGTTTTCTTCTTGATCTTTCATTATTCGGTACGTTCTTGATTTCTGTGTATTATCCTTTGAAATTTCAGGTAAATATTTATTTAATGCTTTGATTAATTGTTTGGTGTTTCATTTAATACTGATTATTTAATCATCACATACACTCTTCTAAGCTTGACGCAAAGGATGGTTGAGTTCTTTAGTACAATGATGAAGGTGTGGAGGTTTTTCTTTCCGTATAAATATCATTAGCTCGGTCCTTTCTTTTTTGTCTATTTTGCCTTTGTCTCAGCTCATATTTCGACTTGGTAATTGTCCCCCGTTTTTATAGATACAAATATTCCCCATGTAAAAGTACTTGCATTAGAAAGTATAATATATATGGAGTTTGGTGATCGTTCTCCATTTTGAAATGTCACATAGTGAAAAAACTTGAATATACAGTGAATCGTTTTATAGTAGCAATAGTAAAGATCCAACGGTCTAGAAAGTATAAAATAAACAATCTAGATTAAACAGATGAAAACTTACTTACCTTTTGAACTACTCATATTTATGATGAAAGTTTTAAATACTAATTAAATTTTGACTTTTGGGTTATATTCCGTGCATTATATAAAATAAATAAATTATTTTACATTTGCAATAATTTTTTATACTTATTTAAATCAACTTAGATATTTTTACTTTTTAATACAAACAAATTAATTAATTTTATTTTGATTTATTCTAAACAATATTATTGTATTTAATATCATATATAATTTGCATGTTTAAAATTATGATAAAGTTTATTTATTATTAAAAAAATTATAAAATTAATTTATATTTTTCTGGAGGATAGTAAAATAATCTTCGTAAATTTAATTTAAACATTATGTAGAATTTGTTCAGATATTTGGGGAAGATGAAATCAACGGTCATAAAATAAAATACTATTTGGACACGCAGGTTCAGATAATGTTGAACCTTTTAAGTAATTTATGTTTAAAATATTAGAAGCCATAATTTTGTTTTATAAGATTTACATAATATATATTTTGATGGGGGCTATTTTGTACCCCTTATAATGTACGGACCGACTGAAGGATAGAAGATCGGTTCGACCAGTCAAGTGAGTTCGGGATCATCTTATCGACTCGGCCGAATACAACTCTCTTCGACGAGAAGATTATACTCCGGACACAAGAAGGACAATTGGGCCGAGACCCATTAGGATTATATTTCCTTGTAATGCTAGGTTTATGATGATATAAATACCTAGTATATCATTGTATGAAATAACTTTATGGACAAACGGCAAATACATTATTAAACTCTGCATAAAACAGCAGAACCCAAGATTATATAATAAAGAAAAGAGCTTTCTCTTCATATTAGTATTATTTTTACGTTGGTTATGATAATTACTGATTGTTCCTTCAAAGTTGTTCTTCTTTGAGATTGATCCATCCTGAATAAAGTAACAGAGCCCTATAATCATATATATATATATATATATATATATATATATATATATATATTGTGAATCCCCAATATCCCAAATTCACTGATACAATTAACCCGACGAAATCCGGTTAAATCAGTTGGCGCCCATCGTGGGGCTAGGTTAATTATTCGAACGACATATGGCTCGCCCAAGGAAGAGCGCTCGTAACGGAGCAAGAAGTAACACGACCAACCAGCATGATGCGTCTGAGGATCTACAGGGCAATACTGATAATAACGCCCGAGTATCCAACGACAGCCAGCAACAGAATGAGCATCATCAGAATCAGGTAGAACCACAAGGGATCCCTACTGGCACAATACCGGAAGAACATGTGACTCCAACGATCCCAGTCCCCATGTCGGGTGCTCAAGAAAAATTTCGACAGATCGCTATGCTCCTAAAATCACTCTCCCCAGAGGAACTACTTGTACTCGAACAAGTCCCCAAAAACGTTAGGACCACTAGAGCGAATCCCGCTCAAAGAAAGCCGGGACAGAACGATCAAAATCTCTCAACAAGCTGATAGCCCGGCAAGCGAGCGACACTCGCTACACAGTCCGCAGCAGGGTAACTCTAAACCCTCCGATGACAACATCCGAAGAAAAGTTGATCGAAGGAGACCACAACGCAACGAATGAAAGGAACACACCATAATCCCCATCGAGGATGACATTGGCGAGGCGATCCCGAATCGACCAAGAACTATGCGATTCTCGGAAACAGAAATCAAAAAGATGGTACAAGAACGACTCGAGCAACGCTTACGATCAGTTCAAAACCCGTGGCCTAGAACCACAGAACTCCAGGAGAGCCTAGCTGCGTGCTCTCCCTTCTGCAGAGAAATAAAAGAAGCACAGTCAATCGGACAGGTTCCGGGTAGACTACCCAGATATAACGGAACCACTAATCCGGACGATTACATATTTAGTTTCACGAACATAATGAACTTGTATTCTCACTCAGCGGAGTTCACCGCTAAGCTGATGGTGACGACGCTAGAAGGATTAGCTTTGGACTGGTTCGCCAAACAACCAGCTAACTCCATATTCAGTTTTCGAGAATTATGTAACAAACTAACACAGCAATTCGCCAGTCAAAAAAGACAAAAATTGCCCATGAGCTATTTAGGAACCATTAATCAACAAGAAGGTGAATCTTTGAGGAACTGGTTGGCAAGATTCAATGTCGAATTACACAAAATCGATTCCCCCAATATCGACTACATAATCTCGAATCTCTTCGATCTCACAAAGAATAGGCAGTTTGGAAACGCCCTCAGTCGAAAACGACCAAGAACGTTCGCGGACATAATGAGCCTGGCGTCTAAATATATGACCCAGGAAGAGATGAATTCTTTTAAAGATAAGAACAAAAGCAAGGCCGTAGCTTCGGGTCCCAAACGGCAAGATAGAATTCCTGCCCAAAGATCCATGGATTATGAACGATCTTTTAGAAAAGGCAACGTCTTCCAACGACTAGAATATAATAAAAATGACCAGGACAGACGACCTAACATCTATCAAGGACCTAGACCCAACGAACCGGCATTCCGAAACAGAGTCAATCAGGTAGATCACCCAAGACTAACCGTTCCAATAGACGAATTCTTGGCTGTACTAGAAAGGAATAATTGGATCCCAGAAGCAAAGAAAATCGCTCAGCCCAGACCAGGTGGACGAAACTATGACTTATATTGCAAGTATCACCGGGCACACGGGCACCGCACGGAAGATTGTTTTCATCTTAAAAGAGAAATCGAAAAGCTGATCGAACAAGGAAAACTAAATGACTATTTAGAACGGGATAACCACAAGCGAGAAAGAAGTGGGAGTCCTCGGTATAACCACCCAAGAAGAAGTTCACGAAGAAAGTCCCCTAATGAAGGTCCCCCTCAAGAATTGAATAATGATCAGGTCAACGGTACCATACACACGATCTCAGGGGGACCCGCAGGGGGAGATAGTCGTAATGCTCGTCGAAGGACTGCTAGATCCATAATCGGAAGCCTAAAATACCCGAAAGAAATATGGACCTTAGAAAACAAAGCAACGACGCACCAGCTGATTAGTTTCAACGAAGGAGAAGTACCCAAAAACCTTGGTTGGGACACAAAAGAGGATAGCCCCGACTTCCCGATGGTGGTATCACTAGAAATTGCAAATTTCAACGTCAAGAGAATCCTAATCGATAATGGGAGCTCCGCAAATATTATCTCTAAAGAGGTATTAGCCCAGATGAACCTAAGGCAAATAACATTCCAAAAAGTATCTACTCCATTGGTAGGATTCGGAGGATCCGAAATTGTCCCCTGTGGAACAATTAATTTGAGTGTTTCACTCGGAAAGAAACCATATCGAACAGTGAAGCTGGTAAAATTTTTAGTAGTAGAAACTCCGTTCGCCTACAATGCAATTTTAGGGCGACCGGCCCTAAACTTGTTCCGAGCTGTCGTCTCAACTTACCATCAAAAAATTAAATTTCCGACCGACATCGGTATCGGGGAAAAAGTGAACGACCATTGTATGGCATAGGATTGCTACAGCACATCGTTAACTTTGAAGAGCCCCCCTAAAGCGATTACCCCGAGCAAAAGGAAGCTGGAGGACGACGTTGGTAGAAACGAGGTTGAAATCCCAAGTACTGACCGAATAGATAAAAAGGGAAAGGAGCCGATGGATTTAGCCTTAAAACCACCAGAACATAAGGATGTCATACTAGTACAGGGGGACTCATCGAAAACAACAAGAATAGGAACGGAGTTGAGCAAGGAAGGGGAAGTAATGTTGATCAACTTCCTCAGAAATAATGTGGATATCTTCGCCTGGAGCGCGAACGACATTGAAGGGATTGACCTTCGCGTGATCAGTCATTCACTAAAAATCGACCCTCTGGCAAAACCTGTCAGGCAAAAGAATAGAAATCATGGGCCAGTAAAAGATAAAATCATTAAAGCCGAAGTAGAAAGGCTGCTCAAAGCAAAATAAATTCGAGAAATACACTTCTCGGAATGGCTATGTAATGTCGTGCTAGTAGCAAAGGGAGACAGAAAGGATAACAAATGGAGGATGTGCAACGATTTCACCGACCTTAACGAATTATGCCCGCGAGATCCATATCCTCTCCCAAGGATCGACCTATTAGTCGACTCCACCGCTGGTTTTGCAATTTTCAGCATGATGGATGCTTTCCAAGGTTTCTATCAAATATACATGGACGAGCGGGACCAAGAGAAAACTGCGTTCGTAACCGAGCAAGGTGTGTATTGCTTTATAGTAATGCCGTTCGGCTTGAGGAATGCCGGGGCCACCTACCAAAGGTTAGTTAACCTGATGTTTAAAGAATTAATTGGAGAAATAATGGAAGTATACGTTGAAGATATGTTGGTCAAAAGCATGAATGAAGTTGATCACGTAAAATACCTCGATCGATGCTTCTAAATATTGAGAAAGTATCGAATGAAGTTAAACCCTGCCAAGTGCACTTTCAGCGTTAAATCCAGAAAGTTTTTAGGATATCTGATACATCAACGTGGAATTGAGGCCAACCCAGAAAAAATTCGGGCTATAACTGAAATGAAGCCTCCAAAAACGATCTCCCAAGTACAGAGCTTGGTAGGCAAAATCGTGGCGTTAAACAGATTCATATCCAAGTCAGCTGACAAAAGCTTGCCGTTCTTCCAAACCCTTCGAAAAGCGAAAAACTTTGCTTGGACCGATGAATGCGACCAGGCCTTTGAACGATTAAAAGAATACCTAACGACGCCCCCACTTTTGGCCAAACCAACCGAAGGGGAACGGTTATATTTATACATATCGATCTCAGAAGTGGCCGTTAGTTCGGTACTTGTTAAAGTGGATGACTCAGAACATAAGCCTGTTTATTACTTAAGCAAACTATTGCAAGGGGCCGAGAAAAACTACCTGGAAATAGAGAAATTCGCCTTAGCCTTGGTAGTGGCAGCAAGAAAACTCAGACCCTATTTTCTGACCTATAGAGTTGTGGTATTAACCAATCAACCATTAAGACAGGTCTTAGCAAAGCCAGAAGCCTCTAGAAGATTGATCAAATGGGCGATCGAACTCGGTCAGTTCGACATCGAGTACAAACCGAGAATTGCAATCAAAGCACAAGTCCTAGCCAATTTTCTACTAGAGACTCCAAGTCAGGAAGTTGAAAACCCTGAATTGACCAGCCATACACATGATATCCTGATCGTAGAAAATCAAACCTGGTTAATGCACGTCGACGACGCTTCATACCGAGAAGGAGGAGGTGCTGGAATCAACTTCACCGGGCCAAACAAGGAGGATATCAATTACGCGATAACATTAGACTTCATCGTGACAAACAACGAAGCGGAATATGAGGCATTGATCGCAGGAATGGAAATGGCAATCAAAGCAGGCATAAAGAATCTTAAAGTATTAACCGATTCAGAGTTAGTACAAAGACAAATAGAGGGCCTATATGAGGCAAAGGAATTTAACATGGTCAAATATCTGGCCAAAGTGAAACAACTGGCTGAAAAATTCAAAGAATTCGGGATACAAAACATTCCAAGATCGGAAAATAAATGGGCCGATCAACTCTCTAGATTTACAGCATCCAACGACGGAAAGACTGTGATAGGGGCTATTTCGCACCCTACATATTACTCGAATCGAACGAAGATGTTAAGATCGATTAGACCAATCCGAGCAGATCAAGATCGTCTAACAGACCCGGCCAAGCACGGCTCTCTTCGATCTAAAGATAATACTCCGGACCCATGAAGGATATTTGGGCCGAGTCCTATTAGGACTATGATTCCTTGTAAAACTAGGTTAAACATTGTATAAATACCTAGTTAATCATTGTATTAGACAACTACGAAATCCTATACTTCAAGGGTACACAAATATTCTCTGCCTAAGGCATTACAACTAAATAAGAATCTATATCATTCATAGTATTTTGCTCTCCATATTGATGTGTTATTAGCTTAACTTGTGGTTATACTTCTTGTTCTTAATCATCGCTTTTCTTTGTGATTGATCCATCCGGAATAAAGTAACGGAGCCCTACTAAAATATACAAATTCACTGATATACAAATTAACCCGACGAAATCCGGCTAAATCAGTTGGCGCCCACCGTGGGGCTAGGTTAATTATTCGAATCGACACATGGCTCGCCCAAGGAAAAGCGCTCGCGTTGGAGCGAGAAGTAACACGACCACAGGCCACAACACATCTGAAGATCCACAAGACAACAACGATAACAACAATCCCAACACCAATGAAAATATCCCAGATACCCGTTCACGTCAGCAGGAACACCAAGGAGGTCTTACCGGTACAATACCAGAGGAACCCGAAGTTCCCGAAGTACGCGTTCCTCTCCCTGGCGCTCAGGAAAAACTGAAACAAATAGCGATGCTCTTCAAATCACTCTCTCCAGAAGAATTGCTAGTTTTAGACCAAATTCCTCAAAACGTTACGGCTCCCGGGGCAACCCCCGCGCCAGCAGTGCCAAGGCCGAACGAACGGACCTCTCAACAAGCTGACAGCCCAGCGAGTGAGCGACGCTCGCTACACAGCCCACAGCAGGTCAATTCTAAACCATCCGACAACCGTCCCCAAAGAAGAACTGGTCGAAGAGTACCACAAGCAGGTCGCAGCGGATCGAAGGAACGAACGATCATCCCCATCGAAGATGATATAGATGATACAATCCCCTATCGACCGAGAGCGACTCGATTCTCAGAACGAGAAATTGAAAGGATGGTACAAGAGCGACTTGAACAACGATTACGATCTGTGCAGAACCCGTGGGCCCGGACTGCAGAACTCCAGGAAAGCCTTGCGGCTTGCTCTCCTTTCTGCAGGGAAATAAAAGAAGCACAGTCCGCGGGACAGGTCCCGGGAAGACTACCCCGATATGATGGAACCACCGACCCAGACGATTATATCTTTAGCTTTACGAACATAATGAATTTGTACGCCCACTCCGCCGAATTCACCGCCAAGCTAATGGTAACAACATTCGAAGGACTCGCGCTGGATTGGTTTGCCAAACAACCGGCCAACTCTATATTCAGTTTCCGAGAATTATGCAACAAACTAACGCAGCAGTTTGCCAGTCAGAAGAGACAAAAACTTCCGATGAGCTACCTGGGAACCATACACCAACAAGAGGGAGAATCTCTAAGAAATTGGTTGGCGAGGTTCAACGTAGAATTACTCAAAATCGACTCACCAAATATCGATTACATAATTTCTATCCTCTTCGACCTCACTAAAAATAGGCAATTCGGAAACGCCCTCAGTCGAAAACAACCGAGAACGTTTTCCGACATTATGAGTTTGGCTTCTAAGTATATGACCCAAGAAGAGATGAATTCCTTTAAGGATAAAAACAAAAACAAAGCCACCACCTCAGGCTCCAAACGGCATGAGAGGTTTCCTACCCAAAAATCTTCGGATTACGTGCGATCTTCCAGGAGAGGTAATGTTTTCCACCGACTGGAATACAACAAAGCCGACCAAGACAGACAACCTAATTTCTACCAAAGACCTAGAAACCATGATCAACCAATCAGAAGCAGGGTGAATCATGTAGAACACCCAAGGTTAAATGTTCCAATGGAAGAAATATTGGAAGTCCTAGAAAGAAATAACTGGATTCCTGAAGCAAGGAAAATCGCGCAGCCGAGACCGGGTTCTCGAAACTACGATCAATACTGTAAATACCATAGGGCGCATGGACATCGAACAGAGAATTGTTTTCACCTTAAGAGAGAAGTTGAGAAACTTATCGAGCAAGGAAAACTTGACGAATACATAGAGCGAGATAATCATAAAAGGGAAAGAAGTAGAAGCCCTCGGAATGTTGATCGAAGGAGAAGTTCTCATCAAAGGTCGCCTGAACGCCGACCTGTTCAAGAGTCGAATCACGACCAGATCAATGGAACTATCCATACGATCTCCGGGGGTCCCGCGGGCGGAGATAGTCGTAACGCCCGACGAAGAACTGCCAGGTCCATAATCGGAAACTCAAAATACCCAAAAGAAATTTGGACCCTGGAGAGTAGGCCATCAAACGATCAGCAGATCAGTTTTAATGAAGGTGAAGCACCTAAGAATATTTTCTGGGACGCAAGAGAGGATAACCCCGACTTCCCTATGGTAATATCGCTAGAAATAGCAAATTACAACGTCAAGAGGATCTTAATAGATAATGGGAGCTCAGCCAATATTATCTCCCGAGAAGTTTTAGCCCAAATGGACTTGGGGCAGATAAACTTGCAGAAAGTAGCTACACCATTAATAGGATTCGGGGGGTCCGAAATCATTCCCAGCGGAACGATAACCTTAAGCGTATCACTCGGAAAAATACCCCACCGGACAGTGAAGCTAGTAAAATTTCTAGTAGTAGAAACCCCTTTCGCTTATAATGCAATATTGGGAAGACCTGCTCTCAATCTATTCCGAGCTGTTGTCTCTACTTATCATCAGAAGATAAAGTTTCCAACCGATAGAGGCATCGGAGAAATAACAAACGACCATTGCATGGCTTGGGACTGCTACAGTACTTCGTTAACAATGAAAGAACATCCTAAGTCCATTACTCCGAGCAAGAGAAAGATCGAAGGCGATCTCATTAAAAACGAGGTTGAAATTCCTAGTACTGATCGACTAGATAAAAAGGGGAAAGAACCCCTAGACTTATCGTTGAAACCCCCTGAACATAAAGATATAATTCTAGTAGAAGGCGACTCATCCAAAAAGACGAGAATTGGTACAGAGTTGAGGAAGAGGGAGAAATAATGCTGATCGACTTCCTCAGAAACAATGCCGATGTCTTCGCTTGGAGCGCAAATGACATTGAAGGAATTGATCCTCGAATAATAAAGCATTCCCTAAAAATAGATCCTTTGGCGAAACCCGCCAGACAGAAGAAGAGAAATCATGGACCGGTGAAAGATAAAATTATCAAAGCCGAGGTAGAAAGGTTGCTCGAGGCAAAACAAATCCGAGAAATTCATTTCTCGGAATGGCTATGCAATGTCGTACTAGTCGCAAAAGGAGATAAAAAAGATAATAAATGGAGGATGTGTAATGATTTCACCGACCTTAACAAGTTGTGTCCACGCGACCCATACCCCCTCCCAAGGATCGACTTACTAGTCGATTCGACAGCCGGCTTTGCGTTATTCAGTATGATGGACGCCTTTCAAGGATTTTACCAAATATACATGGATGAGCGAGACCAAGAAAAGACTGCGTTCGTAACCGAGCAGGGGGTATATTGCTTCATAGTAATGCCATTCGGCTTAAGAAATGCCGGAGCTACTTACCAAAGGTTAGTAAACCTAATGTTCAAAGAATTAATCGGAGAACTGATGGAAGTCTACGTGGACGACATGCTGGTCAAAAGTATGAACGAAGCAGATCATGTAAAGCATCTCGATCGGTGTTTTCAGATCTTAAGGAAATATCGTATGAAGTTAAACCCCGCAAAATGCACCTTTGGTGTCAAATCAGGAAAATTCTTGGGATATCTAGTTCACCAACGCGGAATAGAAGCCAATCCAGAAAAAATCCGAGCCATAACTGAAATGAAACCTCCTAAAACTATATCTCAAGTACAAAGCCTAGTCTGAAAAATCGTAGCATTAAACAGATTTATATCAAAGTCCGCAGACAAAAGCCTCCCTTTTTTCCAAACTCTCCGAAAGGCAAAGAACTTTGTTTGGACCGAAGAATGCGATGAGGCCTTCGAGCAGCTCAAAGAATATTTGACGACACCTCCGATGTTGGCAAAACCAACTGAAGGAGAACCGTTGTACATGTACATCTCCATCTCCGATGCAGCGATTAGTTCGGTACTAATCAAAATCGAGGGCTCAGAGCATAAGCCTGTATATTATCTCAGCAAATTATTACAAGGGGCGGAGAAGAATTACTTAGAAATAGAAAAATTCACACTGGCCTTAGTAGTGGCCGCACGAAAACTCCGACCCTACTTCTTGACTTACAGAATTATCGTTTTGACGAATCAACCGCTAAGGCAAGTTCTCGCTAAACCAGAAGCCTCTGGTCGACTAATCAAATGGGCCATCGAACTCAGCCAATTCGAGGTAGACTACAAACCAAGGATTGCCATTAAGGCCCAAGTATTGGCCGATTTTATATTAGAAACACCGACACAAGCTACTGAATCATCGAGCTGCCTCAACGACGATGTCTTAATCATTGAAGATCAAACTTGGTTAATGCATGTCGATGGAGCTTCATGTCGAGAAGGAGGAGGCGCCGGAATCAACTTCACCGGACCAAATAAGGAAGATTTAAATTACGCGATAACACTTGACTTCGTTGTGACAAACAATGAAGCCGAATATGAAGCATTAATCGCAGGTATGGAAATGGCGATCAAAGCCAATATAAAAAGACTTAAGGTACTAACTGATTCAGAGTTAGTGCAAAGACAGATAGAAGGCCTATACGAGGCTAAGGAATTCAACATGGTCAAATACCTCGCCAAAGTGAAAACCCTAGCTGAGAAATTTGAAAGTTTTAGTATCCAGAACATACCACGTTCGGAAAATAAATGGGCCGATCAGCTATCAAAATTCACAGGATCCCATGACGGAAAAACCGAACGGGTGATCAACTGGTTGATCTCTAATACACCAGCAATCGACATCGACGAAACGCCAGTAGTCGATATAATGGAGATCGAAGAAGCCGAAGAAAACTGGATGACCCCAATGATAGACTATCTTCGAGAAGAAAAAGTACCACCTGACCAAAATGAAGCTCGGAAAATAAGATATCGAGCTCCGAAATATACACTGGTAGAAGGAAAACTCTACCGAAGATCAGTATCAGGGATTCTTCTGAAGTGCGTCCCTGAATCACAAACCGTTGATATACTACGAGAAATACATGAAGGGGATGCAGGAAACCACAGCGGATCAAGAGCATTGGCTTTAAAATGTCTAAGGACGGGTTACTATTGGCCGACCATCAATAAAGATGCCGCTCAATATGTCCAAGAATGTCATCACTGCCAGATCCATGCTAACATATGTCATCGACCAGCAGAAAACATGCACCCTATTCCAGTTTGTTGGCCATTCGATCAGTGGGGAATGGACATCGTGGGACCTTTCCCAGTGGCCAGATCAAAGAAATCCTATGTCCTGGTCGCTGTAGAATACTTCAGCAAAT
>CM064884.1:61468809-61638304 GCA_003313485.2 Penstemon barbatus | reverse complement strand
AATAAACACAGAATTTGCAAATTCATATATATACAAAGCCTAGAGTTGGCTCTGATACCACTGTTGGGATTCGGTAAGATAAAAACAGCCCTAGGCACAGCGGAATATAAAAATCTTTTAGGGCCTCTTAAGGAATCTTGCCAGGATATTCTCTAGTTGCATATATATGAATATAAATAAATCGATCCAGGCTTCTCAGGAGCGCCCCACGTGTTGCGCCTCTACGAGTTGATACACCACAATATCACGAAAATAATATATCTCGATCAGCTAGAACACGAGATATATCATAAACTAGGAATTAGGAACGATTTAGGAACAAGATCGAAACGAAAATTCTTCCAAGTGGAAGAAGGGTTCGATCGATATAGCTAGGGAGAGGGAGAGAGAATTTTTGCTCTTGCTCAATTTTGCATATGGAGTTCTGTGAAAAATAACTATAAGATAGCTACTTATAGTTATCTCCCTAACCTAGTCCTATTAGGACTAGGTCTTCTCTCTCCTACATGGGCCATGGCCCCTCTTTAATTAGAAGACCAAGTCTCCTAATTAATTCATGGTCCAGTTAATTAATTTGACTAGGCCTAATTTAATCTCCCAATTAAACAGCCCAATTAATTAACTTAATCTCCCATTCAATTAAATCAGACTCTAAGCCCATTTAATTAAAATCCTTTTCTAATTAATTAAATCCAACTTAATTAATTAATTCACAAATTAAATTCCAATTTAATTTATGATCCTGATCCAATTCTAATTGGATCCAACTTTGTTCCAATTGGGTCGACCCAGTCGACCCACCCAATATAACCGACCCAGTCGATTTTTCGCCCAGTCGACCCAGTCGACTCGGTCGTTCTTATTTCCTCGCTTTTCGCTACTTGTGTATTGTGTATGCCCCCGTAGGTTCACCACATAATTGGCCGTGGGTTATAATTAAATATTATTTAATTATTCGAGTAAGACTTACTCTAAATCAATCGAACACTCTGTCGATTGACCATTCCAAAATTAGCACCCCTGCCAATTTGGGAATTCTCCCACACTCCACGGTCGATGTCCAGCCACAAGCCCATGGAGCCAATCACTGGTGAATTAATTCAGTGAACCTTTTAATCATTTATAATTTCCATATACGACATAATCTCTCCATCGATCAATCTCCCAGTCGAGACTTAAAGGTATGGTCTTTCATCGGATTCCCTTTTCTTTTGTCTTGACCTTATGTACTCTGGTCTCGAAATAAATTCTCTTTGACTTAATCTTTATGAGCTACTTACATAAAGTCGTCAGATACCTTGGCCAAGGATTTTTACCAGAATTAATTTCTCACAGAAATCCATAGGAGAATTTCCCAACCTATCAAGTCGGGTCAATGGATCCTTTGTTGATGATATGAATCTGCATACGAGTTCCTCTATACCCAACATGAGTCCACAGAGACTTTCTGGCGATCCTCAGTCAGTCGGAACTCATATCAAAGTATAGACGTTCTCGTACCAGATAAACCCTATCACCTCAAGTAGTTAGGGATCGTTCCTCGTATACTATTATTAATATGGAATAACTTCAACCCCCGATATGCGACTACCGTTTCCATGGTGAGTTATTTCCTAATTGGGGTATTCAGTGCGCTTGCCATCCCAGCAAGCCACCCACTTATGTGTGTCGACTATCCCAGTCACGCTCGTGGACCCCAGCGTCCTCCAGTTCATCGGAGTACACACAACAGTGAGAGTCTAACCGAATCCAGCGATGTCCTATCTCGATTGGATTCTACTACTCTTGAATATGTTCTAGATCACGGCCTTGGAGATCAGTCCACGGGTTGTCCCATAGCCCTGTGATCTAAGGACTTCTATCCTTATGCGTAGATAATTATTACATAAGATAAAGATGACCATTTAATAAAGTGCATTTATTAATCGAAATTGAATAGTTCCGCATTTATTACAATAAATACTAGCCATACAGCTGGCTTGCAGGACACTATTTCTATCATTACGAGCTCTTTGGATGGGTTACCAAGAAGAAGGTTTCACACCATGATTTGCATCTACTATGGACTGAAGGTGAACTGGGCAGTTCATGTCTATGATCTGCTGAGTGACAAGAGGACTTCGCATGCCATCTTGCTTAGTCATCTGTTCATGTCCCTAAGCTGTCCTATGGCAGGTGGGAAGGTTACCCACGCCAGTAAATAGTTTAAGTTGTATGAGCCAGTAAGGAGTATGGCTGCTTCTAAAAGAAAGGCTATTGCAAAGTCTAAGAAGACCTCTTCTAAGAAAAGCAAGAAGGAGGGTCAAACAAGTCAATCTGCTGATCAAACAGCAACCCCTGATGTTGAAGCTGAATCAGCACAACCTGAAGCTGTCATTCCTGAAAAGGTGATTGACGACTTCACCAATGAGATTGAACAAATGGAGACTGGATCATCTCCAGAAAGAACAGATTCTGATGAAGCTGTTCCTGTTCGAACTAAGAAGAGAATGAGGACAAGGAGTGCTGCAAAAGGACCTCCTAAGTCCCAACCTGAAGCATCAAAGAGGATTCCAAAATCTAAAGCAAAAAGGAAAGTAACGTTCTCTGAAGAATCAACAGAAACAGTAAGGGAAACAACAGCATCAGCAGAGAGACCAATCATCATTGAAGAACCTTCTACTGAAACTGCTGTTGAGTCTGCTGCAAACCCTGCTTTGGAGAGTCTGCTGAGGAAAGAGTTGAACAGCAGACTGGCACAACAGGTGAAGGAGAAACACTCCTTCTGCATCCTACTCCTGTTGCTGCAACTCCACTTCAAGCTGTTGAAAGTCCTGAATCAAAGAAGCAAAAGACTGTAAAGATTGTGATCCCTTATGTCACTGCTGCTGCAAAGAAGAAACAAGATGAAGCAGAAAGGAAAAAGAAAGCTGCAGAAAAGGCTGAAGAGGATCGCCTGAAGAACCTTGAGCTCAAAAGGCTGGAAGAAGAAGCCAGCAAAATGACTCAAGAACAAAGGGATGCTATAGAAGCAGCTGAGTTAGCTGCTGCTATGAGGCTAGTGCTAAGGATTCTCATGGTCCTAAGCATACTGGAGGGATAGTGATTGGTGAACCAAGAGATCCCACGAAACCTATACAGCTATGCCAACACCAGCAATACAACCTAAGAGAAGAGAAGAAGTCAAATTGGCTTTGGAGATTGTCAGGGATGACCATGATGCCTTTGAAGAATTCATTAAGAGGTTGGATGCTGAGAATGCAAGGATTACTCGTCTGACGATGTTCAACAAAGAGAAGATCAGATATAATAGGTGGAGACTACCGTCTGACAAAGAGTAAAGACCAAATTGCAAACTGGAAGCCCTTTGCTGAAGAAGAAGCCTGGGTGCTAAAGTGGCTTGAGACAGGTTCACTCACTCAAGCATTAGACTCAGAGTTCTTCCTGGACAAACTAAGACTGATGATCAGTCAAGTTGTGAAGGCAGAGGCAAAGAAGATATATGAATCTGTTCCTGAGGAGTTTGCTGAAGATGAAGACTTCAAGGAAAGATCAATTAAGTTGGCAGTTTCCCAGACAATGGAAACATGGGCCAAAAAGACTAGAAAGATGAAGGGGCAACCAAGCACTATGATCCCCCTTCCTAGTCTGAAACAGATTGTTTATGGCACTAATATTAGGTCATATGAAGAGTTACCTGAGGATCCAATCTCACCATTCATTCCACTTGATGATTTTACTTGGATTGCTCATAGGTCTACTGTGGATAATGCAGGTTTAATGCATACTGTTGCCACATTTAAAAAGGTTCAAGCACCCCCTGCTGATAAAGATAAAGAGAAAGAAGATGCTTCTGACTCTACCAAAAAAAAGGAAGGGACTTCTGTTGTTGATCAAAAGAAAGAAAAAGAGGGTACATCTGACCCTACTGATCAGAACAAAGAACCAGAAAAAGAAGGTACTTCTGATCTTGTTGATCAGAACAAAGAAAAAGAGGAAATCTCTGAGCCAGCTGATAAGGAAAAGGAAATCATTCCAAATCAAGCTGATCAGACTACTGAAAAGGAGGCTACTGCTGAGCAAACTGATCAGACTAAGGAGAAGGAAAGCACTCCTAGTCAAGCTGATGAGACCAAGGAAGAAGAGCCTACTTCTGGTCTAGCAGATCAGATTACAGAAGAAACAACTCAAGCAGCAGAACAGCCTACTGAAAAGGAAATTCCTGCACTACCTTCAATTCCAACTTAAGTTGCCTCTACTTCTCAGAACTTACAGCAAGTATCTCTGTTGAATTCAATTCAGCAGATGATCTCAAATTCAATAAAGGAGTTAGAAGAAAAGGTAACTGCAAATATGTTGGTTGCTGTAAGTCAACCAACCAAAGTTGCTGCTGTTCCAACCGATCTGATAGAAGATACTGCTCAGAATGTTAAACTTATATGTCAAGATATGGATGTACTCAGAAGAAGGACTCAGAGCACTGCTGCTGGTTGGAGAGATATTACAGAAACTGTTGAGATGGCTATTCAAGCTGAAGATGAAGTTATAGTAAATATGACCAAGGACTTCAAGGCATCTTCTGATTGGATTCTTGCAACCCAGATTCAGTTAGCTGACCAAGGAGAAGTTGTGTTAAAAATAATGGAAGCTTTTGAAGCTAATCAACTCAGACAACAAGCTCAACTGGATGCTATGGAAGAGAACATCAGGCTTCTCTGTGACTCACTTCAAATTCCACCAGTCTTGCCAAAATATCAAATCAACCCTGCTGATGATGACAAAAAGGGGGAAGATAGGGTATTTGGACAGAAGAGAGTTGAAACTTCTATTGATAAAGTAGAAGACAGACTAGATGGTGCTGAAGTTGAAGAAACTGAAGTGTTGGAGGAATCTGCTGCTGAAGATGAGAATGCTGATAATGAAAATGAAGGCACAAGCAGACCAACAGATGAGAAGATCACAGAAGAAGAAAGTTAAGCTGATGAAAGTGAAGCTGAAGCAAAAGCTAAGTCTGATAAAGAGATAGCTGCTGCTAAGGACTCAGCTGAAGAACAACTTGACCCTGATGCTAAACAGAATAAGTTAGAGCTGTTAAAACCAAAAATTCAAGGAAGCTGAAGAAGACAAGAAAGAAGAAGACAAGCTAGAAGACTAGTCTTGTTTAAATTACTTACATTTATTTCATTGTAATTTTTTTTTTTTTTTTTTTTTGCACATCTCATCTGTTCAAGAACTTGTAATCTGTAATCCTTTCATTATCTATAAAATTGCAAGTTTGAAATCCAACAGACTATTTCTATCTCAGAAATTTTTTAGGATCAAAACTTTAGTTTAGGTACAGGTACTTAGCTGAAGTTTTGTCATCATCAAAAAGGGGGAAATTGTTGGATGAAGATGAAGATGAAGTGCAAAGAAGTTAAGAAGTTAAGGGATGGTTTTGATGATTTCCAAAACGTCAAAATTAGCTAAGTATGGAAAGCTTAGTTCCCTTAGAAGAATTTTGAACAAGAATAGAAGACATCAGAAGAGTTTAGAAATTCAAAGCCCAGAAGACTAGTGATCTCATGCTGAAACAGCGAACAGAAGGGTAGACCATCAGCTGACTCAAATCAGATTAGTTCAGTATTTGATCAGCAGAGTATCTATCAGCAGAGTTGCTTCGATCAGCAGAGTAGAAGAGATCAAGAGATTAGTCCAAAGGTAATAAATGCACCTGGTGTAATAAATGCTGAAAGAGAAGGGTAGTAATGGCAAATGATTGAAGAAAACTCTCGGATCAGCAGAGTGAATTTAATGCTGCTACAGGAAAGTACAGCAGAGGAAGGACTGTAGCAGAGAGCCGTTCTGAATTGGGCTAAAGGCTATGGATTTGAATTGTGATTTCCTTCAACGGTCATATTTTCAAATCCAAGTATAAATAGAGCTGATTTCAAAGAGAGAGACAACACAACAACATCTGAGATTTCGCATTCGAAGCAGAAATTTTTCTAAGTCTCAAGAAGCTCGAACATCTCACTCGTCTGGTGGAAGTCATTTGTTGACAGAAACCCAGTTGAAGAAAATAGAAAAATACAATCTGAGTGTTTTGTATTAGCTGAGTGTTGTGAGAAGTTTAAATCCGTCTTTGTGAGTGATTTAACTTCAGAGGATAGGTCTTCTTTGTGATTTCCTATTGTGAGCTTATAGCCTTTTCATTTGTTGTCTAGGTATAAGTGGAGACATATTGTAAACTTTGTGTTTATAGTATAACCCAGAATCTGAGTGATCTGGAAGAGTGGACTAAAGGATTTTTATCCATATAACCACTATAAAAATTCCTTGTGTTATTTTTGCATTTAAAGTTTTCTTGCATATTTTGAAGTTGCATAAAATTACACTTTGAATTATCAAAAGATTTTATAAGGAGTTTTAAAACTGGGGATAAAATATTTTTAAGGACTTAGTCTCTTGTGAAAAACACTTTCAAACATCCGCTGCAAGTATACTCTTGATAAAACTGATTTTCACTGAATTCAGCTAAGTAAACTGTAAGAAGAGTGGTCACTCTGATGTTCAAGATTTGTTCACGATCAGCATAGTCATCTTATTGTTCTTCATCAACTTAGTCTGCTGACAGAAGAGTAAAAAGTTTTTAAGTCTAAAATTTTTAGAAGTCTATTCACCCACCCCCCCCCCCCTTTAGACCTCATCTGACCACTTGGGACCAACATAATGTATTGTCGAAACACGGGTAGGTCGGATTCGGTTTGGGCATATTGACAACGAATCAAGTAATAAAAGGATCAATCAAACTTGTCATAAATAGGTCGGATCATTAATGGGTTGGGTCGTGGAATTTTTAATTTAGTATTGGTGTGTATTTTATTAATTTATAATACAAATATTCAAGTATAATCAGAAATTATTTAAAATTCAACACACTTAAGATTATTATTTTCTATTTTTTTAAAGCAATTATATATTTTATATTTATTTAAAACATAATATTGTAACTAAAATTTTAATAAATTTATAATTTCTTTAAATTTTTTATTTGAAAAACTCGTTAATGTTAATTAACTTAATAAAATATATGATTGTTTACTTGACCAACTTGTGAACTCATTATAAACCCATATATGTAAATATTCACTAAATTCAAGCAAACTCATAAAAAAAAAAAAAAGATGGGTTGGGTTGGGTTGGATTGGACTGAGCCGATCAAAGACCAATCAATTGGTGAAGACCATTTTTCTAATATTTTATCAAAAGAATTCTTTGTTATTAGAATCTCAAAATTTCTATCCAGATGTTTATAGTCTGAGTCTAGCACATCATATTTTCATGTTCTTTTGATGATCAACTTTAAATTTTCTTTGATCTAAATTCTACATGTGAACTAGTCAAAATTTGATCTCTTTTGCTAGTTAAGATGAAATTAAAATCATAACATCTACAGATTGAACACCCATCTCATATCAAAATAAATATAACAATATATATATATATATATATATATATATATATATATATATATATATATATATATATTATTCATGAGACTAAAGTATGTGTAATCCGCTGCATTTCATTACAAACACCATATGGTGTATAGTACAAGTTTCTTTTTTTAATAGTAAATCAACAATTATAAAAGCAAGAGCAAATATATGACCCAAATGATCCACTGGAGGTACAAACTCCATTTCCATTGTATTGTTTGTAGCATTGTTCTTTGCAAGCCGGAAGGTTACACTCGTTACGATTCAATATAGCAGTGCATCTCTTCTGGCCTTCCACTTCCACAACACCAACTGCCAGTGCAACTACAACACAAGTTTATTATAATTAGTTATATATAAAAAGCATATTGCTTTTGTCCCTAAATTTTTGTCATTATTTCCTTGTTGGGTTGTCCCAAAATAACACTCAATTTCTATAAGTGAAATTTTTTTTTTCAAATATACACTCTCATATAAAGTGATGATTTGACACCACTATCTCTCTGCCACTACTTTTAAGGGCATCATTGTAAAAATACCTAAAAGTTTCACCTTTTTAAATTGTATCTAAAACTCAGCGTCAAAAGTAATAGGATATTAAAAAAGGATGGAGAGGGTAAATATGTATATATTTTGAAGTATTTTGTCCCAATCCAAGATAATGAAAGTTTATCGTCTTATGTTCTATTTTGTGTGTTTGGTAGGAGTTTATTTGAACAATATAAATTTAGTCCCACTGGATTGGATCATATGGACATTTTAAGTTCAGTACTATACCAAAGTGTACTTTCCGATTTTTAAAATTCATTTGCAATTTTTGTAGGACCTCAGGCGATTTGTCAGACAACAAAGTGCGGAATTTAAAATTTTTCGAGGTATCCAATGGTCCCATAAAAGATGTCTCCATATTATGTATACAAAAGCAAGAACAAAAACGCACACAATGAATTAACAAAGGGGGTTTTTGCGATATACCTCACCACAGGTAAGGTGGTGGAAACCTCCGGTCTTCGATTCTGATTCTAATCCGGTTCACAGGAGTGATCCAAGTGTCTCACCTCCAGGGATAGTCCACACCAATTGGGTTCTGGCAACACCTCAAGATCTTAGGCTCAGAACTCGATGCAGGAGATTTGTTATTGAAGGATTGTATGAGATCTCTTGACAAATCAAGATCTAATACAATGGAGGAGGAGATCTCGGCGGCGGCGGCACCAGGAGCTCACGGCAGCACAGTGGCGGGGGCTAGTGGTGGCGGCGGCGGCTAGGGTTTGCTTGGAGAGGGGGCGGCGCTTTTAGGGCAGAGGGAGGCTAGGGTTTTCTTGTTAGGTGTTAGCTAATGAGCTCAAGTAGTTCCCCTTTTATAGACTCCTTCTGACCTAGGGTTTGCAAGACTCCTTATGGGCTTTAATTAATAGAAGCCCATGTCTTGCAATCCTTTATTTAATTAAACTACTTTAATTAAATGCCCAGTCCATTTAAATCAATATTTCTTTTAATTAACTAGCAACTCAATTATTAATTAAGTTAGCCAATTAATTAATCTCCCACTTGAATTAAATACTTTTAATTCATTTAATTGATTTAATTACCTTTAAATCAATTAATTCCTTTCATGTCCTTTTATAACAGTCACCGTCCAATTGTATTGTGTGTGACCCTCTGGGTTCACCATCAACTGGCAGCAGGCCCACGAATCCCTCGTGATTTAATTTATGAACAATAAATTGTTCCGGTTAATTAAACAACCTTTAATTAACCACTCCTAGAATTAAATCCTTTATTAATTCAGGAGTACCCACACTTCATGGTCGATGTCTAGCCACAAGCCCATGAAGCCCAATATCAGGTGAATTGATATTTGTGAACCTCGTCTCATATAATTGCCATGTACATACGGTCCTTCTATCGACTAATATTCCCGATCAAGACTTAGGGTGTGTGAATTGATCGGCACCTCTAAATTTGTCTCGATAACTATACTTTCTAATTCAGGATAATATACCTTTGTGACCTTTCTAAATTTGGAAATCCCTTTCCAAATTAGTCACCGACTGCGGCCGCAGATTCCTTGGATATATTATCTAAGAATCGTATAGGAAATTCTCTCACCCATTACGGTGAGTCAATAGATTCCATATCGGTACTAACCACTCGCGCACATGTCCATGCGCACCCAACCTAGGCATGTTATGACCAAGCTACGTGGCCTATACCTAGATCTAAGTACGTACTTTCATGCACCGAATTCGCCCTAGTACCTCAAGTCAAAGGACTAAATCGTACACTATTATATTCCTTGAGAAACATCCCATCACCGATATGCGTCATGCGCTTCCACAATGGGTTTCTCTGTTCGGGTCGTTCGATGCGTTCAATCCTCCATTGAACCACCTACTCGTATGCACTGGACTCAAATTCCTTGCTCATGAAACGCTACAAATTCACTCCATGTGAATCATGCATACTCGTACAAGTCTTGGCGATTCCTACGATACCCCGTCTCGTTTAGGAATCTATGACTTGGAACACTTTTAAGATTACGACCTTTGAGACTGTTTCATGATTGCACTCAGTACTGAAGTGAATCGTCCCATAGTCATATGTAATCTAAGGGTTTCAACCAATCGCTTAAATGTATTCGCGAAAGATGAAGTTGGCCATTGTTTATCCTTATACATATATAAATAAACATGCGTATTATTATAAAATCAAAGATCGTTTCATACAGGATAGATCTATTACAAGCAAACAGAACTGGCTTGCAGGGCACTATCCTTTCAATCTCCCACTTGCCCTAAAGCCATTCACCTATGGTTCTAAGACCCATCTTCTCTAGATGACTATCGAACGCCTTTTGTGAAAGTGGCTTAGTTAGTGGGTCAGCTACGTTGTCTTCCGATTTGACATACTCCATGTGCATGTCACCTCTACCCATGATCTCCCTGATCACGTGGTATTTCCTCTGTACGTGTTTGGATTGATGGTGTGATCTCGGCTCCTTCGCTTGAGCTATCGCCCCGTTGTTGTCACAGAAGACGACTACAGGTTCAGCAATGCTAGGAACAACATCCAATTCTTGAATGAAGTTTTTCATCCATACACTCTCTTTTGCTGCATCTGATGCTGCAATATATTCTGCTTCTGTGGTTGAATCAGCAGTGGTAGACTGTTTACAGCTTCTCCAACTGACCGCTCCACCATTGATGCGGAATATGTATCCAGAGTTGGATTTGAAGTCATCCACGTCAGACTGGAAACTTGCATCAGTGAATCCTTCAAGTTTCAGTTCTCCACTACCACCGTAGACCAAAAACATATCCTTAGTCCTTCGCAGGTACTTTAGGATTGCTTTTACGGCAGTCCAGTGCTCTTCGCCTGGATTTGACTGATAGCGGCTCGTTACACTTAGAGCGTGTGCTACGTCTGGTCGAGTACATAACATCGCATACATTATACTCCCTATAGCAGAGGCATAAGGTATGAGAGACATTCTCGTCTTTTCTTCGTCAGTTGTAGGGCACATAGACTTAGAAAGAGAGATACCATGTCTCATTGGAAGCAATCCTCTCTTGGATTCTTCCATCTTGAATCTTTTCAAGATTGTGTTAATGTACTGAGATTGGGAGAGTCCTATCATCTTCTTCGATCTATCCCTATAGATACGGATTCCCAATACGTAAGATGCGTCTCCCATATCTTTCATAGAGAACTGCGCGGATAACCACGCTTTAGTCTGCGCTAACATCTTGATATCGTCTCCGATCAACAAAATGTCATCGACGTACAAAACAATGAATTGTACTGCGCTCCCACTATTCTTCTTGTACACACAAGGTTCATATATATTTTTTATGAAGCCAAATGCCTTGACTGTCTCATCAAATCGTATGTTCCAGGTTCGGGATGCCTGTTTGAGGCCATATATTGACCTTTGAAGTTTACACAATTTGTGCTCATTTCCTTTGGACGCAAAACCTTCAGGTTGTTGCATAAAGATCTCCTTGTCAATGTCTCCATTGAGGAAGGCGGTCTTTACGTCCATTTGCCATATCTCATAGTCATGCCATGCGGCAATGGCAAGCAATATCAGAATGGATTTGGACATCGCTACGGGAGAGAAGGTTTCCTCATAGTCTATTCCAGGCCTTTGAGAATACCCCTTCGCCACTAAGCGTGCCTTGTGAGTTAAAACCTCTCCATTCATTCCAAGCTTACGCTTGAAGATCCATTTGCATCCTACAGGGATAGTTCCCTCAGGTGGATCAACCAAGGTCCAAACCTTGTTGGAATGCATGGAATCCATTTCGGATTGCATGGCTTCGAGCCACGCACCCGAGTCTATGTCTGACATCGCTTCTTGATAGGTTCTTGGATCATTATCGCCTCTTTCGTTTTCGTGAATGAAACCAAATCGCTCTGGCTCCTTACGAATTCGATCAGACCTTCGAAGAGTAGGTGTACTAGCAGGTTCAGTGAATTCTGGTTCAGCTCCCACTGTTTGTGAGGATGGGTCCGATTCCTGGACTTCATCAAGTTCTACGATTGTCCCATTTCGGTTGGAGAGGAAATCCTCTTCCAAGAAGTGGGCGTTCCTAGATACGAACGTATTACGTTCTTTAGGATCGAAGAACAGGTATCCAATGGATTCCTTTGGATACCCCACAAATTTGCACAAACTAGATCTACTATCTAGTTTATCTCCCTTCTTGTTCTTTACATACGCAGGAGATCCCCATACTCGCAAGTACGAATACACGGGTGCCTTACCATACCATACTTGGTGCGGTGTTGTCGGCAC
Source organism: Penstemon barbatus (assembly GCA_003313485.2). NCBI lineage: Eukaryota > Viridiplantae > Streptophyta > Magnoliopsida > Lamiales > Plantaginaceae > Penstemon > Penstemon barbatus. Next base: position 61,626,043 of record CM064884.1, on the reverse strand, counting down.
TGACTTCGAAGGTACTATGTTCAGTATCTTCGATGCAGTTAATAGGGCCAAGCCCCAAAACGAAAAGGGAAGGTCAGCAAAGCTCATCATGGAACGAACCATGTCTAACAAAGTTCGGTTCCTCCGCTCGGACACTCCATTGAGTTGGGGAGTCCTAGGGGGAGTTCGCTGGGCGAGAATTCCATTCTCTTTAGATAATCAAGGAATTCTTGGCTTAAGTACTCACCACCTCTATCAGAACGAAGTGCTTTAATACTATGTCCAAGTTGATTCTCAACTTCCATTCGAAACTCTTTGAATTTCTCAAAAGTTTCGGATTTGTGTTTCATAAGATACACATATCCATAACGACTAAAATCGTCGGTGAATGTTACGAAGTAAGAGAATCCTCCTCTCGCATTGACACTCAATGGTCCACAAACGTCAGTATGGATTAGATCCAATGTTTGTTTGGTTCGCTCGGGATTCCCTGTGAAGGGTGATTTGGTCATCTTTCCTTTGAGACAAGATTCGCAAGTTGGGAGTTCATCCAAGTTCTTTATTTCAAGAGCCTTAGAGGAAACCAACTTTTGAATCCTACTCTTGGAAATATGTCCAAGTCTAGCGTGCCAAAGTTGTGGAGTTTGATTATCATATTTTCTTTTCTAGATTGAATGTGCATGACGTCGGATTTAACAGGTTCTAGGGAATAAAGACCATCCATCAAAGTACCACAAGCATACATTAAACCACCTTTAAATATGCTAAAAGCTCCATTTTCAATGGAAAAATTAAAACCATCAATGTCTAGCATTGGAATAGAAATGATGTTCTTAATTATTGTTGGTACGTACAGACAATCCCTTAAAACCAAAGTAAAATTTCCTAAAACCAATTCGACGTCCCCAATAGCCTCAGCGGCGATCCTAGCTCCGTTTCCAAAGCGCAGGATTCTATCCCCGGGCTTCAGGTATCTTACTGCTCCCATCACCTGCAAATCATTGCAGATATGAGAACCTGCTGCGGTGTCTAACACCCACGATGCACAGTTAATAGAAATATTAACTTCAACCAAGAAAATACCTTTGGCTACCAGTTTCATCTTTAGGTAGTCTGGGCAGTTCCTTTTCCAGTGCCCTGCTTTCTTGCAGTGGAAACATTCGTCTTCTGGGCCTTTGCGCTTCTTTTCAACCACCTTGGTGATTGCCTTCGAAGAAACTACCTTCTTCTTCTTCTTACCTCTCTTGGGCTTTGCAGCCTTCGATTGGTGTGCAATCATTACCGGCTTCTCTTTCTTGAGAGTCGATTCTGCCGTAACCAACAAATTGGTCAGTTCGTGAAGAGCGAGGGTTCTGTCCTCCATGTTGAAGTTCAACACGAACTGGTCAAAAGAACGGGGCAGCGTATGGAGGAGGAGGTCAGTGCTAAGATCAGCGTGCAAGTCTACTTCTAATCGCCCCAGTTTTTCAACCAGGTTGATGAAACGCAGACAGTGATCTTTGACACTGCTTCCCTCAGCCATCTTGAGATGAAACAACTCCTTAGTGGTCGCGAACCTTTCGGTGCGAGACCTCTCTCCAAACATCTGCTGGAGGTGGAGAAGTATCTCTCTAGCAAGCGGTATTGCAGCATGCTGTTTCTGCAGTTCATTCGACATCGAGGCTAGCATGAGACATCGAACCTGAAGATCATCATCAACCCTTTTAGCATGGGTGGTTCGTTGTTCCTCACTAGCTCGTGCTGCGGGTGCAGCAGGCATGGGTGTGTCGAGCACATAGCTACGTCGCTCGGAGTCGAGGACGATTCTGAGATTTCTCAGCCAGTCAACAAAGTTTGAGCCATTCAATTTGTTTGCGTCGAGGATAACAGATAATGGATTCTTAGACATTGTACTTAATATCTACAAATGGAAAGAAGACAACATTTAGCTAACTGATCTTATGTCTAATACTTATAATTATCGAATTTGGACTTGTTTTCGAAAAAGTTCTCCCACTATTTTATCGAAACAATCACCCCTTTGATTGCTCGGGAAATTTAATTCCTAGTAGGTCTTGACGTCCCAGCAGCAATTAATTGCACCCACGACTCGTGGCCATACAACCAATTCTCCAGGTAGGTATACTTTTTACCAATTGTGTTACTCCACAACCTTCAAGCTTATTTTGCCTCGGTTTTCGCACTTATCTAGCACTGCTACATCATAAGTGTTACTAATCGTTAAGTCTAACCCATCAATCATGATAAGCAACGGGCCCGGTCGTGAGTTCTCCGTAACTAGTTATCGGTCGATCCTCACATCCCGACCAGTCCTCACCCTTGTCATGTTTAGTTAAAAACAGGAGTCAAGGAATTTCACGTATTGTCCCTTTCTTCGACTCGAGTGCCAGACTCTGGATCACCTCTATCGATAAGTAGACAACATACGCTAGTCCCTATTGATGGAAGGCTTGGATTTATATAAATACTTCATTTTATTTTAATCCAATATGACTTAATATTTAATTCGAGAGGGGGTTTCTGGTTTTGAAAGTTATGCTAACTCTCCTCGAGATCTCACCGATTCAGTTATGCTTTATCTTTTATTACGATCTAGATTCTAGCGCGAAGCTAAATATAAATCGAAAAATAAATAAAAGCCATACAAGCCTAGCATGCATACTACCACAATATGTTTTCGATCGGGAGCCTCCTATGTGGGCCATCATCGAGCCAATGATGTTGGCCCAATTGGTCAATCTAAAGGGTTCTCAAACAGGCCCTATGCTATTACACATTGTACCATGCATACATGGCCTTCTTATCTTCTTGGGCTCCCACCTTGCTTGTAAATGGGCCTCCATCCTAAACTAGGAAAGCAGTAAAGCCCTATTTTATTACAAAGGCTCAAAGTGGCCCAAAAATAATAATAGGCTCGCAGGCCCAATAAAAACCAAGCAATAAATTAAACCAATCACATCTACCCTAAGGTCAAGGCTCGTCTGGATCGAAAACCACGTAAACAGTTCACGTAGAGCAAGAAACATGTAAACATCTTTTACTTTCTTCTATCTTAATTTTAAAACATCCTTTTAAAACTAATTCCTATGATTCTTGCTTTTTAGTCACTACTAATTATGACAAAATAAATATCCGGGTGAACAAAATTAATTTTCTGCTCAATTTCAGAATCTGTTTTTCAACTTTTGAAAAATTGCATTTTCGCCCCTCAACTTTCGAAAATTGCACTTTGACCCCAAAACCTTTTAAAAAGTTACAAAAACACCCCTGGGCAGTTTCGGGCAGCAGACCAGAAAATAAAATTTTGAATTTTGAAAATTTTCGATTTTTCAAATTGACCCCTCAAGTTTCGGTAATTGCAAAACAGCCCCTAAGTTTTCAGAAATTGCAAAACGACCCCAAAAACCTTGCGACAAGAATTGCAAGAACAGTCCAGAATTTTCAAATTTTCAGATCTCAAAAATTTCGAATTTTCAGCCCTCAAAAACCCTGATATGCGATTTCTACCCCAAAAGTCCTGAAGTTTTCAAAAACTATAAAAACGGCACAGATCTTGAAAAGCAGTTTTACCCATTGATAGATCTAGTCATAACAAGCAAGAATCAACTTACAGAACATAATTATCACGTGTTCTCATACATATAATTAAACATATACGGTGAACACAATTATGTTCAGGCTTTTGTATAATAATAATGGAGTTGGCTCTGATACCACTGTTGGGATATAGCTCGATTTGTCAGACAACAAAGTGCGGAATTTAAAATTTTTCGAGGTATCCAATGGTCCCATAAAAGATGTCTCCATATTATGTATACAAAAGCAAGAACAAAAACGCACACAATGAATTAACAAAGGGGGTTTTTGCGATATACCTCACCACAGGCAAGGTGGTGGAAACCTCCGGTCTTCGATTCTGATTCTGATCCGGTTCACAGGAGTGATCCAATTGTCTCACCTCCAGGGATAGTCCACACCAATTGGGTTCTGGCAACACCTCAAGATCTTAGGCTCAGAACTCGATGCAGGAGATTTGTTATTGAAGGATTGTATGAGATCTCTTGACAAATCAAGATCTAATACAATGGAGGAGGAGATCTCGGCGGCGGCGGCACCAAGGAGCTCACGGCAGCACAGTGGCGGCGGCTAGAAGGTGGCGGCGGCGGCTAGGGTTTGCTTGGAGAGGGGGCGGCGGTTTTAGGGTAGAGGGAGTCTAGGGTTTTCTTGTTCAGGGTTGTTAGCTAATGAGCTCAAGTAGTTCCCCTTTTATAGACTCCTTCTGACCTAGGGTTTGCAAGACTCCTTATGGGCTTTAATTAATAGAAGCCCATGTCTTGCAATCCTCATTTAATTAAACTACTTTAATTAAATGCCCAGTCCATTTAAATCAATATTTCTTTTAATTAACTAGCAACTCAATTATTAATTAAGTCAGCCAATTAATTAATCTCCCACTTGAATTAAATACTTTTAATTCATTTAATTGATTTAATTACCTTTAAATCAATTAATTCCTTTCTTGTCCTTTTATAACAGTCACCGTCCAATTGTATTGTGTGTGACCCTCTGGGTTCACCATCAACTGGCAGCAGGCCCACGAATCCCTCGTGATTTAATTTATGAACAATAAATTGTTCCGGTTAATTAAACAACCTTTAATTAACCACTCCTAGAATTAAATCCTCTATTAATTCAGGAGTACCCACACTTCATGGTCGATGTCTAGCCACAAGCCCATGAAGCCCAATATCAGGTGAATTGATATTTGTGAACCTCGTCTCATATAATTGCCATGTACATACGGTCCTTCTATCGACTAATATTCCCGATCAAGACTTAGGGTGTGTGAATTAATCGGCACCTCTAAATTTGTCTCGATAACTATACTTTCTAATTCAGGATAATATACCTTTGTGACCTTCTAAATTTGGAAACCCCTTTCCAAATCCGTCACCGACTGCGGCCGCAGAATCCTTGGATATATTATCTAAGAATCGTATAGGAAATTCTCTCACCCATTACGGTGAGTCAATAGATTCCATATCGGTACTAACCACTCGCGTACATGTCCATACGCACCCAACCTAGGCATGTTATGACCAAGCTACGTGGCCTATACCTAGATCTAAGTACGCACTTTCATGCACCGAATTCGCCCTAGTACCTCAAGTCAAAGGACTAAATCGTACACTATTATATTCCTTGAGAAACATCCCATCACCGATATGCGTCATGCGCTTCCACAATGGGTTTCTCTGTTCGGGTCGTTCGATGCGTTCAATCCTCCATTGAACCACCTACTCGTATGCACTGGACTCAAATTCCTTGCTCATGAAACACTACAAATTCACTCCATGTGAATCATGCATACTCGTACAAGTCTTGGCGATTCCTACGATACCCCGTCTCGTTCGGAATCTATGACTTGGAACACTTTTAAGATTACGACCTTTGAGACTGTTTCATGATTGCACTCAATACTGAAGTGAATCGTCCCATAGTCAAATGTAATCTAAGGGTTTCAACCAATCGCTTAAATGTATTCGCGAAAGATGAAGTTGGCCATTGTTTATCCTTATACATATATAAATAAACATGCGTATTATTATAAAATCAAAGATCGTTTCATACAGGATAGATCTATTACAAGCTTACAGAACTGGCTTGCAGGGCACTATCCTATCAACTAATCGAACAAGGCAAGTTGGATGATTATCTAGAGCGGAATAACCGCAAGAGAAATAAAAGCAGGAGTCCTAGAAATAATAACCAAAGAAGGACCCCGAGAAGAAGGTCTCTTAATAATGGTCCACCACAAGAATTGAACGATGATCAAATTAATGGCACAATCCATACCATTTCAGGCGGACCAGCCGGAGGAGACAGTCGTAATGCTCGTCGCAGAACCGCCAGATCTTTATTAGGAAATGTAAGATATCCTGAAGAAATATGGACGCTGGAAAATAAATCACCAAAAGAACAGATCATTAGTTTTAATGAGAACGAAGTACCAAGAAACTTCGTTTGGTGTACGAGGGAAGACAATCCTGACTTCCCGATGGTGGTATCCCTCGAGATAGCAAACTATAACGTCAAGAGGATCCTAATCGACAACGGAAGCTCAACGAACATTATATCTAAGGAGGTCTTAACGCAGATGAATTTGGGAGAAGTGACATTCCAAAAAGTAGCCACTCCTCTGGTAGGGTTCGGAGGGTCCGAAATAGTCCCTTACGGGACAATATATTTAAGTGTATCACTGGGAAAGAAACCACAATGCACATTGAAACTGATAAAGTTCCTGGTCGTAGAGACTCCCTTTGCGTACAATGCGATATTAGGACGACCTGCCCTCAACCTATTCCGAGCAGTTGTATCGACGTACCATCAGAAGATAAAATTTCCGACAGACATGGGGATCGGAGAAATAGTGAACGATCATTGTATGGCATGGGATTGTTACAATACGTCCTTAACATTGGGAAACCGCTCCAAATCGTTTACCCCTGCTAAAAGGAAGCTCGAGAACGACATCGAAAGAGCCGAAGTCGAAATCCCCAGCACTGACAGAATAGATAAGAAAGGAAAGGAGTCGGTCGACTTAACCATAAAACCTCCAGAACATAAGGATATTATGCTGGTACAAGGAGACCCTTCAAAAACGACCAGGATTGGAACTGAACTCAGCTCGGAAGGGGAAGTATTGCTAGTAAACTTTCTCAGGAAAAATGTCGACATATTCGCTTGGAGTGCGAACGATATCGAGGGCATCGACCCGAGAGTAATTACTCATTCACTAAAAATCGATCCAATGGCGAAGCCAGCACGAGAAAAGAAGAGGAATCACGGACCAATAAAAGACAAGATAATAAAAGCAGAAGTCGAAAGATTGCTCAAAGCAAAACAAATTCGGGAAATACACTTCTCGGACTGGCTATGCAATGTTGTGCTAGTGGCAAAAGGAGATAAAAGGGACAATAAATGGAGGATGTGCAACGATTTCACCGAACTTAATAAGTTATGTCCACGAGACCCCTATCCTCTCCCTAGAATTGATTTGTTGGTCGACTCCACTGCAGGTTTTGCCATCTTCAGCATGATGGACGCCTTCCAAGGATTCTACCAAATTTATATGGATGAGCGAGACCAGGAGAAAACTGCTTTTATAACGGAGCAGGGGGTATATTACTTTATTGCTATGCCCTTCGGCCTGAGGAATGCCGGTGCCACTTACCAGAGATTGGTTAACCTAATGTTCAGGGAGCTGATCAGAGAAATAATGGAAGTCTACGTTGATGACATGCTCGTTAAAAGCATGAATAAAACCGACCACGTAAAACATCTCGATCGATGTTTTCAAATATTGCGAAAATACCGGATGAAACTAAACCCCGCAAAATGTACCTTTGGGGTTAGATCTGGAAAGTTTCTAGGATACATGGTCCATCAAAGAGGAATTGAAGCAAATCCCGAAAAGATTCGAGCTATAACTGAAATGAGGCCGCCTAAAACAATTTCCCAAGTACAAAGTTTAGTAGGGAAAATTATAGCATTGAATAGGTTCATATCAAAATCAGCAGATAGGAGCTTGTCATTCTTTCAAACTCTGCGAAAAGCAAAGAACTTTGTTTGGACCGAAGAGTGCGATCAAGCATTCAACCAATTAAAAGAATATCTGACCTCCTCTCCATTACTAGCCAAACCAACAGAAGGTGAACCACTATACATTTATATATCAATCTCTCCAGTGGCCATCAGTTCGGTCCTAGTAAAAATAGAAGGCTCGGAACATAAGCATATTTATTATCTAAGTAAGTTACTACAAGGAGCGGAGAAGAATTATTTGGAGATCGAGAAATTCGCTTTGGCCTTGGTAGTGGCAGCACGCAAACTCCGACCATACTTTTTAACTTATAAAATTATCGTGCTCACGAATCAACCACTAAGACAAGTTTTGGCAAAACCAGAAGCTTCTGGTAGATTAATCAAATGGGCGATCGAACTAGGACAGTTCGAAATCGAATATAAACCGCGCATCGCTATTAAGGACCAAAGTTCTTGCCAATTTCCTCTTGGAAACTCCGACCTCAGTATTAGAAGGCGATGAATCGATTAGTCGCGGTAATGATATCTTAGTAGTAGAAAATCAAACTTGGTTAATGCACGTCGATGGTGCTTCAAGCCGTGAAGGAGGCGAGGCCGGAATCAACTTCACTGGACCGAATAAAGAAGATGTAAACTATGCGATAACATTGGACTTCGTGGTAACAAACAACAAAGCCGAGTACGAAGCATCGATTGCAGGGAGGGAAATGGCAATTAAAGCTGACATAAAGAATCTCAAAGTACTAACCGATTCGGAATTAGTACAGAGACAAATAGAAGGCCTATACGAGGCAAAGGAATTCAACATGGTCAAGTACCTCGCTAAAGTAAAGGAATTAACTGAGAAGTTTGAGAGTTTCAAAATACAGAATATTCCACGATTGGAAAACAAGTGGGCAGATCAACTTTCTAGATTTACAGGTTTCCGCGTTGGCAAAACAGAAAGAGTAATCAATTGGTTACTCTCCGATACACCAGCAATTGACATCGATAAAACGCCAGTCACCGAGATGATGGAAATCGAAGAGGTTGAAAAGAGCTGGATAACTCCAATGATAGATTACCTCTGTGAAGGAAACCTGCCGTCTGACCTAAATGAAGCTCGAAAAATAAAATATCGAGCTCCTAAATATACAATGTTAGAAGGAAAGCTATATCGAAGATCGGTATCCGGAGTTCTACTAAGATGCATCTCCGAAAAGCAAACCTACGATATACTTCGAGAGATACATGAAAGCGAGGCAGGGAATCACAGTGGATCCAGGGCTTTAGCTCTAAAATGCCTCCGAACAGGATATTACTGGCCGACCATAAACAAGGATACTGCTCAATACGTGCAAAAATGTCATCATTGCCAAATTCATGCAAATATAAGCCATCAACCAGCCGAAAACATGCACCCAATACCTGTATGCTGGCCATTTGACCAATGGGGGATGGACATTATAGGACCCTTTCCGGTAGTCAGGTCTAAAAAAGCATATGTTCTGGTCGCAGTCGAGTACTTTAGCGTGTGGATAGAACGCATCGCTTTTGCTCGGATAACTCAGTTCCAAGTGATTAATTTCCTTTGGAAGTTCATAGTATGCCGGTTCGGCATCCCACGAACTCTAATCTCTGATAATGGAACCCAATTCGCGGGAAAACAAGTATTGGAATGGTGTGCTAAACTAGGAATTCAACAGAACTTCACGTCCGTAGGACATCCAAGAGCAAATGGACAAGCTGAGGTAGCAAACCGTGAGATTATAAAATCTTTGGAGAAAAGATTAGGGGCAGCCAAAGGAAGATGGCTAGATGAACTCCTCGGTGTGCTTTGGGCAAATCGGACAACGATCAGGAACTCTACAGGCGAGACCCCGTTCAGTTTGGTATACGGATCGGAAGCTGTAATTCCAGTTGAGACAATAGTCCCAACCCCAAGGATCGAAATGTATGACAGTCAAGAAAATGAAAAGGCTAGAGAAGATGATCTCGATCTAACAGAAGCCTTAAGAGAAAAAGCTGCCATACAACTGCAAGTCACTAAATCAAATATGGAGAAGGCCTACAATCAAAAGGTACGCGTTCGAACCATCAAAGAAGGGGACCTCGTGTTGAAAAAAGTAGAAGTGTCCAAGCATGTAGGAAAATTGCAACAAAATTGGGAGGGACCATACATCATCGTCGGTGTAGGAAGGAAATGATCATACAAAATTACACACTTGGACGGAACACCCCTACCGAGGACTTGGAATGCGGTCAACCCGAGGAGATATTATGGAAAATAAATCCCAGTGGCTATCCTTACTATTTCTTTTTTTATTTTATTTAAATATTTCAAATTCGTTGTAATAAAAGCTTCGGCTTCTAATATTTTCTTTCTGAAATATAATGATTACAAGTTATCAGCCAAATACAAAGGTTCAAAAGGTTCAAACCAAAAATATTGGTAAAAACCTAAGTCTTAAAGAGTTGAGTAGAATCGATCCGCTCGATATGCACTCCTCGATCTCCATAACGACGATGACTAAAAGGTTAAAACCAAAAATATTGGTAAAAACCTAAGTCTTAAAGAGTTGAGTAGAATCGATCCGCTCGATATGCACTCCTCGATCTCCATAACGACGATGACTAAAAGGTTAAAACAAAAAATATTGGTAAAAACCTAAGTCTTAAAGAGTTGAGTAGAATCGATCCGCTCGATATGCACTCCTTGATCTCCATAACGACGATGACTAAAAGGTTAAAACAAAAAATATTGGTAAAAACCTAAGTCTTAAAGAGTTGAGTAGCATCGATCCGCTCGATATGCAATCCTCGATCTCCATAACGACAATGACTAAAAGGTTAAAACCAAAAATATTGGTAAAAAACATAAGTCCTAAAGAGTTGAGTAGAATCGATCCGCTCGATATACACTCCTCGATCTCCATAACGACGATTAAAACAGGTTAAAGCCAAACATTGGTAAAAAACCTAAGTCCTAAAGAGTTGAGTAAAATCGATTCGCTCGATAGACGCTCCTCGATCTCCATAACAACTATTAAAACAGGTTAAAGCCAAACATTGGTAAAAAACCTAAGTCCTAAAAGAGTTGAGTAAAATCGATTCCCTCAATAGACGCTCCTCGATCTCCATAACAACGATTAAAACAGGTTAAAGCCAAACATTGGTAAAAAACCTAAGTCCTAAAAGAGTTGAGTAAGATCGATTCGCTCGATAAACGCTCCTCGGTATCCATAACAACGATTAAAACAGGTTAAAGCCAAACTTTGGTAAAAAAACCTAAGTCCTAAAGAGTTGAGTAAAATCGATTCGCTCGATAGACGCTCCTTGAATCTCCATATCGACAATTAAAACCAAACGTTGATAAACGACCTAAGTACATATTGAATCAGATCAAAATCAAGAAGTATTGAAAATGAGAAATATTGAAGAAAGTGAAGTTTTATTCATCTGAATACAAAGAATATCTCCTGATCTACATATGAAGTTTTATTCATCGAAATACAAAAGCATCCTTCAATTTACATATCTTTACAAATAGAAAAGTGGAAAATCCTATCCAATAGATCGGAATCTTTCACGACAATGTCCACGGAAACATCGATCTTCACCCAGCTACCCCCATGTTTCCCTCCAACCATCTGAGAAGCATGCTGCTCACGATGATCGACTTCTTTAGTTCGGTGGCCAGGCTCTGAAGATCGGTCCTCCCTTTAGTCTGAAACAACCAATTGCAAGCCGAATACCTTGCAGCGGTCATTAGACCGAGAACGAGCTCCTGCTTGAAGAATGGGGTTGAATTTTACTCTAAAGCAGGATCTCTCGAGGACCGTCGCAAAAGTAAGAATTTACCAGCACACCCCGGCGGTCAATCACTCCAGAAGTAACATCCAAGAATAGGGATGCCTGGTAAGTATGAACCCTCCATGTGCTAACAAAATACCATGGACCTCAACCCGATGAAGACAAAAGCTGAGGCACATGGGACCCGTCAGTACTAGGTAGGGCATCAATGGGACCTGTCAGTACAAGGCAGATGATGCTTGAGTTATTATAAGATAATGGATCACGATAACGTGACTTTTTGAAAATTATGGGATCACTGGGCAGTGTAAAACCCAGCGAAACTGATATCTCCATTGCGTACGGTATGAATAATGTGGAAAGAAACTGCCTATCTTTTTATAGGGAAATTTTAAATTAATCCTATGGCTGGATATAAATCTGATCAAGGGACGAGAAGACGACTTTTGACTTCCCGAATTTAATGCGATTAAGTTGGAACGGCGCTAGGATTGTCGATAAAACTGCTCGATGAGAATGAGGCATCAAGGTCGAAAAGACCAGAATGAGAAATCCTTATACATTCCAGTGGATTCATTAAAAACAACTTGACACTTTACGAAGAATGCTCAACCGACGAACAGAATCCTTAAGAGAAGGAGATTTACAATGAGAGATAATTACTTCTACGAAGAATTAGGAATATATAAGCAGAAAGATGAAATAAGTTGGTCGTTTTGATGACAAAATACGTGCTTGACAATGTCAAGTCCAGCTTTTCCCTTGGAGTCCAAGAAATCTGACGGACTGATAGATGAAACAGTCGACAAAGCTAAGATATACAGACTTGTCACCGCCTCATATATCAAAATTGATACACTTGTTGTTTTATTTGAGGAAACTGGAGCTCACAATCAGTACAGAGAAACATGGAGTTTAACAAGAGTAGAACACAATCTTTCCTAAGAAATGCAAGCTAAAAAGAAGAGCAGCGCTCAAAGAAGGGTGATAATAAAACCCTTATATAGAAGTTCATGACAAACAATTATACTATAGTTGACGACAGGTACTGATCGATAATCGACAAACATGATAAGCATACTTTACAGTTCTTTGAAGAGCTGACTGAGTGAACGGAGTACAAAAATCCAATTGCCTAAGGGTTATGCATGATCGATAAACGAGCTTATGCATTAAAACCAACACCTCGCAATTAAAAATAAAATTGCAAGAAAAATCTTCATCTTGATGTTGTTCCCGGCTGATCGGTAACAGCAAACTACTATCTCAGACAGAGATGATCGCCCACGAAGTCAATATCAGATAAGTCTATCAATTTCTAAATTCGAATATGAACTGAAACTGAAATTGTCATTAATATTTTTTTTACAAAGCAAAATATTTAGCCAAACAACCACATACATGTTGTGGCCAACATACTAAAAAAAAAAAAAAAAGGAGCAGGTCATTAAGGTTGATTGCCATCGCCGGGTCGACTCGAAGAAATACCCTTCCGAGGAGTCACAACCTCTAGAAACGTCTTCAGTTCCTCCTGACGCTTCTGATAACCGGCATCGTAGCCTTGTTCATAAGCATGACGACGGGACTCCTCTAAATGGGCGTTCAGCTGATCCTTCTCCTTCTCGAGAGCTGATTTTTCTTCGCGTAATTTCTGAAGATCATCATTAAGCAGCCCGAGTTGGAGAGCTTGCCCTTCAGCCTTCGCAATCTCCGAGTCCAAGCGAAGCTTCATATTCTCCTTGCTGAACCATAAATCATCGCCATGAACGCCCAGCTGCAGCGCAAAGTATTTTCCCTGAAAAGAGAGGGGTCTTATGTAACAAAGCTACAAAAAAAAAAATACAAGATTAAGTTCAGAAAAATACCTGCTCAAATAGTTTGACAAGGGACTGAACGAGGCGAACGTTGGAAGTACTCTCATGCTTCCTTAACTCACCAGGCAAGATGGTACTCATACCCAAATCCTATGACAAAGCGTCAGGTTCAAAAAGAATTGGGCAATTCACTATTAAGGGGAATATTATTATGCTGAGGAATTACTGACTCCGTTATATCCCTAACTTGTTCAAGGATACAATGATCATCCAACACACGCGGGGATTCCCTCTCATTGGGACTTACTGAAGTCTCTTTCCCCGAAGAAGAAATAATGGTCCGACGACCAGACCTCAATCCCGGTCGACCTCCAGAGGAACCACCGGCTTCAAAGGAAGTTGCCATAACATTAGTATCATTAAATAAGAAATCAGGAAAATTCTGAGTAACAGACTGCGTCAAGGAAAGACCACCCCCTTGGCTTTAGCCAATGACTAATTCAGTAATGGTAGAGGAAAGAATAGAATTGTCAGGAGCATACTCGTGCAAGCCATGCTCGGAAGAAAGGACACTTGAAGAGACATGTATATTAAGGGATTGACCTATATTAGACATAACTCCAAAATCAACCCGACCAGGGGAGGGTCTCCTTAGAATGTCAGAAGGAAATTGAGGATTTTGTTGAGTAAAGATCGAACTAACGACAGGCAAAGGTTCAGAAGGGATAACGGGAGTCTGGGTCTCCGACCTTCTGATTGATTGGGAACGAGGAGGATCTACCGAGGGCCCCTCACTACGGGACCTTTTGGGTCTGAGGTTTCTACTAATATCGCGAGAAGAACGCTTTGAAGTATTACCGAAAAGGTTGCTCATCTTCGGAAATTAAAAAACGATTTTAACTATCGAGAAAGCTTAGCGACCTCCTTTGAGAGAATATTCTATCGAAATTGAGTAAGTGCGGTAAATAGCGAGTAAACTTTTTACCGTATGTATTTATACTGAATGAAAAGACGCGACAGACCCTAAGGACATGTGCGAAACAAAGAGCCTGACCAATGAACTATCGCAGGAATTCGAAAAGACATAAACATAATGATTACGCCTAAGATGAAGATTTATGTCTAGAATATCACAATTAATGGAGAAGCCGAAACATCACACACGAAGAATCAATTATCAAAAAGATAAGAAAATAATATTACAATTTATACAGCAATTATCAAAAGTTATTTCCCGACACTATCCAAAATTCTTTGGTCGCTCCCTGACACGACCTGATCGCCAGCAGAAACATCCTGATCCCCAGTCGTTCCTCCTTCATCATCGGCATTATTCATAACTTCAGGATTCTCTCTCTCACTCTCTTGGTCAACGAAATTATTGTCAACTTCAGATTGATGTCTGAAGAAGGCATTGACAGAGGTTCTCCAAACTCCTTGACCAGATGTGCCAATGGAAAATGTTGGTATTTAACACTAGGCAGATCGGATGAAGAATACTCCTCACCATAACGATTAAGGCTAACATGCGTGGCCCTGAAATACTCCCTCCGACGATCTTCGATCAATCCCATAGTGACCATCTGATGGATCGCCCTCTTAAAAGTACTTTCAAGAAGCGGACCTACTTTCTGATGCACTAAAGCGGTATGAACCGGAGAACTAAGGAAATCATGGATCACCTTCTCGTCAGAATTCCTACCATATCGGTCAGTGAGTCCACTGAGAGGAAGATCCTTTTCATACTCGTCTAAGGAAGTCCGAAGACTAGCGACCTGCGACTCCAGCTCACTAATCCGATTGGTGCTTTGAACTTGACAATCTTCCAGCTCCTTGCTCAGCTGGGTGACCCGTTCTTCAGCACGAGAAGTCTCTAGAATATTATTCAAAACTTCGGGATCATTTGTTCCCTTAGATTGAAGATCGGTGGTCGAGGGTGGAGGAGAAGAAGACGTAGAAGGACCGGCCTGTGAAGTGGATGCTTTCTGAAGCAATGCCTTATTACTTTCCTCAAGGAATTCACACTGTTGCCTCCAAAGAGTAGTTTCGTAAGCATAAGACGTCAGACAAGTATTAGTCTGGAAAACCAAAAGAAGAAAATCAGAGAATTAAAAACCCATTAGGAAAGCCAGTAAAAAGGCATGTGAAACAATAAAAACCTTCTCGGCATAGAGGAAAGCTTTCTGTAATTTCTCCAAAGGATCCTTGCGCAGTAACTTATTAATATCACGTGTAAAGCACCTGAGAGGAGGATACGGGTAGCCTTTTCAACTGCATTCTCACTCTCATCATGAATCAAAGAATCATTCTCGGAATAGCCAGCAGCCCTCTGTCCCTCTAAATGATCTTCGATCATTTCGACAACGGTAGGTTTCGGATGCTGTTCGCTGAGCAATGAAAGGTCTTCACCAGAACGACCATAATATTGTTTTCTCCTCTTGACTGGTCTGTCGATAGGATGGGGCATTGACCAACCACGACATCCACGGATACCATGGGAAGTTCTGAGCTGGAAAGGAGGATAACCTTGTCCGGTCCCTTGACGATCTGGAGTACGTGCGGATGGAAGTGGCTGAGGAGTTTCTTCGGAAGAATCAAGGGAATCCTCTCTATAATCCTCAGATTCATGGCCCAGATCCAATTTTCTCTTTTTAGACAATCTCTGCCCAATCGGATGGTTCTCTATCATTTTGGTAGATTTAGACAAAACCATTTTTCCTTTTGAAGAATGTCGAGAGTTCTCTACCATAGAAACTGAGAAAAATGAACTCCCATCAGATAAGTTATTCAAAGAAAATATAAAAGTAAAAGCGGCAAAAATATATAATACTTACTAAGCGATTGTGAGGAAGACGAGATAGGAAAGGTGTGAGAACTCAGGCCCGCTTTACGGAGAAAAGCCTCGCCAATAAGAAGGGCACATTGGTACTTATCAGCACGCATTTCTACTATCTCGTCAACCAATTGTGGATCGTTAGGAATAAAGTGGCCAGTAACAGAGCGACCACCAGAAATCCATTTGGAGTCGTGGTCCCACGAGAATAGCTTGGTGGAACCATCTGCTGAGACAATATGAGATGGAGGACATACAAAGAAAAAATGAGATTTCCAGGCAGGATTGCTTGAAACAGGATAATCAAATATAGAACGACTAGACTTTTGACTAGCGAAGAAATAACCATGATTGGAAGAGCTAGAAATATTAAAACGAAACAACTGGGTAAAATTACGAAGAGAAGGTTGGAATCCTTTTGCGATCATCAGGACAGAAAAGCAAACGACAAAGGCTACGGAATTGGGAACCAGTTGTGTCAGAGAGACGCTGAATATCCTTAAAATATCAAGGAATAAGGCAGACAAAGGAAGATGGAGACCGTGATTGAAATGGGCGGTGTAAAAAGCCCGACAACCTTCCGGGGGGGAGGTGACCCTGTTGAAAGGCGATGGAAGAATAATCTCAGAACCCTCCGGGAAATATTTCCCGTAATTATCCAACACCTCGTGAAAAGTCTCATCGGTATACGCACAGGAAAGATTCTCGATCGGATAAGAAATTTGGGGGGTAGCGCCCTTGCTTTTCTTGGCCTTGGCCGCAACCTCGGCATCGGATATGATCCGTACTTTAAAGGTGTCTTTATCTGGAATAATCATCTCGGATGTTCCTGCTTGGACTGGTGGAGGGCTAGGAAAAGCCCCCACCTCAATAACTGCAGTAGCTTGTTCGGCAGAAGAAGAGGAGGGATTCTTCGAAAGAGAAGCCATGTTGTTAAGATCCTCGGAAATATGGATCGGGCGCTACAAGATATTGAAGAAATTATCAAATAGGAAAAATTGCCACAAGAATATTGGAGGAAGAAAGTAAAAAATTGTTGAAACAACAATCACCTATTTATATAGAATGACGAAAAGACGTTTCAAACCTCTTGCGACTAATCGTATTCCCGCCAATCGTCAAAAAGAAGTCACCTCCTCGAAAAAGAAGCAACATTGCTGATCGAAAAACAACGAAAACCGACTATCTATGATGCGTAACACTCTTTTCGTTACTTAGGATTTTTTTCACAGGGTTTTTTCCAAGTAAGGTTTTTAACGAGGCACAATTCATAGAAAAGACGGTCGTGACAAACCATCTACTTTTCGAGCTTCTATTGCATAAACGCTCGAAGAAGTGAGGGAGTACTGATGAGGGCTATTTTACACCCCATATAATACTTGGATTGACTTGAAGACCTCAGATCGGTTCGACCATATAAGCTCATTCGGAATCATCCATCGATTTGATCCGAAGACTATTCTCATTGGCGAACCAAACTACAATCCGGACTCAAGAAGGATAAATATGCCGAGTCCTAGTAGGATTATGTTTCCTTGAATAGCTAGGGTTGGTAACCTATAAATACCTAGTTAAAGATTGTATTAGAACAACTACAATTGAGAACTTACGCCTACATAGCAATCTGATAATAAAATTATAGAAAATCTTTTGCTATACTACATTCAATATTCATCGTCTCGTGTTCTTATTTGCTCTTTACATATTGTTCTTTCTTGAAATCGATCCATTCGGAATAGATTAACTAGGCCCTAAATACATATAATCTAATCCTCGAGAACCTCAAATATTGATTTAATCAAACCCGACGAAAAACGGTTAAATCAGACTAGAAAAGCAACTCAAAAGCCAAAGGTTGCAAGACAATTAGTACTTCATTAATGTTGGTCAATACATAATGTATATGTCCTTTCATATGTTGAGGTCAAAAGTTCATCATAAGGTTAATGAACTTCCAAATGCATCCACCTAATATTAGTTTCATAACACTCCCCCTTGGATGCATGTTGCTTATGGAAAATGCCTCGTTAAAAACCTCGTCAGAAAAACCCAGTGGGAAAAACCTGAACAAGGAAAAAAAGAGTACATATCCATATGAGGCTAATAAGCGTGTAACACTGCCTCGTTAAAACCTTGCCAAGAAAACCCATTGGGACAAAACCTGGACGAAAGAAAAAGAGTACAATGTGTAGATTATTAATGACACGCTCCCCCTGATGCTGGCATAAGGTACACAAATTGACGCATTCCAATATTATGACCATCAATTTGAATGACATAGTCGGCAATGCTTTAGTGAACAAATCAGCAAATTATTGCTTGACTGAATTTATTGAACATCAATATTACCATTTTTTCTGAAGATCGTTGGTGAAGAAAAACATTGGTAATATGTAATTTGTTCAGTCTCCTTTTATATACCCATTCTTGATTTGAGAAATACAAGTGGCATGATTCTTGGAAATGTTGAATCATAGACCTTAATCATAAGCATAACACACCATATGTGGATTGTAACCTCTGATTAAAACAAGCACATGTCGGTTGTTCCACAAAGATAGCATAATACATTTTTAATTTCATTTCAATATCTACATGTAGATGCAGAGTTATATCTTTAAATGCAATATCCGACATCATACAATTTGCAGAATACATTAAAGCTCTGATTGCATTTAGATAAGGTACTTCAGGACCTAACAGTTCTTCATTGTCCTCTTGAGGATAAATTTGATATTTATTTATATCTAAAGATCGAACAACCATAAGAGTGCTTAATGGATGAACTTTATCCATATAAGATCTTTTCAGAATTTTCTTTATATGGACAAATATATTCTCTAATAAATGCTCGATCTGCAGGCTGAGAGAAAACTTTGTTATTTCGAGATTTTTCTCCCAAACTATTTCATCAAGTAGTTTGCGTCTCAATGAGCTCTTCAAGAGTCCTCACGAGATTTAAAATCATCAGCACATACCGTCATAATAGAAAACTCATTTAAAAATCTTTCAATGCAAAATACATGGACAAATTGGATTGTGCATGAATCCTTCTTTTACGAGGTATTCATTTAGCTGGTTATATCAGACCAGATCACCCTTACTCATATAAGCATCGTATTTGTTTACTAAAAGATGAGCATGAGACCATTTAATTCCTTTAGGAATTTTAATATAAATATCACTGCCCAATGATCTATCTAATATGCGGTAACTACATCCATAAACAAGTCCTTCAGGGACTACAAATCAATTAAATACCGCAACGTAATTGCACCAATCACGGGGAAATATGTTTCATCGTAGTTATTGGTCTCTGTGAGAATTCGTACAAGAAGTTGTGTTTTATATCTCACATTTTCATCATGTTTTCGTAAAATTATATGTTTGTGACATATAAATTTCATGTATTTGGGCGTGCGGACAACTAGTCCAAATACTTTTACAATTTAATAGCGATCTTGAATCACATCTTTCTATAAGGCCAAATTATTTATTTATTTATTTATGTGGACATTAAATTAACCGTTCACGGTTCAGGATCCTGATTAATAACTTTTATTTAGTTCGACCCGAACAAGCAAAACTATTATTTTGCTTTCTATCCCAGTTTTATTTCTGTTTCATGTGCCTCTTAATGGACATCTCGTGATCTAGACTGATCAGTCATTTTTATTTTATAGCGTTTTATTTTGAAACAGATTCCTCCTCATAAGGGAATTTCTTTCAGAAGTTTCTTTTGCACCAATAGTAATTTCACGCTTTAATTGCATATATAGTATGCTAGCA
Organism: Penstemon barbatus; assembly: GCA_003313485.2. Taxonomy (NCBI): domain Eukaryota; kingdom Viridiplantae; phylum Streptophyta; class Magnoliopsida; order Lamiales; family Plantaginaceae; genus Penstemon; species Penstemon barbatus. The sequence goes on along the minus strand of CM064884.1, from coordinate 61,606,231 downwards.
TATTGTCCTTCAAGGACTTCAATTCATGTTGGTGCAATTTTCAATTCTTGCTCATACTATTTGTGCGTGGGCCAAGCTGAGACAAGTAATGTACATTTATGTACTCATGTCAAAATAATTTCACGCCGTTCTACATGCAATGACATCAATTGTCTCAAAAAAAATTATCATGATATTTTGATTTAACCATATCATCTCGTCAGACGTTTAAGATATATGGTTATAGCCTCGTCAGGCGTTTAAAATATAGGATTACAGTCGGGAAATAAAAACTAACCGACACGTCTTTGTAGACCCATATATGTTCATTTTGGTGGAAAAGTCAGAACATAAATCGCACAATCATAAATTTTAATTGAGAATTATTAGGCTTCCAGCCTGACACAAGTTGCAACGTTATCTTATACTTGAGCAAGAACCTCAGCAAAAGCGATACGTGTTGACAATAGGTATATTTAAACCCAAAAAAAAAACTTTTACAGGACCATGAAATTACATAATGGTCCACAAAGTGGATCTGTAAGTCCACATACATCCCATTAAAATTATCATAAAAAGGTTTGGGATTCACAACCAATCTTCACAGTAGATGATCTTATAATTTACTTTCTTTGTGAGCAATCAACACACACATACTAATGAGGTAAATAATTATATGGTTCTTTAAAAGATGCCCGTAATAATTCGGCGCATTTGTAACTTTTCCTGGATGACCAAGTTTATCATGTCACTTCATAATATTATGGATCATTGAACTTCTGGTTCAACTTAAATTTCTGATCCAACATTGCTTATGATCGCAAAATTCATTTTGATGAGAAAACTGAGATTTTATTCAACAAAATTTTTCTGGCATGAAATATTGGATGTAGTATAAGTATCATATTTCCCTCGTATATATAATTTCCATATGATATTCGTCAATACGTTCTTCAAGACGTATTTCTTTGAATTCAACAAATCTATTTTGGATTTTATATAGCACAAAGCCTCTTTTACAAAAATATTTGCTCATCCAGACAATTTATATTTGCTCTTCTGGAGCCTTTATAGTATACCTCAATATGTATTAACTTTTGCTTTTGCTAAGTTCAAGTTAGATAATATTTTCAATCTCGAAGAATTGTGTGTGTCGACCTACTGTCAACTAAATAAATATTTCCACCATTCATTTTTACAATGCTCACATAATTGTTCATGCATCTTCAAGATGCTCACATAATTTGTGCATAAGCTGGCATATGAACCAATTTTCCAATAGAACATGGTACACTCAAGTTATCACTGTGTACTAGATCCTTATTATTTATTAGTGGATGCCCGATATAGCGCATCACATTTTGACCTGGATGTCCCAGCCGGTCATGCCATAGAAAAATACATGCTCGAGTCAGTTGGATTCGAGCTATCTACAAGATGTGCCTCGAGCTCTCGTATTGTGGTAATGCACAAATTAGAGGTAATGCATAAATACTATATTCCCTTTTCCTCAGTGTTTCAATGTGGTAACTATTAGCTCGAATATCTTTAAAACTCAACAACGTTCCCCTTGAACGTGGAGCATACATAGCCTCTTTAATGGCTAAAAATGTGCCATTTGACAACACAAGGTGGGCATTACCAAAGCCATCTATCAAATCATATGTGCCATATATTGTTGTCATAGAGGTCTTAATAGGCATTATATTAACGATCTATCCCTTAGGATAGTGTGCGTAATTGCACTATTAGCCAGACATTATTCCCCACATGTCATGCCTAGGAACCAAATATATTCCAATCTAAACATTTACTTGAAAAAGTAAATCGAGCTAATACCACTAAATACCATAATAATCGGATTAAAATAAAACCACCCAAAATGTGGTCCAAAATAAACCAAACATAGTTCAAATATATAAATGTGGTTCTGCAAACATCAAAGTATTCCACCTATTTGTCGCTTCTGGCAACAAGAATAGTCTTTTGATGATCAAAACGATTAACCAGGACATCCCAACGTTTCTGGGAATTGATGAGTAGTCCAACCTAAGGACCTCATCCAAGTGTCTCCTGATCAGAACCATAACCTCAGCATTTTGGGACATTAGTTAGCAAATTGTCCCCAACAATTGTAATGCTCAGTTTCTTACGGGCATATAGTCTCCATAAGTAATTTGAACCCCTTTGGTTCCATTTATAATGAATTATATGGTTTTAATTCCAGGGAACTCCAATCCCAATATTCATGAACCCCAAGTGCACTCACATTCATTTATCATGCAATCATATATAATCATTCACCACATGCATAAGGTAAAACATAAAGGCGAATTCCCTTACAATTTGAAAACTTATGCCCCAAAAATAAGATATGATAAATAAATGAAACGACCAAAATTAAATTACAAATTACAACTCGGGAATTTAAATTTCATAGGATCAAACATAGTTCTGAAATTTATACCAGTAACTCACATTTAAGGTAAACACATATTCTTCAAATCAATGTAATCAATTAAAGTGATCTATAAATTGACATACGTTAAATCCAAACATAAAGATGAATTGCCTTATGTACCAAATGAAGATAAAAGAATTTCTAGCAGTAACTAAATTATTCATAAGGAACAATAATCATGTAGTACATAATAAAGATAAAACCGTTTTGAAGTTTCGAGATTCAATTCCTTAAAACACGTATGACATAAAGAATAACACAAAAATCAATCTGCTAAAATAATCCAAGATACCGTCGGCCTCAATTCACTGAACTTTATAAAATTTAATCAAATTCTCATGTCATGTGTTTTGGGAAATGAACTGAAGTAATAGTATTCTCAAATATCAAACGAAAACGAGTAAACCATCAATTTCAATAGACCGAAATAGCTATTATAGAACTAATTGCTTTGTTGCCAAAAAGAGATTAATTGTAAAAACATTCTTTAAATGGAATTGTTGTCATGATTCAAGGATAGACATATATTAATATATAGATGCATTAATTTATTCATAGTTTCATAGGATGATCAATATCATGCCTAAACAAGAAACTGAAATCCTAAACGTGGATGAAATTCAACCATCTACACAGTTTGAAATTTCGGAATCCCGAAACAATTTTAGAAGTCAAGTAATAGATGGTGGGTTTATATATAATAATCATTTTACTACTAGATATCTTATGTGACTGATGATCACAAGCATTATGTAAAACAAACCAAAACTCTTGTTTACATGAATCGCTAGCATACACTTTATGATTAATCATCCAATTCATGTGTTCCAAATAAACAAAAATATAAATCTAAAGGGTAGCATACACTTTAGATCACATAATTAGACTACCGAATTAATTAACAGAACCCATCAAATTTTGCCGAATAGATAAAAACTTCAGTTTTTGGCAACAATAATTAAACTTAAACCCTAGAACATGCTTTAGAATCATAAATTTTTCATATTTAGAGCATATAAAATTAATAAGGGTTCAAGTTGTTTGTTAATTTGATCATACCAGAGAGAGGTTGTGGCTACTTCCTTCAACTTTTTCGTAAACTTCTGATGGCTGCCGTTTCATTTACAGGTACTGGGATGACGATCCGAACGGTCAAAATTAAGATCCTGGTGTGATGAACCTTCAGTCCAAATTTGAATACGATCCAACGGTGGATGAGGCCGGAATCATTGAAAAATCGAAGCTGCTGCGTGCAAATCCGAAAATCTACATCTCCAAGTATTTTCCTCTTTTCTCTCTTGTTTTGTGATATATTTCATAACCTTGAAATCGATTTATAGAGCAAATTCGTGCTGATAACGTGTTATAAAACTAAACTAACTGGAACAACAACTAACTAGAATAAACAAAGTAAAAGACAAGATAGAGTAGGAAGAGAAGTTCTTTTTATTTCATAGATGATTGTGTGTACAATTCTATGTATAAATACCTTACAACACTCCTATTTATAGGATTAGAAAAGCAACTCAAAAGCCAAAGGTTGCAAGACAATTAGTACTTCATTAATGTTGGTCAATACATAATGTATATGTCCTTTCATATGTTGAGTTCAAAGGTTCATCATAAGGTTAATGAACTTCCAAATGCATTCCACCTAATATTAGTTTCATAACAATTATTCATTTTTTAAGTTTATTTCAATAAACTAAATGTTTATCTCATAATTAATTATTTTTCCTACAAAATTTGAGTTAAAAATGAATGATAGTAACAAAATTGCAAGTATGATAACATGATATCAACGCAATAATTCAAATTATAATAAACACCATATCAAAAATAATAATTTTATTACTAATCACCTATGAAAAGGAGAAATTATTAATGAATTTTGTCATTGAATTATATAAAAAAATAAAAATACTTGAAGTTTGTGAAAAAAATAACTTTTCTAATGAATTTGATACTCAAAGATATTTATATAACTTATTATATATAAGATTTTTTTGTTTCTTGTTGATTTGTTTAATTCAAAGTGAAAAATAGAAGAAGAGATGTGAGAGTATTGTTGAAGTTTAAAGGTCGCGGAAGAGAAATAAAAATCCGTAGCGTAAAATTTTTACTTTTATAAGTGAACCAGTGGTTCAATCAGTTCACTGGTTCATTGATTTTACCCATTTTTGACCGATTTTTTTCGGTTCAAACTGGTCAGGAACAAAGCTGGTTTTAGAGGGTTAACCGGATCGGATTGACAACTAGCTACCGGTTAAACCGGTCGAACCGGCCGGTCCGCTCCGATTTTTAAAACACTGGTTTACACGGTTCAGACTTCAGAATACGACAAACTGATTTCCTTCCACCAAATCAAAATCATATGTTATATATAATATAGTAGAATAAAAACACCCATGTAGTTTCACAAGCATACTTAATTCACTGCACCTGAGAAGCTCGCTCTAACAAATTCCAAATAGTTTGTGATTATTGGGTCATGCCACTCTTTAAAGATATTCAGACTCAAAGCAAAGATGTTCACGAAGTCGGACCAGTCCAGAGATGTTGAAGCATAGCTTAGCATGTAATCTTCCAAATTCAACATCTAAAAGTATAGCAAGAAAAAAAGATAGAGATCAAATAAAAAAGAAGGGTGACAATATATCTTAAGAAAGGATACAAAACATTATTTACATGTGTTTCAAACAAGTGAAGTCTCACATTTAGGGTTGTGCAAACGGTAAAACCGAACCGAACCATACCCAATTTCGGTATACCGACTACTTCTGTATTCTGGAATCTCGTACCTTTTGCCAAACTGAAAATTTCGGTTCGGTTCGGTAAATTACCGATTCGGTACGATTCGGTGTGATTCGGTATAGAAAAATCGAAAAAAAATTGGGTCTCTTATTTTTCTGAAAATTTGGGGGTTTTTTACCACTTCAAATTGGAGTTTTAAGATAAATTAACTTTTTAACAAAAATAGGAATAAAATTGGGGTTTTAAAATTTGAGTTGTACCTCTGTAAATTACTAATCTAGGCCGAAAAATAGAGATGACGGAGCAGGAGGTTGCGGCGAACGGCGGTGTGGTGGGGGTGGTGGCTAGGGATTGATTTTGAATTGAGGAAGATTGTGAGTAAGTAACTCTGGTAAATTACTAATTTGGGCCGAGAGAGATGGCGGAACAGGAGGTTGTGGTGGAAGGCGGTGCGGCGGCGCTGGTGGTGGTGGTGGTAGTTAGGGATTGATTTGGAATTGAGGAAGAGGTGTTTTGCTTCTAAAGTCTAAATTGGGCAGTCCCGTAATTGAATGAAGAAGTGATGAACTGAAGAGGAAAGTTTAGGATTAAAAAAAAAAAATTATCGGTATACCGGTTCGGTTCAGTATACCAGCCGGTATTACCGAAAACTGAAAATGAACCTGGTTCGGTAATGTAGTTCATACCGTTCATCGAACCGAAGTTTTGGTTCGGTATACCGTACGTACCGAAACTTCGGTTTCGGTACGGTTTGACCGGTTTACCGGATCATGAATAGCCCTACTCACATTGCTCAAAATGCTTCAGTGAAATAACCAAAAACATGCGGAAAATAGTTCTCAAAAGCAGCAAATAATATATAAATAGAACTTCCACGTACCTTTACACCATCGAAACAATATATATTCAAGTGTTGACAATCAATACTCCAACCTGAATGAGAATCGAGAAACCGTTGCGATGAATCATTAAATGCAGAAGTTGAGATCATCTTTGAGTTGACACTAATAGCCATCCTTGCTAATTCAGAAGTTTGGAACGATTTTCGACTATGCCATCCACTACCTACAAAAGAAAACATGTGTTGATGTTTTATGTCTTCACCTAGAATCATACATAATACATTAAGAACTCGTGTGGTAGCAAAGATCAGGTAACTATCAACGTTTATCTAATCTTTGGTAGCATTGATAAATAAAACGAGTCGACCCATTAAAAAGATATAAGCCAGCGGCCCTCCCAGCACTTTTAGGCAGAAACACAAATGAGATTATGACAGATGCAACCCTATGATAATCTATATGGTTCAACAACAAATTGAGGTGGTGAATTTGGCCTCATACTGATTTGCCACTAATCTATGTTTTAGGCTCTGCTACAAAACAAGATGTTTCATTCAAAATTACAATCAACATCCTCATCTTTATTCTATAGCTGCTACCAAATGAACTACAAGCATTTCTCATGAAATACAGGAAGACAAGCTATAAGAATGATGCTTAATATCACTGTGTTTTTTCAAGTAATATCGCTAGACGAAGAAAACTCCCACAGTTAGCACATAACCATAATTTTGGGTTGAAAAATGTGAACCTTGAAATGTCATTACCAATTATCATATAGAAGACTTCATACACGAGGTTGTATAAGAAGCTGACTCCACACCTCTCTGGAACTTGTATTCTGGAATCAAACGCCCAAACAGTTTCAATAACTCATTCTAACAGTCACATAAACAACTTAAACAGCATTCTCACTTGCTCAAAGCCTCAAAGTCGTTTGAAGTAGCAGCATAAAGATAGCCGTTGCTCCTCTTAGCATCAAATTCTTCAATCAATTAAGTAACATAACATAAAACAATTAAAGCATCAAATTCTTCTATCACAATTAGTGATAGTTTGAAAGAGTGAAAAACTTAGAACAAGAAGATTTTCTTGAGTTGCTACTGCAGAGCTCAAACTCTCTCTTTAATATTACTTTTCTAATTCTTCACTTAATTGGTTTTACACAACAAGAAGAGTACTCCTATTTATACTAGTAGTAGGAACTATCTAGAGTACATGGAAAATTGCATAGTCAAGCTCTTTAATATTCCTAGGTAGATGGAATTATTGACTAACATATTTCCTAGGGATAGATTCATTTGAATGACATAATACTTATGACTTCTTGAAGATTACAATGAATTATTTGACTTCCAAAACATCTAGAAAGTGCATTACTTCACATTCCAACACTCCCCCTTAATGTGCTTTCTTCATCACTCCAATCAATGTCCTGAAGTAGAGAAACTTTTCCTTAGTAAGAGGCTTAGTGAGAATGTCAGCAAGTTGATCCTCCGATTTGCAATACTCGAGTTGAATCTCGCCATCTTCTATTGCGTCTCTTATAAAATGATATTTGAGAGCAATATGTTTTGTTCTATCATGGCTCACCGGATTCTTTCCTATTGCTATGGCTGATTAGTTATCACAAAACAACGTAGTTCCTTCGTTTTGCTCTTTGCCTATGTCTTTCATTATCCTTCGTAACCATATAGCTTGAGAAGTTGCTTTAGCTGCAGCAACATACTCTGCTTCAGCGGAAGATAGTGCTACTGTATTTTGCTTCTTTGAGGCCCACGAGCAAATACCTGAACCAAGAGAAAAAACATAACCAGAGGTACTTTTCATGTCATCAAGACATCCACCCCAATCACTGTCGCAATAGCCAACTAGCTTTGTTGGTTCATTTGCTTTATAGTATATTCCATAATCTCGTGTGCCATGTAGGTACCTAAGAACTCTTTTAGCAGCTCTAAGGTGATCTTGACTTGGTTGATGCATAAATCGAGAGAGTAAACTTGTTGCGAACATTATATCTGGTCGAGTAGCTGTTAAGTACAACAAACTGCCAACCAAACTTCTATACATAGTATTGTCTGCGTTTCCAGAATCATCGTCTCTTTTAAGCTTTTCAGTTGCAACAAGGGGTGTTACAACATCATTGCATCCTTCCATCTTGAACTTTCGCAACATGTTTTCTGCATATTTTTGTTGACTAATAAAAATTCCTTCACTGACTTGGGAGACTTCAATGCCCAGAAAATAATGTAGCAAACCGAGATCACTCATTTCATAAGCTTTCATCATATCACTCTTGAAACTTTGAATCAAGTGATCACTATCACCTGTGACAATTAAGTCATCAACATAAAGAGATACGATCAGAATATGAGATTCCTTTCTAAGAACATAGAGAGTAGGTTCACTTTTGCTACGTTCAAATCCTTTCTTGGTGAAATACTTATCTATCTCCTCGTACCAAGCACGTGGCGCTTGCTTGAGCCCGTAGAGCGCCTTTTTTAGTTTGTAAACTTTATTTTCAGTTTTATCTACGCGAAACCCTTATGGTTGCTCAACGTAGACTTCTTCTTTCAACTTCCCATTTAAAAATGCTGACTTAACATCGAGTTGATAAATCTTCCATGCCTTTTGTGCTGCAAGTGAAATCAATGTTCGAATTGTCTCAAGTCGTGCGACTGGTGCAAAGCTTTCATAGAAGTCGATGCCTGGTTTTTGAACAAAACCTTTCGCGACCAGCCTCGCTTTATGCTTTTGGATACTCCCATCTTGATTGAACTTTGTCTTGAATATCCACTTCAAACCAATAACTTCTCTCCCCTTTGGTCTATCAACAAGATCCCATGTATGATTCTTTTCGATCATTCGTATTTCTTCTTTCATTGCATCCATCCAAACGTCTTGTTTTTCGGCTTCTTCAAAAGATTCAGGTTCTATGATAGAAAGGTTGCATGACTCATAGATATCTCTCAAACTTCGAAACTTTCGAGGAGTAGACTCAGGAGAAGAAAGAGTCAAAGTTGGTCCAAAACCTGAAGTTGATGTCGACTGAGGAGAAGTTGGTTCTTCTGGAGCTTCAGGTACTTCTGTAGCGTCTTGAATCACAAGGAATGGTGATTCCTGCACCTTTTTATTGTTCCGGTCCCAAGAGGCTTTCTCATTGAAAATAACGTCTCTACTGACAATTAGTTTTTTTTATTCAACATTATATAGCCTATACCCTTTTGTCTCGTTGCTATAGCCAACAAAAATACACTTGGTGCTTTTGTTATCAAATTTTATCCTTTTTTCTACAGGAATATGAGCATAACAAATGCATCCAAAAACTTTAAAATGACTTACAGATGGCTTAGCTCCACTCCAAGCTTCATAAGGTGTCTGATTCTTCACGGCTTTCGTAGGACACCGATTTAGAACATAAACTGCTGTATGGACAGCCTCAGCCCAGAAGATTTTAGGCAAACCTTTCTCCTTCATCATTGAGGTAGCCATGTCCACGATTGTTCTATTTTTTCTCTCCGCCACACCGTTTTGTTGCGGTGTATAGCTTGTAGTTAGCTGCTTCCGGATTCCTTCATTCTTGCAATAATTTTCAAACTTATGGGAAGTATATTCTCCACCTCTATCACTCCGAATAGTCTTGATAGTTAAACCGCTTTGCTTTTCAACAAGTGCTTTGAACTGCTTGAAAACGTCGAAAGCTTCAGATTTCTCCTTTAAGAAATATACCCATGTCATTCTTGAGTAGTCATCAATGAATGTCAAGAAATATTTGTGCTTGTTGAAAGATGGAGTTTTCATTTGCCCACAAATATCGGTATGGACAAGCTCTAAAGGCGCTTTAGCTCTCCAAGACCTTCCTTTCGGGAACGGCAGTCTTGATTGTTTTCCCATTATGCATTCTTCACATGGTTCACCATTCACCTCGATTTCGGGCAGCCCATGAACCATACTTTTCTGTTTTAGAAGCTTTAAACCATGAAAATTCAAATGGCAAAATCGTTTATGCCATAGCCAGGAATCCTGCAAGACTTCAGCCTTCAAAGCATGCAAATTCCCATAGTTGAATTTAATAGGAAAACTTCTTTTCTCTTGCATTCTGACAAGTGTAATCAATTGATTTTTGCTATCGAAGATCTTGCAAGCATTATCAGCAAAATGAAGATGATAACCATTCTCTACCAATTGACCAACACTTAGGAGATTTTCTTCAATGTTTGGAACATATAGAACGTCGCGAATGTTCCTTCTGCCATTTCTTGTTTCAACAACAATAGTGCCTTTCCCCTTCGCTTGAACAACTGAACTATTGCCTAAACGAACTTTGGATGTGTTCGTAGTATCCATGTCAAGAAATATTTTCTCATTTCCAGTCATGTGATTGCTACACCCACTATCAAGTTGCCATACATTTGAATTTTCTTCCAAAGCCGACTGACAAGCATAGAACAAGTTCACCTCATCCTCGGTTTCTTGTGAGATATTTGCACGATTCTCATACTTCGACTGATTTTTATTTTTATTTCGACAATCCTTTTTCACATGGCCAAATCTTTGACAACCATAGCACTTTGGTTGACCGAGATAACGACAATCTTTTGTATCATGGTTCGTCCTTTTACATTTTTTACAGAAAAGATTATAGTCTTTAGCATTCGTACTTTTTTTTCTGACTTTGGATCGGCATTCTTGTCTTGCCTATCTTTTCTTAAATCAACTCCCTTGCTTGAATCACCCTTCTTATGTGATCCGATAGTTACCTTTGATTGGAAAGCACTTTCAAGTGGTTGAGTGTTACGCCTCAATTTCCTTTGCTCATGGTTTTTTAACGAACCCAATAATTGTTGCAAACTTAAGGTAGACAAGTCCTTCGTTTCTTCTATAACAGCCACCATATCGTCATACTTCTCAGGCAAGCTATTTAGGACTCTTTCGACAATAGTCTGATTCGATAATTTTTCTCCAAAGGAGTAAAGCTGATTTATCACTTCTGTAACTCGAGATGAGTAATCTTGAATGGTCTCTGATTCGTTCATTTTTAGGTTCTCAAAGTCCCTTCGAAGACTTTGAATTTTCATAGCAATAAGCTTGCTTTCACCTTGAAATTCTTGCTCCAAGATCTGCCAAGCTGTCTTCGCATTTGTTGCAGCCATGATTCGAGGAAACATTGGTGCGGTCATAGCATTGTGAAGCTTTGAGAGTTCTTTCGCATCAGCGATACGCGCCTCATCAAGCTTTTTCTTTTCAGCATTCGAAAAGTTGGAATCGTCTTGTGGCTCTTCAAATCCTTTGTCGACGACATTCCACAAACCTTCGGACATGAGATAAGTTCTCATCTTGATTTTCCAAAAGTCATAATTTTCTCCACCAAAAATTGGTAGGAATGAATGAGAAGTTTCCGCCATTTGATTTCTTAACACAAATGACTAGGCCTTCTCGAAACTCCCTTTTTTTTTTTTTAGTCTATACCCAGTTCTAATCGAACTGGCTCTGATACCACTTTGATAGTTTGAAAGAGTGAAAAACTTAGAACAAGAAGATTTTCTTGAGTTGCTACTGCAGAGCTCAAACTCTCTCTTTAATATTACTTTTCTAATTCTTCACTTAATTGGTTTTACACAACAAGAAGAGTACTCCTATTTATACTAGTAGTAGGAACTATCTAGAGTACATGGAAAATTGCATAGTCAAGCTCTTTAATATTCCTAGGTAGATGGAATTATTGACTAACATATTTCCTAGGGATAGATTCATTTGAATGACATAATACTTATGACTTCTTGAAGATTACAATGAATTATTTGACTTCCAAAACATCTAGAAAGTGCATTACTTCACATTCCAACAATTAGTTAGTGTAATTGTTTTATTTCTCTCTCTAGAAAGATGCTCTCTAGAATCTCTTCCTGGTAACTCAGTACGGAACATGAATCGGCTCCCCCCCCCCCCCCCCATCAACATCTGGAGGAACGGAGCTTAAAGAAAGTAAGAACCCATGTAATATCACTGGAAACCTATCCTATGGAAGGACTGGAGACACCCCTTGATGTTGGTGAGAAGGGTAAAATGACAGAGGACTCAAAGGAAGTACCAACCTTTGCACATAAAGTGATAGGCGAAAGGGCTGAAAAGGAGGCAATTTGCTTTGACCCAAAAACCCTTTTTAACCTTGAAAAGCTCAAGGTTGTGAAAGCTACGAAAGAACACCCATATCCTAGGGTGGTGAGGCGGAAGACCTAGTAGAGAGCATAAGGAAACCTTGGCAGGAAGCTCTTATTGTGAAAGTCCTAGGGAAGGCTTGGAATTATAACCTATTAACGGCAAAACTCGATAACTTGTGGAAACTTAGCGGCATTTTCGACCTTATTGATGTGGGCTCAAACTCCTGTCCTTAAGATCCCGGATAGAATAAAATGCGAATACATATTTTGACGGAGGGACCGTGGTTGTTAGCCGGTAATTTTTTGGCCATAAGAAAATAGATCCCGAACTTTCGGGCCTCGACTGACCGCATCACTACAACAATCACTTGGGTTAGAATCCAAGAACGTGGGGTAGAATATTATGAGGAGGCCATTGTTTATGCAGTAGCAAGCGGAATCGGAACTTCGATTAAAATTGACCATAACACTTATTGGGGAACAAAGGGGAAGTTCGCCCAGGTTTGTGTTGAGGTAGATTTAGAACAGCCACTGGAAAGAGCGGTTGAGGTGCTCGGTAAACTTTATCCGGTGATGTACGCAAATTTTCCAGTGATATGTTATGGCTGTGGACGGGTTGGTCATCGGAGTTCGGATTGTCCAAAGAAAAATAGAGAATCTGGAGAAGCCATGGAGGTGGGTGAGTCAACTGGGACTGAGTCGAACAAAGCGGGTGATGAGCCAGGGCCGAGTTGGCTAGTTGACAATCTCTGTACGGATCGATATGGTGGATGGATGCAGGTTCAGAGAAACAAAACAAAGGGACCACGAAATCAATTTAAACACCAAAATGGCAATTCTGGGGTGGTGCAACAGATAAGGTTTAAAAAATTAGCACAAAATGATGCTAGTGAGGGAGATGAAGACAATTCTGGAATAGGGACAAAGGGTGATGTCTCTGACAAGGAGACTGTAAAAGTTGCTAATAGGCAACCTGGGAAAAGTTTAAGAGGGGAGAGAAACAGGATTGTACGAGGAAGACAAAACTTGTCTTTTATTAACTCTGCAAAATTTGGCAAGTGGGCCAGGGAAGGTGGTGGCCCAGAATCTGAAGTTTGATGACTCCACTAAAAGGTCCATGGGTGTCTCTTTTTCATGAGAGGGTCTGTCTGAGCCTTTTTCGTGAGTTACTAGATCGTGTTGCCAATAGGTTGTCGGCATGGAAAGCCAAGCTTCTATCTTTGGCTGGAAGGACTACACTCATCCAGTCCGTCACTTCAGCGATCCCAAATCATATTATGCAAACCACTTGGCTGCCCAGAGGTAATTCCCAATTAGATCGTATCAATAGGAATTTTCTATGGTCGTCCGATCCTACACGGCGTAAATTGACCTCATGGGGTGGGAAAAAGTTACTAAAAGAAAGGGAATTGGAGGTCTGGGCCTTAGAAAATCTCGTATAACTAATTCTGCCCTTCTAGCAAAATTCGGTTGGAAGACTCTACAAGACTGGAATGAGTTATGGGGGAAAACTTTCAAACATAAATATTTTAAAGGGACAAACATCTTAGAATATGCAACCAAAAGTGGGGACTCCCCCACTTGGAAAGGCATCGTTCGAAGTATTCAAGCAGTTCGCTCGTGCGTCAAGTGGAGAATTGGTAACGGTAGATCCATCTCTCTTTGGAGGGATCATTTGGTAGGAACAGGCCCTATTGGAAGTTTGATTGAGGGTGTGGTTGCAAATGAAGAAAATGAATGGAGAGTTGTCAATATTTTGGATGAAAATGGGAATTGGGATTTGGACTGCTTAACAACACATATTCCGACGATAATTAGTGATTCCATCCGCAATACTCCAACACTGCTGTTTCGAGAACAAATGGATACAAGGATCTGGACTGGTACAACGAATGATTTATTCTCATGTAAGTCGGCCTTTAATTTTATGAACAACATGGACTGCTCTTATGTTGGGGGTTTGGAACAAAATTGGAAATGGATTTGGCACTTTAAATGCAGCGAGAGGATTAAGTTTTTTATTTGGCTATGTCAACATAATAGCATCGCAACGAATGTGTTGAGGTATGAAAGACAACTTTCGGAGACAAATATTTATCAACGTTGTAATAGCCTTCCCGAAACCGTCATTCACACAATTCGGGACTGTGTGGTTGCGAAAGAGATTTGGGAGTCTGTGATTTCTCGCACACAGCTCCTTAAATTCAGGTGCCTTAACCAGGAATCATGGATTCGTGAGAACATTAGGAAGGAGACAACATCTCCCCTAGGACTCCTTGGCCCATTGTTTTTGTTGCAACTCTGTGGCAGATTTGGAAAGCTCGCAATAGATTTATATATTTCAAAATGTCAAAGTTCATTACAGGAAGTTGTTCAAGCAGCCAAGTGACTGGTGGTGGACTTAGAAAGTGTCTTCCCTCTTAAAGGCAGTGACAAGAGCATCAGCCGGATGCCTGTGAAATGGAAACGACCGTCAAATGGCTGGTTCAAGATCAACACGGATGGGAGCTACCTTGCTTCACAAAATAGAGTATGGAGGTTTTTTTTTTTTTTTTTTTTTGTTTCCCAAGGGTTTAATCCCTTTCGAGGAGCGTCGGGCACATAAAGTGGGAACCTCTCCCAACAAGGATTTGAACTTGAGTCCGCTACTTTGTAGTGACTAGTCCCTTCCATTAGACTAATCACCTGTTGGTGACTATGGAGGCTTAATTAGAGATGAAAATGGTGAATTGGTTCTTGGATTTGCACGGTATCTTGGCGATGTATCGATCACAATGGCGGAACTCCTTGCTACTCGTGAAGGACTCAACCTCGCTTGGGAAAGACGCCTACCAAAAGTTGAACTTGAAATCGACTCGGAGGTAGTCGTCAAACTAATATGTGATGTCAATGTGGAGCAACATCCTTTGGGAAACATCATTGCTGACTGTAGAAAGCTACTCGGCAAGCCTTGGGAAAGTAGATTATCGCACACCTTGAGGAGCGGTAACGATTCCCCCTTGCAGCTAAAGGTCATAATGTCCCAGGAGGCTTTCAAACCTTGGAGGAACCACAAGA
Source organism: Penstemon barbatus (assembly GCA_003313485.2). Lineage (NCBI taxonomy): Eukaryota > Viridiplantae > Streptophyta > Magnoliopsida > Lamiales > Plantaginaceae > Penstemon > Penstemon barbatus. Next base: position 61,590,977 of record CM064884.1, on the reverse strand, counting down.
GGAATTGTTATCCATTTGGTGAAGGATTCTAGTTAATTTTCTTTCTGCCCCTTTGTACCAAAATATATATATATATATATATATATATATCACTAATAAGTTGATAATATTATATAACACCAAATATATTAATATTTAAAAGGTTTAATATATCACAAATGTGAATAATTTATATGATAAGTCACTTATTAGATTAAAAACTTTAACCGGAACTGTAGCAAATGGAGCAAAATAAATGGGACGAAGGGAGTAGATCTCAACATAAAAAGTGGCCAACTTTAGTTGACTGAGGTATAAGATTTCACATTTACAGAAGCAGACTTTCAATCTCCCCTAGACCAAAAAAAACCAAAACTGGCCAGTGGCCAATAATGCTTACCCCTTATACCCAATCCTTTTTTTTTAAAAAAGAAAAGGAAAATGGGTCTATAAAACTTGTGGTTTTCTATAGAAGCAAATTACAATACTTCTTTTTCAAGTTTTAGTACAGCCATAAATGCTTCTTGGGGTACATCCACTCTACCAATTGCCTTCATTCTTTTCTTTCCCTCAGCCTAAAAATGGAGAGTATAAAAACCCAACAAGTCAATTACAAACAGACACAATTATGAAGTCTGAGCGAGGAGATAATTCAAAGCAAGTATAAACTAACCTGTTTTTTCAGCAATTTCTTTTTTCTAGAGATATCCCCACCTACATATTAAAAAGAAATCATGTAGCACATTGGAAAAAGTCGTAGATCAGACATATAATCATCTGTTAAGTGATATATATTAAATGATTCCTCTCTCTAACAGCTTAAGCTTATAGATGAGTTGATCATTCAATATGGTATCAGAGTTGAGGCCCAAAAATGTCCTGTGTTCAAATCCCTCCGCCAACCATTTATAAATTTCACGTGTTAGGCATGAGTAAATGAATACTGCCTACACGTGAAAGGGGCATGTTAAGTGATATATATTAAATGATTCCTCTATCTAACAGCTTAAGCTTTTAGATGAATTGGCAATGGCCTATTAAGATTTTAGATGAGTTGGCAATGGCCTATTAAGAATTTGAGATGAGCATTTTCCTTTCAAAAATTTCTGAAATCATTTTCCCACATAAATAAGGTGTCAAGGACGGGAACAAAACTATTTAAATGTTTTGACATACTGTACAAATATATGCGAACAAAAACCATGTACTTTTCTAAAGTTAGGGGAGTACTCTCACCGTAGCATTTGGCGAGAACATCCTTTCTGATAGCTGACAAAGCTTCACTAGCAATCACTTTGGCGCCTATGCACGCCTGCCAAAGGAGACAATACTACTTCAAAGCTTGGATTGTTATGAATTTGATATTTTATTCTATTCTATGGGAGTTGGATTCGTGTGAGCCAAAAGATAAAAAACTGTATTTCTTGTGTGATAAAAACTGCCTTGACCTAATCTGCAATTTTACCTAGATAAAAGTTCGAAATGTGAACTCAGAACTTCATATTCCCATTTTCATAGTATGGTCTAGAAGATATTTAAAATTACCTGGATCGGTATTTTAAACATTTGTCTGGGTATTAATTCCTTCAGTTTTTGAGTCAAGGCCCTTCCAACACCATACGCCTGAGAAACGTGGCATTTGTTAGAAAACAACACACGCAGAAATATGTGTCCAAGTCAAAGTAGGCACTAAGCAAGGGTGCCTGAATAGTAATACTGATAACATGATTATGATTTGACAAAATCAGATCATCAAAGAAAGAAGTGTGACAAGAAACCTTGCATGTTTTCCCGTCATCAAAATGGGGTTAAGAAACGATTAAAATGTTCTCATAAGCATGCTGATACTTGACTGAATTTAAACTAAAAAAATATTGAGAATGATAATAATTTGCAACTGAGTTGTGTAAAACTTAAAATAGGAAAGAAAATTGTTAACCAATTGTCGTCAAAAGTGCAAATTCGAAGGAACTCGAATCAGTTACAATGTTACAAATTACTATATGTTCCGTCAATTGTGAGAAACGGGTCTCCTTAAAACTACCTAAAACTGACACTGTAAACAAAATAGCAATCACCCAGAATGCCTTTAATCTTAGCTCTGACTGAAACAAGAAGTAAAGAAGAGTTGGTTACCTTGTCTTTGTGCACAATAGTGGATAAAGGCTCCACTGGTTCCCCATTAATTTGAATGTCAAGCTTTATTAAATCACTTTCTTTATACCTGTCAGCATAATTTGTTCAAAATTATGTTTCCTCACAGCTAGGAATACATTCGGTGTAAACTAGTAAATGTTCAAGCTGATAAAGATTATATTTTGACTTTCTTTTCTGCAAACCAAATATACCGAAGTTCCTGTGTTCAGAAGAAAAAAATGGAACTTCTTTCTTCCATTTTCATCACGAAAGCATTTTACGTGCTGCGAACAAACTAAACCTTGGGTGCTTATGGGCACATTTGTAGTCTAAATGTGCTTTTCGACCTTGGAGTTTGTAATAAATTTAGTGACCTGTTGGATGGCTGATCTGAAAGAGTGAATTGGTAAATCTTTTCAATTACCAATGCTCTTAAGCTCTTCAATCCATGAAAAGTTGTACTCATGAATTTATAGTACATCTAATTCTTTGTTATCAATCTTACATATCTGAAATGAAAGTTTATTAGACGTTTAACCATATAAACTGAATCAAAATCAACAAGAATGTTTTGACTTGATGACTCATCAAATAATTCAATTTCGTAAAAGTATTTGAATAATTTTTACTCATTTCCTCATTCCTAACAACTCATTCATATATACTTCATAAGTGCTTATAGCATTACTACTACAACGACAAATGAATGTGCACAATTAAACTAGTAAATTGTGTCAATGAGTGTTCATTTGTCAATGTATGCTATAAAAGAAAGACAACCAGGTAACTTGTAGATGTAATTCTTTTATCAACAACAAAAGCGAAATACTATTTAAATTCTTTCCACACTAAAGCAAATTTGATCTCTTACAAACTAAATGTTCAGTCCTTCAAAGAGTATTCATATATCAATGTTCAGAATACTGAGAAATAACTGAGAAATAAGAAAGATAACTTATTCAAGAACATCATCAGCAAAATATTTTAATTTCATAATTTAAAAAAATAAACATTTTTTTTAATTCCAGGCCACAACAATGAACTCATACAGTAGATTGTAAAGATTTACCCAATGAGCGAGTATTCCATGCTAGCATAGCCTTTACTCCTTGACTTTAGCTGATCAAAGAAGTCACCTACCATCTACAAAATGAGCCATGTGAGTTCCTTGAAGTGAACAACAGTTTTAAAATTGAAATCACTTGCTAGCCCTGTTAATACAAGCCAGCTGTCAGCCACGTATACCTCAGCCATGGGTAATTCGTAGGTAAGAGATGCTCTAATCTCAGTTATGAACTTGAGCTCTTTGAATTCTCCTCTGCGGTCTTGAGCAAGCTCCATTAGTGCACCAATATAGTCTTTTGGGGTGAGCATTTCAATCTGTAGAGATAAGAATAGTTTATTTACATCCTCGAGCAAAAGGATGAAAACTGGCGATGCAGTCCCAAATTATCTAGAGAAATCAAAGGCAAGCAAGCAACCTTAACATATGGCTCCTCAATTGACTTTCTTCTTCCAGCTTCAGGAAGTAAGGATGGATTTGAACACTCAACCTAGATATGAACAATGCCATATATTAAAGAAACACTATGCAAATGATGTCCTATAGATTGAGTGGGAAATACAGAAGACCTAGTGAGACACAGAATCAAATCAATGAAAAAAAAATCGAAAATTGATGCAGCACTAATAACAAGGAAAATCTCCTTAAGAATTTGATTAGTAGCTGAATAGCTCAGAAATTATGTTTTCAATTATCGAATCAGCAACTCAAAAAGCAGAATAATTTTTTTCAAAAAGCACTCAATACTGATAGACAAAATCATATTAGAATTGTAATTTTTTTTTAAAGAGCCTGGAGTCTTGTGACTTTCTTGTGGATAATACTCAGTTCGGATTATTATTAAGGATAAACAAGCAAACAGCACCCAGCTTCACCAACAAATCATTTAAAATTACGGTGTAAGATAAGACAATGAAAATGGGGAAACCACGTTCTTCAGAAAACTTTGCAAGGCATTGCCAGATTATGTGGGTTGTCAAAGTTTTACTAGTACAACACATTTCTAGTAAACTATTTCTACTTGTTTCTTTTATTAGCTTTTATTGATAACACTCGACTTAGGACAGACAGATCAACTACTCTCATGAGAGCTGAACATTACAAAGAATTTCCTTTTTCTTCTTTTTCTTTTTAGGTTGGAGATCAAATATGTTGCAAAATTATTGGGTCATTTTCCTGTAAAATAGTGTGAACTTATCATTAACTATCTGAATTTAGTCGTCCTTTGTTAAAGGGGAAAAAATACATTAGGGGTCGTCGATATGCTATATAATTTGTGGAAAACACCACAGAACTTGCAACAAATTCATCACATGTTATATCATATAACATCAGAGGAACAGCATAGTGACCTTTTATCACTTAACTGCAATGTATGTTAATACAACATTGATTAGCTTCACTTAAGGTCACATGATATTGAAAGACAAAGTAGACTTCTTTTCCAGGTACTTTACCAACTACTATCTATGTACCATGGTTCAGTACAAAATTCCTTACTCGGGTCTTAATATGGTTACTTCACGAAACGATATGTTTAAATTTAAATCAGTAACCATTATAATATGCATGATCTGTTGCCAATTAATTACTGACTACATTATTCCATGTGGGTAACTAATGGCCTAATGCATCCTTCTCAGTTCTCAAGTACTATATATAAAAACTCCAGTAACAGTCGGTTTGTTTAAAGATGAGAACTGCAACTAGATGAAGACATGTACTCACTTCATATACATATTACTGCAACAGCCTTTGAACCCCCCCCCCCCCCCCCCCACTTTGTTTAACATAATTCATGCTATGTTTATTCGTAAATTTGTTAATTGCCTGTAAAAAAACTCTCACATGCACACATGTAGATCTAAAAACCAAACTAACCTACTCGATGCTCTACGCACAGTAAAAGCTTAGTTCGAACTTGACTTGATAGCTTTCAAAGCTCGGTTCTGACTTGACTTGAATTTCTAACTCAAAAAAAATCAAATCAACTTGAGCAACAATTGTTCGACTGAATTCAACTAGTTACAACTTACACATGCCATGTAAACCACAAAAAACTGAATTAATACAGTTCATACTTTACTAATAAGCAAACTCATTATCACACACCATGATTATCGAGTAACTTCAACACGAAAAATCAATTTCTAGAAGAAAGCAATTTGGAAAAATCTAAGATCAGCAAATGAGTGAAGTATAAAGGGAAGAGGATGAGCAGTATTACAACATCACCGTTTACACAATGCACTTTGTAAACCACACTTGGGGCTGTGGTTATTAGACTCAAATTGTACTCACGTTCAAGCCTTTCCTGGAAAAATAAGACTTGATATGAGCAACTGAACACAACCGAGATTAGGAAGTGCAAAAATTTGGAAAATTCTAACCTGAACAATTTCCATATGAAGAAGACCAAGAAACCCACATCGAAAGCCAAATCCCATTGCACTTGAGGTCTCTGGCTCAAACTGTAAGATGTTAATAATTTACTTGGAAAGTTATCTATGAAGTATAACATTAGGAGATGAATGCATCAGCAATATTGGTGACCAAAACATATAAGTAGCCTACCTTTAGAGCAGCATCATTAAGCTGCAGTTTCTCTAAAGCGTCACGCAGCTCATGAAATCTACAACAAGGTAAACAAACATTATGCTTCAATAAATATTCCAGTTCACCTTATTAATGGTTGCATTTCCTAAATTAAAGAAAGATGAAAAGAGAAGTACTGGTCAGCATCAACAGGAAAGAGGCCACAAAAAACCATTGGTGTAGCCTCCTTGTATCCGGGTAGTGATTCTTCAGCTTTTCTACTGTAGTGAGTTATTGTGTCACCAACCCTAGCATCTGCCACTGATCTTATGGATGCCGAAAGATAACCTACCTGAAAGAGCTGAAATTCATAAATACATATACAGGAACAACAAAATTAGGTTTGGCAGAAATTTGAGTTTATTTCACCTAAGAATATGGTATAAGCTCTGGGCTTTTTCAGTAAAATCAAAACAAAATTATCAGAATCTTTTAGATTATTGACTCTTAAAATATCACTATTAAGGAACAACCATATATATCTGAGACTGCAATAAGCACCCAGGACCATAAACAAGTGAAAAGACCAGCAACCAAAAACATTATGTACTTGGTACGGATCAGGTCAGAAAAGAATTTCCACCTCTCCAGCAAATAACTCATCAACCTGTAGCTGGTTGGGAGATAAAACTCCAATTTCATCAGCATAATAATCCTGCATTTTTAGAATTTCAAGGTTAGAAGCATGGATCATGTGCATCAGTGCATGCATGCATGCATCCAAAAATGAAGCCTTCAAAACATGTTTCAATGATAACTCCCATTGGAAAGCAATTGTTACAGTAACCACAATAGAAGAAGAATAATGAAACTTCAAGACATTCAAGTTATACAAAATTATAGGCTGTAAACGGCTGCAAATACATTCCTTAGCCCCCTCCAAGAAAAACAACATACACAAAGAAAAGGCTTCATTAAACAGATATAAGCTCATACAGCCATACCTTTTTACTGGCCATAAACATTATCCTGTCACCTTTTCTTATAGTCCCATCAATAAGTCGAAAATATACGATGACACCTCGATATGGATCATAGTAACTGCCAAAAAAATGTAATGACATGTTATCAGTAACTCAAAAGAAGTTCATATTGGAAGCAAACAAAGCTCAATCAGTGTTTCAAATATAATTGATGAGTAATATAGAAAGTATGCTTAGGAAACGAAGACAAAAAGAAGAATCTTCAATGAACAGATATGTCATTGTTTACAAGAAAACATTTTTTTCTTAGCAAAAGACTTCAAAACGAGCCTGTTTTAGATCCAAACTAATACCCTCGACAAAAAAAGAATCTTTAATAAATAGATATGTCATTGTTTACAAGAAAACATTTTTTTCCTAGCAAAAGACTTCAAAACGAGCCATTTTAGATCCAAACTAATACCCTCCATCCCCTTTTTTTACTCCTATTCGTTTCGGCTTGAAGTTTTAGGTAAGAGAAAAAAAAAATTGGATATATATACAATTACGCCCTTAAAAGTAATGGTTGAGAATTAGTGGTGTCAAATCATTACTTTATATGAGACCGTGGTTTTGAGAAAATAGTTTCATTTTAGGGAAGGGGGTCTTTTTTTCGGACGCCCCAAAAAATGGACGGAAGGAGTGAGTATAAGAAAGGCCACAAGTACAAATGAGAAAATAAACAAGAAAATATCATGTATAGACATAATGGAGTATCTCTAATGTTGGTATTCAATGTCTTCCTGTTTCAAATGCAAAATAAGTTTAATAACTTATTAAACTAGTACGAAAAATATATTTAGGAAATTAAGAAATATTTTTTCGAACATATTTCTTAGAAATGGTCTTAGACAATGGATTCTAGATGTAAACAACTGTAAGAAAGATTACAAGTACAAATGACAAGATATTTAAGAAAGTCATGTAAATGAAGATAATTAGGTATATCTACTGTTCTCCTTCAACTGCAAAACAAAACAAAGCAACACATATTAATGTAAAAGTTTAATGATAACAAGTGCAAAAGATCAAATAAAGAGTCCTGCAAAACCATGCAAAAAATAAAATAATCACAGTTAACTACATTAAGGAGCTTGATCATTGTACTTAAATCAGATACCTATCAAATATGAGAGCCCTCAAGGGCTTTTCTGCAGTATTTTGAGGTGGGGGAATCTTTTTGACAATTGCAGTTAGGATTTCGGAGATTCCTATTCCTTCCTACAAATAACAGGGTGCATTTTATTCCACCTTCAAATATATATGTAAGAATTGTTTTCATTTCCGAGCTTTTTAGGGCAATTATCTTGAGGCAAAGAAATAAAAGGTTCACGTTTCCTACTTAGAAAAATTGACTAGAAATTCTAAACGAATGCGAAAGAGGGGAAGAGAAAAAACCTTGGCCGAGCAGTAAATTGCATCGCTACAATCAAGACCAACAACCTACAAAAGAAATAAATCAGAACTGATGGCAAACTTTTAGCAGCTAAAGATTTCTGTTATTCTCACCTCATGACTTAATGTGGGAGACTAACTTTCAAGTTAGAAAATTGGAAGATATAATGAAGACAGTTAGTGGAAAATTGGCAACAAAATGTAAAACGGTAATGCAATAAATAAGTAATGCCCCAAAATAAATGATAAACCTAGATGCCTAAGATCCACATTTCTACTGAAAATTTTCAGTAGAGCGCAAAGCATATTGTAATTTTGTTGTCAAGAGCTCTATAAACTAACCTCTTCTATTTCTCGTGAAACACGTTCTGGATCAGCACCCGGAAGATCTATCTTGTTCAAAACCTGCATAGTAAAAGATTCGAGGTGTAATTGCTCTTGCTGAAACTTACTGTCTTTTACAGAATCATTTGAAATCTATAACAAATGTTTTGATGCTTTGAAACCCTCCAACAAGACCTGAACGTTTTGCTCTGTTTCTATATGTTTTGGAACCAAGGTTGAAGACAATCTTATAGATGACAAGTGAGTGGAAATGAGAGGACCATTATGACCCTTCTAGAGTACCTAGCTTTTCAATTCTGTCCAGGACTCGTTTGTTATATTTTGCTGAACAAAAAACACTCAAAACCTCTTCCATTAGCTAGATCATGAAAATTTAGTCAAGTTAGTCTTTTGAATCACCTGATTCTGAGGTCATATGAATTAATTATGATTTTCTGAAGTTAGGGCTTCAAATTCGGTTTAGAAAGCCCTGAAACACCTATAGACCAACACTTTGAGTCTAACAACTCACATGAACATGTAAATGTAGTCATATAACACATAATAATGCCATGAATCACTGGAGACATGATGTTTTCCATGTTTCTATGTTGCGGAGGTATATATCTGATCCGTCGTGAGCTACTTGAGGTTCAGCCCGACGTATCATATGTTGAGCACCCAGTTCGAGTTCTTGACACGAAAGAACGAGTAATGCGGTCTAAGATTGTTTTTCTCGTGAAGGTTCTTCGGAGAGATCATGGAATAGAGGAAGCTACATGGGAAACGGAAGCTAACATGAGATTAAACTACCCCCATTTGTTCGATGATCATGATAAGAATTTAGAGGAATAAATTCCTATAAGGAGGGTAGGATGTCATAACTCGTTTCCTATGATATGTTGCATGTGTGTGTGTGCATATATTATATTGGGCACTGCGTGCTTTGCATTCATTAGTTACTAGATAATGTTGTTTTATCTGGTTCATATTATATATTGTAATATTATTATTCCTAATTATTATAGTAATCTATTCAAGAGTCTTTCCTTAGATAGAGTTCCTAGACTGTGTATATATAAATGTGTTGTAGATGTATCTTATTCATTTAGAAATATATGAAATTCTTTTCCCACATTTGTTAACAGTTCATGGCATAATTATGTGTTATATGACTTCATTTACATGTTCATGTGAGTTGTTAATACGTGTTTTGGGGCTTTCTGAACCGAATTTGTAGCCCTAACTTCAGAAAATCATAATTAATTCATAAGACCTCAGAATCAGGTGATTCAAAAGGCTAACTTGACTAAATATTCATGATCTAGCTAATGGAAGAGGTTTTGAGTGTTTTCGGTTCAGCAAAATATAACAAACGAGCCCTGGACAGAATTGAAAAGATAGGTACTTTAGAAGGGTCAAAATGGTCCTTTCTCATTTCCACTCATTTATCCTCTATAAGATTGTCTTCAACCTTGGTTCCAAAACATATAGAAACAGAGCCAAACGTTCAGGTCTTGTAGGAGAGTTTCAAAGCATCAAACATCTGTTAAGAAATCAAGAAAAATCGGTTACGGTGTCGGCTTTGACCAAAGTTGCTCCTTGTGTCTTCATCTTCAATTTGCACCGATTATTTTCTCTAGTAAGTGATGTTGTTAACTTCTAAGATTCATCCATGTTTATGGATAATTAAGATTAATTCATGGGGTGGCTATATACTTGTTATAAATTGTTCTAGCTTGGTATTTGTAGAAGTTATGGCTAGAATTGTGAGTTTCCCATAAATGTATTATAGGTATGGGCTGATTTTATAAGGAATTTATGGTTGTGTTCGAGGAATACTTAGTAAGATCTATTATGATAAATTGAGCTTCCTTAACATATAAAACAATGGTGAAATTGTTGGACTAGTTTTAATTGACTAGTTTTATGAAATTGTGCACATATCATAGTTATATGTACATGGAACATTAACTGGTCATTCCTGGAAATTAGTGTTCAATTCCTTGATGTTCTTGGATGGCTTATTGCTATATAGAACAATAACTTGTACATATGAGATATTGTTATCTGGTGAAGTATTGATATAATTATGCATATAGAATTCATCCATGTATTTTACCTTGGATGAATTTGGTTATATAGTTCATTGGTACATCATATGGAAACCATGGTTTTATTTGTGAATACTTGAGGTGATGGTTTCTTTGTGAAGCCTAACCGACCCTTGATCGTTGGCCACGATTCAAGGCATACGGCATTGGAGCCCTTGCTAGCAAAGGGAACATTTGTGATCCATTTATGGATTACATGATATGTTGATACCGGTATATTCTTGGACTTATTTGTGTGATCGTTTATTTCGACACACTGCTATATGTTTGACATGGATATGATATGGACATGATTCAATGTATCGAGTAAAGCTTCATCGATAACGTGTCCTAATATCATGTTATATGCTTTCCAACGTGCCCGACATATATGGTTTGTTACATGACTTGATTTTTGATATATGGAGTTATAAATGTTATTTTGGATCAATTGTTATAATTGTATAACTCTCCCACATGCATGCATCACGGCATCACTTACTAAGTCTTTCGTCTTACCCCATTTACTTTGTTTTCCTTAGAAAATAGTACCCCCGGCGGTAGGCCTGAGTGAGGACCAGGGATCGACATCGAGTAGCCTTGGGTAGGCTGTTGTATATAGTTTGGTAAGGCCGTTGTATATCGCGGTGAGGCATTTTGTACATGTACGGATCATTTAGATCCTTGAGTCTCTTTTGTTGTATATTTTGTAGCTCATAGCCTCACTCTTTATTTTGTACTTGTGGCTATCTTGGTTGTAACACAGTATTTGCCACGTAGTTTGTACCGTTTCAGTTGAGGAGATAAAAATTGTTTACCGCAGGGTTTGTTTATAAGGTTGCTAGAATATCGTGGTCTAATTATATACTTGTGTCGGTGCCACAATTGGTGGTTTGATTTATTGTACATGTTATATATTTTTGTTATGCCATATTACGTCCGATTATTTTGTAAAACTTATACCTGTTTGGCAGAATTCAAATATCCGTCCTTTTTTCACTTGTTATGTTACATGTTTTACTAAGGAATTATATGTCACATGATATGGTTTTGTTAATAACATGACATGTACTTGATATGATATGCTTGACATGCACGTCACTTTCCCGTGCTCGGGACCTACCTGGGACGGGGGTGTGATAAGTCTTTTCCCCTTTTACACTCCTACAATTTATGCTGGATAACTTTCTCTGTTTGTGTTACCCAGTTCATTAGCTTCTAATTTATGTTGATTTACCATAACCTAAAGTTATCTTGCTAAATTTGCTAGAAAATGAAAATACGTCTTCAGCTTTCCCGTGTATTGTTACTTCAATAAGCATGCACCTTTTTCATATTTTTAATAAGCTTCATGAGGGCTTTAGTTAGCACCCTTGGTGACCACAAAAACAATACCTACAAACTTACAAAGTCTAATGAAGAAGAGAAGCCGAATGAAATCATAAGTAAACAAGCAACCAACTTACTGGAATGATCTCAAGATTGTTTTCCAAAGCTAAATACACATTAGCCAGTGTTTGGGCCTCCACTCCCTACATAATAAGGTTCAACTCCATAAGAAAAAATATACTACAAAATTTCAACAATTAAGTTCCCCATCACACTGTGAGCAGACACCAGTACAGTATTGGCAAATTCAAAATATTTGGGGGTAGGGGTTGGGGTGAACCAAATGTAGGGAAAAGATCTACGTACCTGGGAGGCATCTACAACAAGGAGAGCACCCTCACAGGCGGCAAGAGAGCGAGAAACCTAAAATTGTTTAGAAAGTATTGTAAGATATTAAATAAATACAAAATGATCCATTTATGCTGGTAAGTGAAGGTACACTTGAAAAAATCTGAAGGTGGTAACTTTCTTAAACTTATATATCAAATTTTCTTTTAGAAAAAAGGGGACGTCTGTATATTAAATGTAATATAAGTGCAACTTCTAGATGAACTCCTTCCCGCATCAGCTTAATCAATAAATTTGCTTATCCCTTTCACTTATTTTTCCTTCTTCACTTAACCAACAGAATCACAGCTCAAAGTATTACTGCCAACTAATTCATGTCACAAAAAATTGACCACCAAGAAACCATCCCAACCATAGGAGAAAGCACATAATGTTTTCCATTTCTTCTATTTTCTTTCTTTCATTGTCAATCTTTTCTTTTCATTTTTCAGGGTGACGGGGGTGCGCAATGGGATTGAGGTGGTTTTCATCGCTTAGAGAATTAAAGAGCTAAAAGCAGAACTAAATATTCAGAAACAACATCCGATACTATTACAACATATCTTCATAATATCATTCTTGGATGGTTTTGGCAACATACCTCATATGAGAAGTCAACATGACCCGGTGTGTCAATAAGGTTAAGGCAATATGGTTCATTTTCATACATGAAACGCATCCGTGCAGCCTACAGAAGAAAGATTAAACCATTCAATAATTCTAAAACAACCAGAATGCTTTCAAGATCACTATAAAAAGAAAAAGTCCCCAGTTAAGAGTTCATAGTTAACTTTAACTCGTCAGACCAAGGAGGGAGATGACAATTAAAAATTACAGATATGTATGAAATTTTAATGGCCACTATTTAAGGAAGCAGGCATAATTAACATAAGCCAATCGTAGGAGACAATTATAAGGTGGACTTAAGCACGTTAGTACCCTCTGGAATAAGATTCAGTTGCAAGTCAGATTAATATGTAGCGGAAAATACAGATCTGACAATCATATCCTCGTAACTACCTATAGTTACATGCTATAACACGCAGGAAAGGAAACTATGCTTAAGGTCATTCACACTTCACAGTGGTGGAAGCAGGGTTTCAAGACACAAGGACCCAACTTATGTATATATTCCTTCGAAATATATAAGACAATTATTCTAATCATCTCTCATAGATCACCAAAATATAAACAAATAAATAATGAAGGAGTTAGTACATATAAACTGTAATATTCTTCTAATATTAAAATATGGAACCAAATTAATTCGTTCAAAAATTTGATCAATTTGATATATAAACTAACAAAGAACTTGCTCCATCCGTCCCTCATTTTTTGCTCCCTTCGGGTTTGGCAAGGAGTTTTAGGTCAGATTTCAAAAATTGAATCTTTCTGATATATTTTCATTTATGTTCTTCAAAGTAGTGGTTGAGAATTAGAGGTGTTACTGTATTAGATCATTACATCATCTGAGTGGGTAGTTTTGAGAGAACAGTTCCATTTCAGAAAAGGGAATCTTGTTTCGATGCCATCCCAAAAGGAAATAGGAGTAAACTTTTTGGATAGAAGACGTATTAAATTTATCAGATCCCTTTAAAAAATTGTTACAAAAGAATTGTGACACAAAATTAATGAGGGCACTTGAATTTATCAGATCCCTTTAAAAAATTGTTACAAAAGAATTGTGACACAAAATTAATGAGGGCACTTGAATAATTAATACAAAATAATTTTACATCAATTTTTAGACGAAAAATTGTGGGGGAACATAGCGCATATCTGAGTAAAGTTATTTCGATTGTTAACAAAGTTAGGGGCATATATGTCAGTAATTCGATTTGGGAATGTGGACTCGGTGCCTTCTTTTTACCCAAGGGGAGGGGGGAGTGTAGTTTTGTGTTGTAATACATGTAGCTAACCATATGATACATGTATATAAGATACATAATATAGTATTAGGTAGTATTTTAAAGATATCATTGGGACCCTATCCTCCCAGTCAACATCCACCTATGATCAAAGAATTTTTGATATTCAACTTTACAGGAAATTCATGCTGTACCATTTCCACAGGTAACATAATTCAGCGAGGAATAACTCTTCAGTTACATCCGCTGTATTAACAATTTTTTTTTGGCATTATGTATTTGACTCTGCTATGCAAAAACATAGATACCAACGTCTAGCAAGTATGCATGTTGCAAAAATGTAATCAACACAATATAGCTCCATCCCTCAAATGCATAAAATGTTTTAACATAGCAAGGACCTGTAATTTGATGGTGATGCCTCTTTCTCTCTCCAAGTCCATGTTATCAAGAAACTGTTCTTTCATCTCTCTGCTCTGGACTGTGCCAGTCATTTGTAGCAGTTTATCTGCCAATGTCGATTTCCCATGATCAATATGGGCTATGATGCAAAAATTCCTTATACTCGACCAGGGAACCTACAGTATAAATCCAAATATTCATTCTCTAAAAGATTATTACACATAATCGCCCCACCTACTAACAAATTCCACACCACCAAAAGACAAAACATTCAAAAATCTTCCAACAACTACAATGCTCTTATTATCTTTTGGGAATTACAGATATTCAGGTTCCAGTTATGGCGATATAGGTTCCTAACACCACCATCAGCCAAAAAAAGAGATGATGAAAATTTACCCACTATGATTTGGATAATGTTTAATTTACCCCCTGTGATTTGGACCAAAAATGCATTTTACCCCCTATAATCTTATAAAAGTTTCACACAGCCTCCCTAACATTTTTAAACTTAAAAAAATTATGGATTGACATAAATATCCCTCTTATAGGTGGCACTTTACCCCTGTGTTATGATAAATGTGGCACTTTACCCTCTGTGTAATGATAAATGTGGCACTTTACCCTCTATCTTATGATAAATGTGGCACTTTACCCCCCCTGTGTTATGATAAATGTGACAATTTATCCCTAGTATTATGATAAATGTGACAATTTTCCTCCTATATTACAAAAAAACTTTTTAAGCCAACTCTCGAGTGAGTTAGAGGTAAATTGTTATTAAAAAATTTTGAGAGTGAGTTAAAGTACTCGTTTTCAAATCACTGGAGCCAAATTGAACATTATGCATTTCAAGTGAGGGTACATTGGCATTAGCTCCCAAAAAATGGAAGTACGAAAAGGCAAAGTTCATATGTATGTTTCTTTACAAAAATTGTCAATTTCGTAGGTATCATGTAATGCAATTCATTAAGAAGGCATAAATTCGCCCTCGAAATCCTAAATTCATGGTTCCCTCCATGAAATTACCCTTTTAAAGTAACAAAAAACCAAATCCTAAATGTAATAGTATTTCATTTCTCTGTTTTCAATTCTTTTCTTAAACACCATAGCAATTCAACCATGGAAATTCTTTTAGTACAGAGGAAATAACTGAATTAAGCATTGAAAAGCAGATAAATTTGGACCTTCAATAGACGGTCTTTTCCGCCTCGGGCTCCAAATTCGAGGTTGGTATCGGCAGGTGGGCCCCCAATGGGCTGAACACCAGTGCCTGTAGCCTGGCAATAGATGCCCAACGCACGACGTAGTTTCGGTTGAAGAACACTAGGTTTACTATTGGAGAGGTAATTGTTGCGATGAAACTGAAATTCAATTTGGTTTGAACTTAATAAGCAATGAAGAGTGAAGGGAGTGGCGGCGTGTGAGTGTTTTAGGCGGCAGAAGTCTACGGTGGCGGCCATTTATGCGCAGCGGAGGAGTGGTGGGTATTAGTAGTTCATTGGGGGTTGTGGATGGATTGCTGCTGCCAATTTTAGCTTTGGTTTGTTTTCAGCCACAAGAAACCGGCCAACGGCTATCTAGTGGAAAGGTTACTATCCTATTTCGTTGCTCCAACTAGTTAATCCTTTCTCTTTATTTGTTACGTTTGGTTTTTGAGCGAAAAACAAAAGCAACTTCTATGCTTTGTCTAACGGGTTTTTTGCACTTTGCACCCCCGAAACATGGGAAATAGATACTTTACATCCTTTACACCCTCGAAACTTAGATTTAGCACTTTGCACCCTCGAAATATGAAAAATACAATACTTTGCACCCTCTCTTATTTTCAAGCAAAAACTCAAGGGCAAAATAGGTAATTCTATTTTAAATCTTTGACATTTTGCCCCCCCAAATAAAATTAGCATTTAACACTCCCTAATTAAGAACAAATTAATAACTTGCACCCTCGAAACACCATAAATGGACACATTGCACCCCAAAATACAAAATTAACACTTAATACCCTCAAATTAAAAAAAAAAAAAAAAAAAAACTCAAACCCCTCATTTTTTCCGGCAAAGTTGGCCATTAAGGTGAATTTTTTTAAGGCAAAATAGGTAATTATTTATGGGTCTTTGATATGTTGAAGTAGACAATGGGTCTCGAGAAGTTTACTTGTACTTTATTTAGTTATTTATGGGTATATTGTTGAATAGAAAAATGGAGAGAGAAATGAGTATTCGAGTATTTATAATTGTATTTTGCAAAATTTAAGTAAAAAAATGAATTACCTATTTTGCTTAGATTTTTTCACTCTGATAGTCAACTTTGACAAAAAAAAAAAAGAGGGGTTTGAGTTTTTTAAATTTGAGGGTGTTAAGTGTTAATTTTATATTTTGGGGTGCAAAGTGCCCATTTATTGTGTTTCGGGGGTGAAAGTTGTTGATTTGTTCCTAATGAAAGGGTGTTAAGTGCTAATTTTATTTTTGGAGTATAAAGTGCAAAATTCTCAAGTTTTGAGGGTGCAATGTGCCAATACTATTGAATTACCTATTTTGCCCTTGAATTTTTGCTTGAAAATAAACGAGGGTGCAAAGTGCTGTATTTTTCATATTTCGAGGATGCAAAGTGCTAAATCTAAGTTTTGGGGGTGCAAAGTGCCTATTTCCTATGTTTCGAGGGTGCAAAATGCAAAAAACCCTTATCTAACTCCCAAAAAACACTTTATATTATTTTAACTCTAAATTTTTTTTCCTGTGATCTTAAGGGCTCAAGATCCTCTATACCACTATTTGTGTACCACACTTGTGTATCACTAATAAGTTATTGCCACATGTACATGTGATAATTATAATAATTGTCACATGTACATGTGGCAATTACTTATTAGTGATACACAAGTGTAGTACACAAATAGTGGTATAGAGGATTTTCACCCGATCTTAAGTAAGTATTAAATACACTCCTTATAAAAGAGAATGTGTTTCAAACACCAAAATTACAAGTATTTGTTCACATTTTAGTTTTAATATGACAATTGTACCCCTGACATCGAAAGACAAAAATACCCCTTATGCTTTATCTAACTTCCAAAAAAAAAAAACACATGTATCATTTTAAATCCCAATAACCCCTTGTGTTTTATTTTAAATACCACCTCGACTCAAGTAGTATATACTTAATTATTAAAAAAGAATGAATAAATTTTGAAAAAAAACAAGCACATAATAGTCATAAAAGAGTGGCTTGATCAAAATTTTAATATGTTTTTATGAGAATTCTATTTTTCAGCTAATATATATACAAAATTGTAAAAGTATATTCTATATCAAAAAATTGATTTTCAAATGTTTCAAGCTTTTTTACTAGAACAAAACAAAGGCCCTTGTCTCTTATTGTTGAGAGTAGTTTTAGAAATAAAATGAAATTCTATAATATGTTTTGTTATTCATAATATTGTTTGTTTTAGTTTTAAGAGTATAATTTCAATCGCAAGATTTTGTCCCTTTTTTTCTTCTTTTTGGAAAGAAACATTTTTTGAGAAATCACAATTAGATTGTTTTGAATAGAATAAACTTTTTTTTGTTGTATTTCAAAAGTAAAATCAGGTTAATTAACAAGAACAATTTCGGAGGGTTTTTTTTTTCCTACATAATTTTGGGTTTGGGGAATGAAGGGCTTATTTTTTCCTCTAAAAAACAGGGTAATTTGAAGATGTAAAAAGATACACTGAATAACTAACAATACTCTTTAGTTTATATTAAGAGCAAATTCATCGACTGTACTACCAATGTTAAATATTAAACGGGAGAGACTAAAGTGTTTCAATGAATAATATAATTAAGGACTATAATTGTACAAGACCTATACTTTAGGTCATCTCCAGCCGAATGGGGGAGGCAAGCAACTACCCCCCGTCGGCTGGAGACGAACTCCCCCCGGATCGGCAGGCTGGATGCGAACGTCCAAGCTTCCTTTTTTTTCTATTGTTTTTAATTGTTTTAAAAGTTAATTAATTTAATGTATAAAAAATATATAAAAACTTTTAACACTTCTTTTGTCACGTGTTCACAAGTAGAAACACCACATCAGAATATGAATAAACAAAACTTAACTATTTGCAAACATTTGGTGCACACAATATATATTGTAGTATTATTATTGCAATTTAATTTAAAAATACAATTTTAAAGATCAATAAATAACTTAACAAGTGCGATTACTAAGAAACACTTAATTCGAAAATGGCTCGTGTTTAATAAATAGTTATTTTTCTTTTCACTCCAATTACATAATAATTGTTGTTGTTTTCCATTAATTATGTTTACTCTTTTTTTTTTTTTTTATGACCTTATTGTTATTAGTATTATTATTGTTGTTGTTGATAAGTGAGAGTGGGGAAAGTTTGATATTGAAATAAATGTTTTGGATTGTTGGTTCGGTTGGAGATGATTGACTTGGCAAGACAGACAAGTAAGCAGACAGACAAACAGATAGACATGAAGGACCTATTACCTGCTTCGGCTGGAGATGACCTTAGGGGTGTGAAACTATATTTAACCCTTAATTAAATGTATAAAATCTGATACACTATTTTATTCATGTTTTGAGAAATACTATCTTGATTGGTTAACAAAATCACATAGAGAGACATTTGCGAACACCCTAATGCTATCTTCGTCATGACTTTTAGTGATTTGAATTTGTCCCTAAATTAATAAAATAAAATATGATGAAATAAGTACAAACTAAACTCACATTCAAATAGATAAACTCACATTCAAGTGTGTCTACATTTAAAACAAAATTCCTCGTCTTTTATAACATTATCCTAATTACGTAATTAGTTAGAAATACTAAATAACATGTGAACTGGTGCTACACAATTGAAAGCTAGAATTAAAGAAATCCTAGACTATCCCTAACATAATATAGCTAGGGTCAAGAAAAACACTTAAACTAAAGATTTCCTTAAGCAACTATTAATATATAATGAGACGAAAATTTCTAGAATGTGCAATAATATATCTTTTTTAGTTCATTAAAATATATAATATTAGCAACTACTTTCTTTTTTGGTTTTATGTGTAGAAGTATACAAGTCTAAGGCAAAAATATGAATTTATCAATTTCAAATCGCTATCATATTTGATGAGAACCTATTTAAGGGTCCATGATTAGTCTAGTGTAAGCTTGTACACCTAGGTTATTTAAAAAAAAAAAAAAAAAAGAATATCCAAATATAATGGAAAATATTGAGATTAAATATAATATCAAATCACAGGTTACTTCAACTTCAGGTAGAATAATAGATTTATCAGGCAAATATGAATAGTTATAAAATGGAAGTCGAAAGTAAAACATAAATTAAGCCGAGTTTATAATCAGAACAAAATAGGCAAACACATTAACCAAAACGGTAAAAGTATTCAAGTCTTGGGCAAAGACATAAATTTATCCATTATTGCGCCAAACATATTAAATGAGAACATATTAGATGAGAACATATTAGATGAGAACATCCAAGTATGATGAAAATATTGAGATTAAATATGATATCAAATCACATGTCACTGGAAGTTAATTAACACAAAAAAGACAACAAATAAGAAGATACTATACATGAACTTCCACAGTTCAACTTCATGTAGGCAAAAAGAGTATATATATCAGTCAACGATAAATAGTTACAAAATGGAAGTCGAAAGTAATAACACAAATTAAGCCGAGTTTGATACAATCAGATACAAAGTAAGGAAACACATTAACGCGCATTCATGTCATGTTATCTGATAATCTTCCATTGGATCACATGTGATGTCATATCTTGGCTTCTAGACGTCTTTTTCTTCAGCTCTGAAATTGATATTGTAGAAATTTTTAGAGAAGTTCAACTACATTTACAAACAAGCAAACATATAATTATATGATTTACATATATAGCAGCAATGCATTTGGAAAGGATTTTCTTGCGTCAAGACCCAATATATATACTAACTAGTATGTTTTCCACAAACATATTATGTTAAAAAAAAAAAATCCTAGAAATTTGGAGCAATTACATACCTTCATTAGATACATAGAATCTTTACTTGAGTAAGGCCAAGCTCTCCATGTAATCAATAACCATAGCATGTGTAGCATGTGTAGCATGTGCTTCTTCCCCAAGCATGTCATTATCTTTTGAGTTGTAATAATCACAATCTTCATCTTTCGAGATGTCATCATCATGATCACAAGCTTTATCTTCCTCAAAATTTTCTATATCCAAGAAAATATAACCGGATATTTCTTTGCGAATCTTCTTTGTATCCCAATATTCCACTTGTTTAAACTCTTCGCATACTATCATCCCATTCTTTGTGAATCCTAACCGAGAGCCACAATTATCCGGAAGCCTAACGGACACCTTTTTATACCAAGAATCCGTAACTCCATACTCACCCATGACCCATACAAAACACTTATTAACATCAAAGTCACTATATACGACAACTAATGATCCTTGAAATTCTTTAAACGCTACTAATACAGCAGGACTAGCACTCCCTTCAGCAAAATCCTCAGGCAATTTCATCTCTTCAAAACATTCCTTTTCAAAATCAAAAGATAAAATAGAATCTATACAATATTCATTAATGGGATAGCACGCTCCATGAACTACGCATTTCATCCTGGTGGCCAACCAATGAACAGACCCATTAAGGAAAACCCCTCCACTAAAACCCATAAGTCCATTCGGGTTCGAATCAACATTGCGCCATGAATTTGTTTTCAAACTATATATTTTGACTCGAGGAGAGATTTTATTCTTCACATAAACATATTTAATTCTGATTGCTCTATAGTCATTCGACGATTCATGAAACCCAAGTCCCCTAACATGGTATCCAGATTCAATTTGTCTAGGTCTAGGTTTATGAAAATTGTCTTCAAGGAAAAAACTCTCTATGGTTATAGATTTTCTAATAGAAGGGTTCCACAACAAATATTGAATTTTGCTTAGACCATGCTTCTCCTTAAGTACCTTAAGTAAGGAATGAAATCATCTTTTCCGTTCCGGGAACAATCCGATATCGAACCGAGTGCGTCAAAGTAAACGGGTATTTGATTCTTAAGAGTATAACATAATTTATCCTTGAGAATCAGGGGGTACTGACCTTCGGATTCGGGTCAGTTATTGAGCTTGAAATGGGTAGCGATGAATTCCGGAGATTTGATGAGTTTTTCCCATGCTTTACACACGGATGTGAATCGGACGAGGGATTTCACCGGAAATAATATTTTCGTTGATGAGATCAAATG
Organism: Penstemon barbatus; assembly: GCA_003313485.2. Classification (NCBI taxonomy): domain Eukaryota; kingdom Viridiplantae; phylum Streptophyta; class Magnoliopsida; order Lamiales; family Plantaginaceae; genus Penstemon; species Penstemon barbatus. Next base: position 61,569,157 of record CM064884.1, on the reverse strand, counting down.
GAATATGTTTCGAGGGTTCCATTTTTCTCTCCCGTGTTTGGAATTTTTTGGCTTTCCTCGTACGCGAAATGGTTTTTGGAGAATGTATTTTTATAGGGAGAATCGAAATGTTTTACTTTTAATATGAAATCTCTTTGACATCCCTTGTATGACAAATGATTTATTTATGAAAAAAAAATATAATGTCCCTGGAATTTAGTAAAATTACAAAAATTATCCGTGAAACTTAGGGCCCATTCTTTTAGCCTCTCATTTTTTTAGAGGTGTTTTTATCACATTGAGGTTAGTTTTGACTTTTGAGATGATGTTCTTTTAAATTGTCATTGAGATGTGAAGTTAAATTTTATAAGATTAGGTTCAAATCATTGTAAAACTTTTTTGACGTTTCGAAGAATATTTTAAGGTTTTTTGACGTTTCGAAGAATATTTTAAGGTTAAAACCTAGCAAAATGGGTGTTAAATTGTACCTCATCGCTTGAAAGGAAAAAACATGTATGTGAGTATATCAATTGGGCCTCGTATTTGGAAAAAGGAGAAGAATTTTGAGATGGATAAATATGATTTATTAGTGGAACTGTGGAAGAAGAAAATTAAGGAAGCTTCATAATTATGTATTAAATAAGAAAAGGTTGAATTAATTTCCTTTTCTTTGTTTTTCTCTGAAAATTTTCAGATTTTCTCTTAAAACATCTCTTGAGGTGTTTTCAGAAAATGAGTATTTATCTAATATTTCTCTAAGATTTTTTTTAAAGATGTTTTTTTCAAAAAAACATCTTTTCGGCTTACTAAAAAACTAAATTAAGAGGTAGACTTTTTCTTATAGAAATAATCCACATTCAAATTTCAATCTTAATGGAGATTCGAACGCTCGGGTGGGGTGGGGGATATTGAAATCTCATCCTGGATCTGTACACTAGAATCTCTAGTTTTGAACATTTTCGGGCGAAACGCATTTGCAAAGACGAGAATTTTCATTTTTTCTATTAGTAATACTTTCTTTTAAGGAATCTTATGCATCCAACGTTTTATCTTTACATATTCTGGAAATTGTAAAGTATGAGTTTTCTAGTTAATTAATGTTGGGATTTCATGGGGTATGATTGTCATACAACAGTGCAGAATTTAAATTTTTTTATACTACCCATAATCCAAGGATTTTCGTCTAGCTCATACAAATAGGTTGAATTAAATTTTGCAACAATTACAAAATAAAATAGGGTGTAATTCAAAATTACCTCACCACAGGCAAGGTGGTGGTTTTTCTCCGATTTTCTCTTTGTTCACTGAAGCACCTCACTTGTTGTTCCTCTAGAGTAGTCCACACCAATTGGATGAGAGCAACACCTTCAAACCTTAGGCTCAGAATTAAGAGAGAAGGCTTGTCAATGGAGGAACTGGATTTAGATCCAACTCTAGGTGAAGGAGAGAGGAAGAGAGAGAGGGGGCGGCTAGGGCATAGAGGGGGGCGACTAGGGTTTTTCCTTTTGCTTAGGTTTTTGAATCTTGTCAAGGCTCTTTCTATAGCCACCTCTCAAGGCCCCTTATATGCAAGACTTTAGTATGGGCCATTGATTAAATTGGCCCATGTCTTGCATTAATTTAATTAAGCCTTTTAATTAAATTAATCCAATTAATCCAATTATTTTTCTCTCTCTTTAATTAACCCTTTAATTAATATTTAAGTAATTAGACTGTCTAATTAATTATTTCTCTCACAAAATTAACTCTTTAATTCTTTTGCTTGATTTAACCCTTTAAATCAAACATTTCCTTAATTGACTGTCACTGTCCAACTGTATTGTGTGTGACCCTCTAGGTTCACCATCAATTGGCTGTAGGCCCACGAATTTCGTGATTTAGTTAATGAGCAATTAATATCCAATTAATTGCTCCGATCAATTAAACTCTTTTAATTGACCACTCCAGAATTAATCTCCCATTAATTCAGGAGTATCCACTGATAGAAATAGTGTCCGGCAAGCCAACTGTATGGCTAGCATTTATTGTAATAAATAAAGGAACTATTCAATTTTGATTAATAAATGCACTTTATTATATGGTCAACTTTATCTTATGTAATAATTATCTACGCATAAGGATAGAAGTCCTTAGATCACAGGGCTATGTGACAACCCGTGGACTGATCTCCAAGGTCGTGATCTAGAACATATTCAAGAGTCGTAGAATCCAATCGAGATAGGACATCGTTGGATTCGGTTAGACTCTCACCGTTGTGTATACTCCGATGAACTGGAGAACGCTAGGGTCCACGAGCGTGACTAGGATAGTCGATACACATAAGTGGGTGGCTTGCTGGGATGGCAAGTGCACTGAATACCCCAATAAGGAAATAACTCACCATGGAAGCGGTAGTCGCATATCGGGGTTGAAGTTATTCCAATTTACGATTGTATACGAGGAACGATCCCTAAATACTTGAGGTGATAGGGTTTATCTGGTGCGAGAACGTCTATACTTAGATGTGAGTTCCGACTGACTGGAGATTACCAGAAAGTCTTTGTGGACTCATGTTGGGTATAGATGAACTCGTATGTAGGTTCATATCATCAACAAATGATCCATTGACCCGACTTGATAGGTTGGGAATTTCTCCTATGAATTTCTGTGAGAAATTAATTCCGGTAAAATCCTTGGTCAAGGTATCTGACGACTTTATGTAAGTAGCTCATAAATATTAAGTCAAAGAGAATTATTTCGAGACCAGAATGCATAAGGTCAAGACAAAAGAAAAGGAAACTGATGAAAAGACCATACCCTTAAGTCTCGACTGGGAGATTGATCGATGGAGAGATTATGTCGTATATGGTAATTGTAAATGATTAAAAGGTTCATGAATTAATTCACCAGTGATTGGGCTCCATGGGCTTGTGGCCATACATCGACCGTGGAGTGTGGGAGAATTCATAAATTGGCAGGGGTGCTAATTTTGGAATGATCAATCGACAGAATGTTCGACTGATTTAAAGTATTTAATACTTGAATAATTAAATTAATATTTAATTACAACCCACGTTCAATTATGTGTTGAACCTATGGGGGCATACACAATACACATGAAGAGAAAGCGAAAGAAAATGAAACAACAGGGTCGACCAAATTGACTGGGTCGATTGGTTCGACTGGGTCAAATAAATCGACTGGGTCGACTGGGTCGACCCAATTGGAACTAATTGGATCCGATTGTAACGGCCCGACTCCGTGGGTCCGTCGGATAATGGTCGAAAAGTTATTATTATTTTAAAAAAAAGAGTTAAAATATTGAAACCTAAAAAAAACGATAAAATTAAAATTGAGAATTAAAGGTTTTAAGCGGAAACGATAATTAAAAGGTTTTTTTTTTTCAATGGAAACGATAAAGTAAAAGTTTAAAAGCGGAAGTAATTATAATTAAAATAAATTTTAACGGATGACATGACATGGTGAAACAACTTGTAGGACCCAAAAGGATTACAAGAAGATTAAGGTTAATATTTGATAAAATCTAAAATCATTTTCAATAGATATTCCCATTTTACAAAATTAGCTAAAATACCAAGTTTATTTAGCAAGATATAACAAAAATGGACTTAGACATTATAGAAGATTTAAAACATGAGTTCAACGAAAATCTTAAAATAAAATAAGAATTTAAACAAAAGTTTAATTACTCTCTGGAACTAGGGTGGAATCGCAACTGTAATGACCTAACCGCAACATGAACTATCATTTACCCCAAACACCTGTAGCTGAAAAGATTGAAACACAGAATGCATAAGTTGATCGTCCAACTTAGTGAGGCTATAGTGCACATGTGCGTGGATGCAACATAATATACATGAGCATATACAACAATACAGCAATGAACATATGCTATAACAATTAAAGCACGTTAAACAAGTAACCAACATTTGTTGATGCCGTCCTCCTCTTACCCTCCAATCCACAGTCAGGAAAACCACCACCGAACACTCCAAGTAAGGAGCTACCTTACTATCTGTGCGCATAGACGTCTAATGCCAAGAGTTTGACTTCACTCCCCAAGTGTAACCTCCACACTTGGTTTGTGAAGCCGGGTCTACGGTGGATCAAGGTAACCCTCCGGCCCTAACCTTCCGGGTTACCTATGATTCCGCACACCAAAATAGGGCCCACACAATAATATCAAGCAGTACAGTACAGTAACAATACAGTACAATAACAATCCAATCACAAGCCAGTACATTAACAATCCAGTAATATGAAATCAGCAATCAACTCAATAAAAATCATTAAAATGGTTCAATATATGATATCCAGGACTCGTAAGCACATAGGCATTATCATATAATTCAAGGTGTATATTTTGTTCTAAAAATTGAGTTTTTCATTGTATCATACATTGCATGCTCGTTTATTCAAGGACTAAGTTGCAGTTATGACTCGACCTACTAGCACATTCGGACTTACACACAAGTAACACACAGCACTCACCTGTGTAGCTTACGATTCTCGAGAAATTGCGGAAAAGTAGCGTCTTCGGCTCCTGTACACGTTTATGTAACGATCTTAGAATCTAATCACACCACAAGGATTCTAGAGTGACTAAAGCAATGTTTTAGTCGAGCAAACAATTGAATCGTGGTTGTTCAATATCGAAGCCATGATAAAAAATTGGACATTTACGTCCGATCTAAAGTTCTATGGTTCGTTCATGAACCGAGGTAAACATAGCCACGAAAGAGATAAACTAGAACAAAACCGTTCTAATTGAGCTTTAACAATAAGGTTTAATAACTTTTTACAAACTAACAATGAGAAAAAAAAAGTTCTTTAATTATAAGTTTCTTCGAAAATTTACACAAATTTTCAATCTTAAAACTAAAATGAATAAACCACTACTTCAAATCAATTAATCAAGAATTTATAAAAGAACCATGCAAAAACAGCGACAAAACAGCGCATTTCACCCCTTATTTTCAGATTTGCAAAACTAACCCCAAAAGTTTCAAAAACTCCCTTTTTGCAAACAAACTTGGAGCAACTTTAAAACAAAATTTTTTTAAGTAAACTCATATCAAATATTGAACAAAAATAGAGATTCTCAGTCCATTATACTCCCAAAATTTTTGCATCCCTAAACCTTCAACTTTTAAAATCTTTCAAAATTACCCCCTAAAGCTTCAAAAATTATGAACAATAACTTTCTTACAAAAATAAATCAAGTTCCAAATATCTAATAAACATTTATTTAAACCAAGCAAAACTACACCAACCTTATAGCAAAAATCGAGTTAATCGAGATACATGCATAACATAGTATGAACTCAATTTCATGCTCAAATTAAATTTTAAAGCAAAAAATTAACCAAATAAACACACAATAACATTTAAGCTCAAAGAACTACCTAACGAACTCAAATCGAGAAATGAAGACCGAAAATGGAATACCCATTCCGAGACGAAGTCGCTGACCGGAGCAGGCACCGTTGACCGGCGTTGACCGACTGTTGACCACCGTTGACCGACACCGGAAAATGAGCCGAACCCACCATTCCACTCTCCTCTAAGCCTAGAACACCGTGGTGAAGCTCGATTGTTGAAGAAATGACCGGAAAAGGGACATGCAAGAAGACCCACTTAAAACCGCACCTTCAACCTCGAATTTCCGCTGTAAAACAGCTTCTATTCCTTCAATTACCACCACCATTGTGTTCCTCTCGTCGAGTAGATGAATTTGGACTACTTATTTGCTCGATTTGGTTAAGAAATGAGAAAGTTATGAACAAATTAAAGAAAGGGGTTTTGTGTGTGTTTTAGTGTGTGTAATTGTAGAAGAAGAAGAGAAATGAGGGAAATGTTAGACTTCTCTTCATAATTAATGGGTGTTTTGCAATTTACACCCTCAAACTTTGAGTTTTTTCCTTTTTAGTCCTCAAAGTCTTGGGGCAATACATCAATTCCTCTTTTTATTTTATTCTTGCATTTAAATCCTCAAAATAACATAAGAGTGAGTATTTATAATTCTTAATTTGCACAACATGAATAATAATTCAAATGAATATCAATTTAAATCACTTCAAATTTAAAAATATGCTCACTAGTTGAATTTTTCAACAACATAGATATAAATTTTAGTTTCAATTATTAAATCCACATTATTAAAATTATCAATTTCAAGTAAATAAAGTTATAGGAAAGAAAATTCATGAATGGATTTTTCGGGGTTTTACATTCTTCCCTCCTTAAAAGAATTTGGTCCCCAAATTCACACTTGAGTTTCGAGAAGTTCGAGTGATGATGTCGTATCTCTTTTTGTATTTTCCAAGTCTTTTCTTGTATACTTTGACAGCACCGTGAGGCTTTAAACAATGGAGTCCACTGGTTTCTTGATCTGGACGAGTATGCGAACAAATCTTTTCTCTAACTCTAGATGTTTCTGGAGTCTGATGATACGCAGTCGCGAGCATCAGGAAAAATCCTTCTGGAACTTCATACGTGAAATTTTTACGCGATAAATCAAAGTTCGACAAATAATCAAACTCACATGCCGTAGTTAGATTCTCCCCAAAAGAAAACTCTCACGTTATAACACAAAAATTCGATTTTTGCTAATGAAATTCAAAAGATTGTGGAAGGCATCTGAATTGATATTCTCAGTAGGAATAAAAATGGCAGTCCCAATGAAGTGCCTTGATAAAGATTGTAAAAGATGACCGAGTCTATTTATGTAGATAATAAAGTCAAACTGAATAACGGTAATGAAAAGAAGATCGATGAAGATTGCAAACAAAACAGAATAACGGTAACAATGATAATCAAGTCAAGAGATCGGAGTAGCAAGAAGAAGGTTAAACCAAGTGTGCCAATAAGGATAATGGAAATTAATTCAAGAGTTCTGTCAATGAAAATCAAAGTTTTGAAATGTCTTTGATTATTTAAAAATTGAACTAAGATAAAATTCGCTACTCAAAGATTCATTTTAAGTAGCAACGAATGTAACAAAAGTACAACGTAGAAAGCGTATAGAGTTAAAGAACGAGATCCAAGAAAAATGAGAACACCATATACGAGAAACTAACCACGATGAAAGGACATGTTTAGAAAGAACAAGATAACAGTGTGGAGTTCAAAAGAAAGTCGATGACTGAGTGAAAATGTTGCATGGTCAATGAAGTTAACAAGTATGAATGATATGGAATCAAAGAGACGATTCAGAAATGACCATATATTAGCAAAGGGGTTCAATAAAGTATCAAGCAACACCGAAACGATAAATTTCTATAAGGATCATAAAGGACAGTTGAACCAAAAATTTTGCCCATGAAAAATGAAGCAATTGAGTTTATAGACTGAACAAAAATAACTTTGGAATAAAGTAATGAGGACCTGAAAGGTCGATCGAGTCAAGGATTGTTCAAATAATATAACCAGAAAGTGGTCGATTAAGGATTTTCAATGAATGTGACAGGACACAGCCGAATAGAAGTCTTAAAAAGGATTATGAAAATGAATGGGAAACATAAGTTATGACATTCGAAGAAAAACTCAATTTAAACAAATGTAATCAAATAACAAGTATCACTAGGGGTATTATAAGACTATCACATCAGAAGTCTTAATAACAAGAAGGTTGAATCGGGGATGTCAAAATTCGAATCAAAAGTTTTGGTATTAACAACCAGAGCGCTAAAGTGTCTTTGGACGTCTAAATATCAAGTGAGAATAAAACGAATCATTCAAAGGTTCATTTAAAGAAGTAATGAGTGTAATGATGATACTAGAGACAAAGCGAATAAGGTTCAAGAACAAGGCAAGGAAAATGAAAATGCCAATTTCAAGATTAATAATAACAAATAGGATGAAACAAATTTAGAAAGAACATGATACAAGTATGAAGTTGATTGTACATTCCTTCTAGAATAACAAGCAGGAATAATATGAAATGGAAGAGACTTTTTCTGAACCTTTCGCAATTCAATAATTAGGTTAAGGGAATAAGGATAATGAAATATTATTAACCACTGAATCAAAGTAAGGTAAACATATGATTCACGAGTTCACTATGAAGAAGTAGCTCGTGAAAGAAAAAGGGAGTACCAACTCCGAACAAATATACAACTCAAATATCAAATTAGAAGCTTCGATTGAACAACAAGAAGCTGAATTAAAAGTGTCAATAAACTATTAAGGGAGGGGTTTTAATTAGAATGACAATCAGTTCAAGAAGAAACTGTCAAATTCAAGAAATTGTGAGAAACAATATTTAAAAGTATCAGATTAAGGTAAGCAAGTTCTAGAATAAAGCTCAAGAAAGGATCAAAGAAATTTTGGTCAATTCAAAAGTAAAATTGCGAGAAAGAAACTGAGTATCGCACATGGAAGCGAAGGAAATAGCATTAGCGCATATGGAAAATAAACAGTGAACAATTCTAGAGCTCAATTAGAGATATTCGTCTGATAGAAATGAGTAGGAGATGTTAGGAGACGAATTCGGTCACGTCATAGAAAGATTATAGAGTTAGGATTAATTCACTTTTGAGTGATTGCGGATCCTTGAAGTTCTTGTGTAATAAAGAAGGTATCTTCGGCTTATTTCCTTAGTCGATAGCTGATTTACTAGATGCGAAGATGGTTGCAACGTTTTCTTCAACCTATGACATTCGTTACACTCGATTTCTCCAAGGAAAACACTACAATGGGATGAGTAGGCTTCTTCAATTGACTTGTTCATCGATACACTTAACTTTTGTGGAAACATCATTTCTCGAAATTTCAACATGCCGATAGATTCAATAGAGAGAGGAATTTCGATCATCTTGATAGACCCTTTTGTTTCATTTAGACCCTTGTCTTTCATTCTATCTGAATCCTCGATAGCAAGTCTTGATGTTAAAGACTATTTGGTTGTCACCACACTCCAGTAATTACGTTTTCCAAGAACTTATATAATACATCATCAAGACGCGTATATAACAAGTAGGGGTCACATATTTTGATCAACATACAAAGAGTATGCCAGAATCAAGAGTGGCAGTTCATAGTAATCGAGATCAAATAATTAATACATCGTATTTAGAAAGTATTTACAAATATAAGTTCAGATGAGAGTATATTTCAACCTCGAGGAAAAGTCGAACCATGGATAATTGAAGAATGAGACACACCTGAAGTACTAGGTACAAAGTATTCATTATCAATCAAACTAACAATGACTAAGAAAGAGTTTCCATGGAGCACGAACTAGCGAGATGAATCATAGCGAGGCATGAACATAAGTAAATCGATCTGAAGGTTCAAATGATCTATGATTTTTTTTTTTTTAAGAATTGTATAGGAGGAATGAAATTTATAGTAAATTACCAAGATTCAAAGAAACGTGTATTGATTTCATAGTATCAAGAATAACCCATACACAAAACTAAAAAAAAACATGATGGGTTCTGGAATGAGTTAAAACCTAAGGAACGGAGCCCAAAGAGTATTCAGATTCGATGGCTCGTTATGAAAGAGTAATGTTTGAAATCAGGAGAACGAATTTTGAATGAATTAAGCACAATTAAAGGAATCTTAAAAGCACCCATGACTACTTTAGTTAACTTACAAGTGTCCCAAGAAAGAAACTTGATTCCAGGATCTAAATACGAGAGTAAGATAGAGAAAGAAAGAGCTTTCTCCGAATTAATCGTAGTCAAACGATAATGAGGGTTAAATATTTGAGGTCATTCTAGTCATTTGGTAACGAAACAGTGACACCAAGAAATCAAACCTCCATTGAGATCAAACATACGCATATAATTTGATTGCAGCCTTATTCCACAAAGTGAGTTATTCCAATTGAGTTGACCTTAAGACTTTCGCGCAAGCTTACTAAAGGTGAGAGATCAATTTAAGGAGGAAATATCTGAAGTCATCATTATGAGTTTTGAATAAGCTAAACTCACATGATGATGGACTTCGAAAAGGTTTAGAGCTATATTATGGATACCAAAATTAAAACAACAAATCAAGTAATCACATTAACAATGCAAACATATCCCCTTCCCCCGAGGCCACGCACAATACCTATGTTTTGGTTGCGGTTTTGTCCTAAAAGTGAACTACCTAATATGGGTAGACACCCTGAAATCTTGCCGGTTAGTCCCACCTTACTAGCACCACAGTACGAATTCCGAGGACCATATCCTGGCCATGAGCCGAAGCTCTGATACCATCTGTAACGGCCCGACTCCGTGGGTCCGTCGGATAATGGTCGAAAAGTTATTATTATTTTAAAAAAAAGAGTTAAAATATCGAAACCTAAAAAAAACGATAAAATTAAAATTGAGAATTAAAGGTTTTAAGCGGAAACGATAATTAAAAGGTTTTTTTTTTTTTCAATGGAAACGATAAAGTAAAAGTTTAAAAGCGGAAGTAATTATAATTAAAATAAATTTTAACGGATGACATGACATGGTGAAACAACTTGTAGGACCCAAAAGGATTACAAGAAGATTAAGGTTAATATTTGATAAAATCTAAAATCATTTTCAATAGATATTCCCATTTTACAAAATTAGCTAAAATACCAAGTTTATTTAGCAAGATATAACAAAAATGGACTTAGACATTATAGAAGATTTAAAACATGAGTTCAACGAAAATCTTAAAATAAAATAAGAATTTAAACAAAAGTTTAATTACTCTCTGGAACTAGGGTGGAATCGCAACTGTAATGACCTAACCGCAACATGAACTATCATTTACCCCAAACACCTGTAGCTGAAAAGATTGAAACACAGAATGCATAAGTTGATCGTCCAACTTAGTGAGGCTATAGTGCACATGTGCGTGGATGCAACATAATATACATGAGCATATACAACAATACAGCAATGAACATATGCTATAACAATTAAAGCACGTTAAACAAGTAACCAACATTTGTTGATGCCGTCCTCCTCTTACCCTCCAATCCACAGTCAGGAAAACCACCACCGAACACTCCAAGTAAGGAGCTACCTTACTATCTGTGCGCATAGACGTCTAATGCCAAGAGTTTGACTTCACTCCCCAAGTGTAACCTCCACACTTGGTTTGTGAAGCCGGGTCTACGGTGGATCAAGGTAACCCTCCGGCCCTAACCTTCCGGGTTACCTATGATTCCGCACACCAAAATAGGGCCCACACAATAATATCAAGCAGTACAGTACAGTAACAATACAATACAATAACAATCCAATCACAAGCCAGTACATTAACAATCCAGTAATATGAAATCAGCAACCAACTCAATAAAAATCATTAAAATGGTTCAATATATGATATCCATGACTCGTAAGCACATAGGCATTATCATATAATTCAAGGTGTATATTTTGTTCTAAAAATTGAGTTTTTCATTGTATCATACATTGCATGCTCGTTTATTCAAGGACTAAGTTGCAGTTATGACTCGACCTACTAGCACATTCGGACTTACACACAAGTAACACACAGCACTCACCTGTGTAGCTTACGATTCTCGAGAAATTGCGGAAAAGTAGCGTCTTCGGCTCCTGTACACGTTTATGTAACGATCTTAGAATCTAATCACACCACAAGGATTCTAGAGTGACTAAAGCAATGTTTTAGTCGAGCAAACAATTGAATCGTGGTTGTTCAATATCGAAGCCACGATAAAAAATTGAACATTTACGTCCGATCTAAAGTTCTATGGTTCGTTCATGAACCGAGGTAAACATAGCCACGAAAGAGATAAACTAGAACAAAACCGTTCTAATTGAGCTTTAACAATAAGGTTTAATAACTTTTTACAAACTAACAATGAGAAAAAAAAAGTTCTTTAATTATAAGTTTCTTCGAAAATTTTTACAAATTTTAAATCTTAAAACTAAAATGAATAAACCACTACTTCAAATCAATTAATCAAGAATTTATAAAAGAACCATGCAAAAACAGCGACAAAACAGCGCATTTCACCCCTTATTTTCAGATTTGCAAAACTAACCCCAAAAGTTTCAAAAACTCCCTTTTTGCAAACAAACTTGGAGCAACTTTAAAACAAAAAATTTTTAAGTAAACTCATATCAAATATTGAACAAAAATAGAGATTCTCAGTCCATTATACTCCCAAAATTTTTGCATCCCTAAACCTTCAACTTTTAAAATCTTTCAAAATTACCCCCTAAAGCTTCAAAAATTATGAACAATAACTTTCTTACAAAAATAAATCAAGTTCCAAATATCTAATAAACATTTATTTAAACCAAGCAAAACTACACCAACCTTATAGCAAAAATCGAGTTAATCGAGATACATGCATAACATAGTATGAACTCAATTTCATGCTCAAATTAAATTTTAAAGCAAAAAATTAACCAAATAAACACACAATAACATTTAAGCTCAAAGAACTACCTAACGAACTCAAATCGAGAAATGAAGACCGAAAATGGAATACCCATTCCGAGACGAAGTCGCTGACCGGAGCAGGCACCGTTGACCGGCGTTGACCGACTGTTGACCACCGTTGACCGACACCGGAAAATGAGCCGAACCCACCATTCCACTCTCCTCTAAGCCTAGAACACCGTGGTGAAGCTCGATTGTTGAAGAAATGACCGGAAAAGGGACATGCAAGAAGACCCACTTAAAACCGCACCTTCAACCTCGAATTTCCGCTGTAAAACAGCTTCTATTCCTTCAATTACCACCACCATTGTGTTCCTCTCGTCGAGTAGATGAATTTGGACTACTTATTTGCTCGATTTGGTTAAGAAATGAGAAAGTTATGAACAAATTAAAGAAAGGGGTTTTGTGTGTGTTTTAGTGTGTGTAATTGTAGAAGAAGAAGAGAAATGAGGGAAATGTTAGACTTCTCTTCATAATTAATGGGTGTTTTGCAATTTACACCCTCAAACTTTGAGTTTTTTCCTTTTTAGTCCTCAAAGTCTTGGGGCAATACATCAATTCCTCTTTTTATTTTATTCTTGCATTTAAATCCTCAAAATAACATAAGAGTGAGTATTTATAATTCTTAATTTGCACAACATGAATAATAATTCAAATGAATATCAATTTAAATCACTTCAAATTTAAAAATATGCTCACTAGTTGAATTTTTCAACAACATAGATATAAATTTTAGTTTCAATTATTAAATCCACATTATTAAAATTATCAATTTCAAGTAAATAAAGTTATAGGAAAGAAAATTCATGAATGGATTTTTCGGGGTTTTACATTCTTCCCTCCTTAAAAGAATTTGGTCCCCAAATTCACACTTGAGTTTCGAGAAGTTCGAGTGATGATGTCGTATCTCTTTTTGTATTTTCCAAGTCTTTTCTTGTATACTTTGACAGCACCGTGAGGCTTTAAACAATGGAGTCCACTGGTTTCTTGATCTGGACGAGTATGCGAACAAATCTTTTCTCTAACTCTAGATGTTTCTGGAGTCTGATGATACGCAGTCGCGAGCATCAGGAAAAATCCTTCTGGAACTTCATACGTGAAATTTTTACGCGATAAATCAAAGTTCGACAAATAATCAAACTCACATGCCGTAGTTAGATTCTCCCCAAAAGAAAACTCTCACGTTATAACACAAAAATTCGATTTTTGCTAATGAAATTCAAAAGATTGTGGAAGGCATCTGAATTGATATTCTCAGTAGGAATAAAAATGGCAGTCCCAATGAAGTGCCTTGATAAAGATTGTAAAAGATGACCGAGTCAATTTATGTAGATAATAAAGTCAAACTGAATAACGGTAATGAAAAGAAGATCGATGAAGATTGCAAACAAAACAGAATAACGGTAACAATGATAATCAAGTCAAGAGATCGGAGTAGCAAGAAGAAGGTTAAACCAAGTGTGCCAATAAGGATAATGGAAATTAATTCAAGAGTTCTGTCAATGAAAATCAAAGTTTTGAAATGTCTTTGATTATTTAAAAATTGAACTAAGATAAAATTCGCTACTCAAAGATTCATTTTAAGTAGCAACGAATGTAACAAAAGTACAACGTAGAAAGCGTATAGAGTTAAAGAACGAGATCCAAGAAAAATGAGAACACCATATACGAGAAACTAACCACGATGAAAGGACATGTTTAGAAAGAACAAGATAACAGTGTGGAGTTCAAAAGAAAGTCGATGACTGAGTGAAAATGTTGCATGGTCAATGAAGTTAACAAGTATGAATGATATGGAATCAAAGAGACGATTCAGAAATGACCATATATTAGCAAAGGGGTTCAATAAAGTATCAAGCAACACCGAAACGATAAATTTCTATAAGGATCATAAAGGACAGTTGAACCAAAAATTTTGCCCATGAAAAATGAAGCAATTGAGTTTATAGACTGAACAAAAATAACTTTGGAATAAAGTAATGAGGACCTGAAAGGTCGATCGAGTCAAGGATTGTTCAAATAATATAACCAGAAAGTGGTCGATTAAGGATTTTCAATGAATGTGACAGGACACAGCCGAATAGAAGTCTTAAAAAGGATTATGAAAATGAATGGGAAACATAAGTTATGACATTCGAAGAAAAACTCAATTTAAACAAATGTAATCAAATAACAAGTATCACTAGGGGTATTATAAGACTATCACATCAGAAGTCTTAATAACAAGAAGGTTGAATCGGGGATGTCAAAATTCGAATCAAAAGTTTTGGTATTAACAACCAGAGCGCTAAAGTGTCTTTGGACGTCTAAATATCAAGTGAGAATAAAACGAATCATTCAAAGGTTCATTTAAAGAAGTAATGAGTGTAATGATGATACTAGAGACAAAGCGAATAAGGTTCAAGAACAAGGCAAGGAAAATGAAAATGCCAATTTCAAGATTAATAATAACAAATAGGATGAAACAAATTTAGAAAGAACATGATACAAGTATGAAGTTGATTGTACATTCCTTCTAGAATAACAAGCAGGAATAATATGAAATGGAAGAGACTTTTTCTGAACCTTTCGCAATTCAATAATTAGGTTAAGGGAATAAGGATAATGAAATATTATTAACCACTGAATCAAAGTAAGGTAAACATATGATTCACGAGTTCACTATGAAGAAGTAGCTCGTGAAAGAAAAAGGGAGTACCAACTCCGAACAAATATACAACTCAAATATCAAATTAGAAGCTTCGATTGAACAACAAGAAGCTGAATTAAAAGTGTCAATAAACTATTAAGGGAGGGGTTTTAATTAGAATGACAATCAGTTCAAGAAGAAACTGTCAAATTCAAGAAATTGTGAGAAACAATATTTAAAAGTATCAGATTAAGGTAAGCAAGTTCTAGAATAAAGCTCAAGAAAGGATCAAAGAAATTTTGGTCAATTCAAAAGTAAAATTGCGAGAAAGAAACTGAGTATCGCACATGGAAGCGAAGGAAATAGCATTAGCGCATATGGAAAATAAACAGTGAACAATTCTAGAGCTCAATTAGAGATATTCGTCTGATAGAAATGAGTAGGAGATGTTAGGAGACGAATTCGGTCACGTCATAGAAAGATTATAGAGTTAGGATTAATTCACTTTTGAGTGATTGCGGATCCTTGAAGTTCTTGTGTAATAAAGAAGGTATCTTCGGCTTATTTCCTTAGTCGATAGCTGATTTACTAGATGCGAAGATGGTTGCAACGTTTTCTTCAACCTATGACATTCGTTACACTCGATTTCTCCAAGGAAAACACTACAATGGGATGAGTAGGCTTCTTCAATTGACTTGTTCATCGATACACTTAACTTTTGTGGAAACATCATTTCTCGAAATTTCAACATGCCGATAGATTCAATAGAGAGAGGAATTTCGATCATCTTGATAGACCCTTTTGTTTCATTTAGACCCTTGTCTTTCATTCTATCTGAATCCTCGATAGCAAGTCTTGATGTTAAAGACTATTTGGTTGTCACCACACTCCAGTAATTACGTTTTCCAAGAACTTATATAATACATCATCAAGACGCGTATATAACAAGTAGGGGTCACATATTTTGATCAACATACAAAGAGTATGCCAGAATCAAGAGTGGCAGTTCATAGTAATCGAGATCAAATAATTAATACATCGTATTTAGAAAGTATTTACAAATATAAGTTCAAATGAGAGTATATTTCAACCTCGAGGAAAAGTCGAACCATGGATAATTGAAGAATGAGACACACCTGAAGTACTAGGTACAAAGTAGTCATTATCAATCAAACTAACAATGACTAAGAAAGAGTTTCCATGGAGCACGAACTAGCGAGATGAATCATAGCGAGGCATGAACATAAGTAAATCGATCTGAAGGTTCAAATGATCTATGATTTTTTTTTTTTAAGAATTGTATAGGAGGAATGAAATTTATAGTAAATTACCAAGATTCAAAGAAACGTGTATTGATTTCATAGTATCAAGAATAACCCATACACAAAACTAAAAAAAAACATGATGGGTTCTGGAATGAGTTAAAACCTAAGGAACGGAGCCCAAAGAGTATTCAGATTCGATGGCTCGTTATGAAAGAGTAATGTTTGAAATCAGGAGAACGAATTTTGAATGAATTAAGCACAATTAAAGGAATCTTAAAAGCACCCATGACTACTTTAGTTAACTTACAAGTGTCCCAAGAAAGAAACTTGATTCCAGGATCTAAATACGAGAGTAAGATAGAGAAAGAAAGAGCTTTCTCCGAATTAATCGTAGTCAAACGATAATGAGGGTTAAATATTTGAGGTCATTCTAGTCATTTGGTAACGAAACAGTGACACCAAGAAATCAAACCTCCATTGAGATCAAACATACGCATATAATTTGATTGCAGCCTTATTCCACAAAGTGAGTTATTCCAATTGAGTTGACCTTAAGACTTTCGCGCAAGCTTACTAAAGGTGAGAGATCAATTTAAGGAGGAAATATCTGAAGTCATCATTATGAGTTTTGAATAAGCTAAACTCACATGATGATGGACTTCGAAAAGGTTTAGAGCTATATTATGGATACCAAAATTAAAACAACAAATCAAGTAATCACATTAACAATGCAAACATATCCCCTTCCCCCGAGGCCACGCACAATACCTATGTTTTGGTTGCGGTTTTGTCCTAAAAGTGAACTACCTAATATGGGTAGACACCCTGAAATCTTGCCGGTTAGTCCCACCTTACTAGCACCACAG
Source organism: Penstemon barbatus (assembly GCA_003313485.2). NCBI lineage: Eukaryota > Viridiplantae > Streptophyta > Magnoliopsida > Lamiales > Plantaginaceae > Penstemon > Penstemon barbatus. The sequence goes on along the minus strand of CM064884.1, from coordinate 61,552,028 downwards.
TACGAATTCCGAGGACCATATCCTGGCCATGAGCCGAAGCTCTGATACCATCTGTAACGGCCCGACTCCGTGGGTCCGTCGGATAATGGTCGAAAAGTTATTATTATTTTAAAAAAAAGAGTTAAAATATCGAAACCTAAAAAAAACGATAAAATTAAAATTGAGAATTAAAGGTTTTAAGCGGAAACGATAATTAAAAGGTTTTTTTTTTTCAATGGAAACGATAAAGTAAAAGTTTAAAAGCGGAAGTAATTATAATTAAAATAAATTTTAACGGATGACATGACATGGTGAAACAACTTGTAGGACCCAAAAGGATTACAAGAAGATTAAGGTTAATATTTGATAAAATCTAAAATCATTTTCAATAGATATTCCCATTTTACAAAATTAGCTAAAATACCAAGTTTATTTAGCAAGATATAACAAAAATGGACTTAGATATTATAGAAGATTTAAAACATGAGTTCAACGAAAATCTTAAAATAAAATAAGAATTTAAACAAAAGTTTAATTACTCTCTGGAACTAGGGTGGAATCGCAACTGTAATGACCTAACCGCAACATGAACTATCATTTACCCCAAACACCTGTAGCTGAAAAGATTGAAACACAGAATGCATAAGTTGATCGTCCAACTTAGTGAGGCTATAGTGCACATGTGCGTGGATGCAACATAATATACATGAGCATATACAACAATACAGCAATGAACATATGCTATAACAATTAAAGCACGTTAAACAAGTAACCAACATTTGTTGATGCCGTCCTCCTCTTACCCTCCAATCCACAGTCAGGAAAACCACCACCGAACATTCCAAGTAAGGAGCTACCTTACTATCTGTGCGCATAGACGTCTAATGCCAAGAGTTTGTCTTCACTCCCCAAGTGTAACCTCCACACTTGGTTTGTGAAGCCGGGTCTACGGTGGATCAAGGTAACCCTCCGGCCCTAACCTTCCGGGTTACCTATGATTCCGCACACCAAAATAGGGCCCACACAATAATATCAAGCAGTACAGTACAGTAACAATACAGTACAATAACAATCCAATCACAAGCCAGTACATTAACAATCCAGTAATATGAAATCAGCAACCAACTCAATAAAAATCATTAAAATGGTTCAATATATGATATCCAGGACTCGTAAGCACATAGGCATTATCATATAATTCAAGGTGTATATTTTGTTCTAAAAATTGAGTTTTTCATTGTATCATACATTGCATGCTCGTTTATTCAAGGACTAAGTTGCAGTTATGACTCGACCTACTAGCACATTCGGACTTACACACAAGTAACACATAGCACTCACCTGTGTAGCTTACGATTCTCGAGAAATTGCGGAAAAGTAGCGTCTTCGGCTCCTGTACACGTTTATGTAACGATCTTAGAATCTAATCACACCACAAGGATTCTAGAGTGACTAAAGCAATGTTTTAGTCGAGCAAACAATTGAATCGTGGTTGTTCAATATCGAAGCCACGATAAAAAATTGGACATTTACGTCCGATCTAAAGTTCTATGGTTCGTTCATGAACCGAGGTAAACATAGCCACGAAAGAGATAAACTAGAACAAAACCGTTCTAATTGAGCTTTAACAATAAGGTTTAATAACTTTTTACAAACTAACAATGAGAAAAAAAAAGTTCTTTAATTATAAGTTTCTTCGAAAATTTTTACAAATTTTAAATCTTAAAACTAAAATGAATAAACCACTACTTCAAATCAATTAATCAAGAATTTATAAAAGAACCATGCAAAAACAGCGACAAAACAGCGCATTTCACCCCTTATTTTCAGATTTGCAAAACTAACCCCAAAAGTTTCAAAAACTCCCTTTTTGCAAACAAACTTGGAGCAACTTTAAAACAAAAAATTTTTAAGTAAACTCATATCAAATATTGAACAAAAATAGAGATTCTCAGTCCATTATACTCCCAAAATTTTTGCATCCCTAAACCTTCAACTTTTAAAATCTTTCAAAATTACCCCCTAAAGCTTCAAAAATTATGAACAATAACTTTCTTACAAAAATAAATCAAGTTCCAAATATCAAATAAACATTTATTTAAACCAAGCAAAACTACACCAACCTTATAGCAAAAATCGAGTTAATCGAGATACATGCATAACATAGTATGAACTCAATTTCATGCTCAAATTAAATTTTAAAGCAAAAAATTAACCAAATAAACACACAATAACATTTAAGCTCAAAGAACTACCTAACGAACTCAAATCGAGAAATGAAGACCGAAAATGGAACCCATTCCGAGACGAAGTCGCTGACCGGAGCAGGCACCGTTGACCGGCGTTGACCGACTGTTGACCACCGTTGACCGACACCGGAAAATGAGCCGAACCCACCATTCCACTCTCCTCTAAGCCTAGAACACCGTGGTGAAGCTCGATTGTTGAAGAAATGACCGGAAAAGGGACATGCAAGAAGACCCACTTAAAACCGCACCTTCAACCTCGAATTTCCGCTGTAAAACAGCTTCTATTCCTTCAATTACCACCACCATTGTGTTCCTCTCGTCGAGTAGATGAATTTGGACTACTTATTTGCTCGATTTGGTTAAGAAATGAGAAAGTTATGAACAAATTAAAGAAAGGGGTTTTGTGTGTGTTTTAGTGTGTGTAATTGTAGAAGAAGAAGAGAAATGAGGGAAATGTTAGACTTCTCTTCATAATTAATGGGTGTTTTGCAATTTACACCCTCAAACTTTGAGTTTTTTCCTTTTTAGTCCTCAAAGTCTTGGGGCAATACATCAATTCCTCTTTTTATTTTATTCTTGCATTTAAATCCTCAAAATAACATAAGAGTGAGTATTTATAATTCTTAATTTGCACAACATGAATAATAATTCAAATGAATATCAATTTAAATCACTTCAAATTTAAAAATATGCTCACTAGTTGAATTTTTCAACAACATAGATATAAATTTTAGTTTCAATTATTAAATCCACATTATTAAAATTATCAATTTCAAGTAAATAAAGTTATAGGAAAGAAAATTCATGAATGGATTTTTCGGGTTTTTACAGGGAGAATTCATAAATTGGCAGGGGTGCTAATTTTGGAATGATCAATCGACAGAATGTTCTACTGATTTAAAGTATTTAATACTTGAATAATTAAATTAATATTTAATTACAACCCACGTTCAATTATGTGTTGAACCTATGGGGGCATACACAATACACATGAAGAGAAAGCGAAAGAAAATGAAACAACAGGGTCGACCAAATTGACTGGGTCGATTGGTTCGACTGGGTCAAATAAATCGACTGGGTCGACTGGGTCGACCCAATTGGAACTAATTGGATCCGATTGGAATTGGATCAAGATTATAAATTAAACTGGAATTTAATTTCTGAGTTAATTAATTAAGTTGGATTTAATTAATTATAGGAAGATTTAATCAAATAAGACTTGGAGTCTAATTTAATTAATTGGGAGAGTAATTAATTAATTGGGCTATTTAATTGAGAAATTAAATAAAGCCTAATTAAATTAATTAAGTGGACCATGAATTAATTGGAAGACTTAGTCTTCTAATTAAAAGGGCCATGGCCCATGTAGGAGACTTGGAGTCCTAATCCTAGGAGGATTATGAGAGTTAGACACCTATAAATAAGAGGCTAGGTGTCATAACAAAAACACAACATTCAAGAGCCAAAATTCCAAGTCAAGCAAAAACTCTCTCCCTCTTCTCTCCCTTGTGAAATCGGCCAACACCCTTTCTTCCTTAGGAAGACTTTTTCGATTTCGTTTTCATTCCAATTTCGTTCCCTTACCCTAGATCTTAATATATCATGTGTTCTAGCCGATCAGGATATATTATATTTCGTGATATTGTGGTGTATCAACTCATAGAGGCGCAACACGTGGGGCGCCGCAGCAGGGCTTGGATCGAACTACCTGAGGGAGAAATCTGACTTCGTTTGCTGACTAGGATTTGCAAGGAGACAGGTATAACGTAGATTTGTTATTACTGTCGTTTATTTAATATTAATATATATACAACTAAAGTAGTATCCTGGCAAGATTCCGTAAGAGGCCCTAAAATTATTAAATTCCGATGTGCCTAGGGTTGTTTATCTTACTAATCCGAACAGTGGTATCAGAGCCAACTCTAGGCTTTGTATATATATGAATTTGCAAATTCTGTGTTTTGAATCATATGTTTGATTTATGTATGGCTAGTTCTTTAACTGTATATGTTTTAGAACGTAGATCTGTTAACTTAGAGTTAATGTAAAAATTTTGATTCGAAATTTTGTCTCGTTAATTTTTATTTTGGATTGGGATTTCATTAAACTGGATCTATTTAATTAAATCAGAGTAATCACACAACAAAAAAAAATTTTTTTGGGATCAACCGCGGTGGCACGCGGCGGTGCGCCAGCTAGGCGGCCACCACGTGCTGCCGTACGCGGCAGCGCTGTCTGCGCGTGCAGCACACGGCAGCTGCCCTCGGGCAGTTTGCCGCGTGCTGGCAACGCGCAGCAGCATGCTGCTACGTGCTGTTACGCGCGGCAGCAGCCGCTGCGTGCGGCTCACGCGTGGCCTCCGTGGCCGTGTGTGTGCTGCCACGTGGCAACGTTTGATTGGTCACTTCGTGGCTGAATTTTGGTTGATCTCAAACTTACCTATTTCGGAAGTCCTGAAAATCTTGGAGATTTGGAAGATTAGGAAACTTGGAGTTTTTGGATGAGGTAAAGATCTTGTTAGATTTAAACACTACCTTAATTAAACTAATCTAGTCAAAATAGGATTATCTTGAGAATCTTGGAGATTTGGAAATTTGGAAAACTTAGAGTTTTGGATAAGATAGGAATCTTAGAGATTTGTTCTATCTTAATTAACCAACTTAATCAAGATAAGAATTGTAGATTACTTAGAACTCAAGTAAGAGTTAATTAATCTTAGAGATTAATTGTTAATTCAAAATTAATTAACTTGGATAAATTTTGTGAATTAAAATTAAATGAGCCGGTAAATTTACATTTATGCCCTTTTGTGAATTTATGCATGTTCTTGAGTGAATATGTGGATTGGGCGATTTTGCCTTTAAGCCCTGTGTAGTTTTGGTTTATTTATTTTTGGGTTGTAATTAAATGGGCCTGATTGGTGCCCTTGCTTGCGCAAACAAAGGTAATAGAATAGGGTCATTCTTGTAAGTTAGACTTTGTTTAGGCTTGGAGCCGAGAATGTTGGGATTCGGTAAGATAAACAGCCCTAGGCACAGTGGAATATAAAAATTTTAGGACCTCTTACGGAATCTTGCCAGGATATTCTCTAGTTGTATATATATGAATATAATTAAAAACGATAGTATAAGTTTACACGTTATACTTATCTCCTTGCAAATCCAAGTTGGCAGTCAGCAAAAACGAACTCTGAATTTCTCCTCAGCAAAGTCGATCCAAGCCATTTGAGTAGCACCCCACGTGTTGCGCCTCTACGAGTTGATACACCACAATATCACGAAAATAATAAATCTTGATCAGCTAGAACACAAGATATATTATGATCTAGGATTTAGGAACGATCTTGGAACAAAGTCGAAAACGAAAAATTCTTCCTAAAGGAAGACAGGGTTCGGCTATTGCAGTGTGGGAGAGGGAGAGAGTATTTTGCTCTTGCTCAATTTTTGCTTATGGAGTTGTGTGAAAAATAACTATAAGAAGGCTACTTATAGTTATCTCCCTAACCTAGTCCTATTAGGACTAGGATTCATCTCTCCTACATGGGCCATGGCCCTCTTTAATTTAGAAGACTAAGTCTTCTAATTAATTCATGGCCCAGTTAATTAATTTTGACCAGACTTTATTTAATCTCCCAATTAAATAGCCCAATTAATTAACCAGTCTCTCAATTAATTAATTTTGACTCTAAGTCTAATTAATTAATTATTCCTTTAATTAAATCCAACTTAATTAATTAATTCACAAATTAAATTCCAATTTAATTCATGATCCTGATCCAATTCCAATTGGATCTCATTTTGTTCCAATTGGGTCGACCCAGTCGACCCATCCATAATAATCGACCCAGTCGATTTTTCACCCAGTCGACCCAGTCGACTCGGTCGTTCTTATTTCCTGGCTTTCGCTTCATGTGTATTGTGTATGCCCCTGTAGGTTCACCACATAATTGGCCGTGGGTTATAATTAGATATTTATTTAATTATTCGAGTAAGACTTACTCTAAATCAATCGAACACTCTGTCGATTGATCATTCCAAAATTAGCACCCCTGCCAATTTGGGAATTCTCTCACACTCCACGGTCGATGTCCAGCCACAAGCCCATGGAGCCCAATCACTGGTGAATTAATTCAGTGAACCTTTTTATCATTTATAATTTCCATATACGACATAATCTCTACATCGATCAATCTCCCAGTCGAGACTTAAGGGCATGGTCTTTCATCGGATTCCCTTTTCTTTTGTCTTGACCTTATGTACTCTGATCTCGAAATAAATTCTCTTTAACTTAATCTTTATGAGCTACTTACATAAAGTCGTCAGATACCTTGGCCAAGGATTTTACCAGAATTAATTTCTCACAGAAATCCATAGGAGAATTTCCCAACCTATCAAGTCGGGTCAATGGATCCTTTGTTGATGATATGAATCTGCATACGAGTTCCTCTATACCCAATATGAGCCCACAGAGACTTTCTGGCGATCCCCAGTCAGTCGGAACTCATATCAAAGCATAGATGTTCTCGCACCAGATAAACCCTATCACCTCAAGTAGTTAGGGATTGTTCTTCGTATACTATTATAAATTTGGAATAACTTCAACCCCGATATGCGACTACCGCTTCCATGGTGAGTTATTTCCTAATTGGGGTATTCAGTGCACTTGCCATCCTAGCAAACCACCCACTCATGAGTATCGACCATACCAGTCACACTCGTGGACCCCAGCGTTCTCCAGTTCATCGGAGTATACACAATAGTGAGAGTCTAACCGAATCCAATGATGTCCTATCTCGATTGGATTCTACGACTCTTGAATATGTTCTAGATCACGGCCTTGGAGATCAGTCCACGGGTTGTCCCATAGCCCTGTGATCTAAGGACTTCTATCCTTATGCGTAGATAATTATTACATAAGATAAAGATGACCATTTAATAAAGTGCATTTATTAATCAAAATTGAATAGTTCCTCATTTATTACAATAAATGCTCGCCATACAGCTGGCTTGCAGGACACTATTTCTATCAGAGAAGACCTCATGTAGACTTGGAGATCCACATGGAGGCCCATAACCTTGGATGACCCAATTCATTACATGGAGGCCCAATCAAGGAAGATATTACAAGAAGGCCCATGCATGTATGGGTTTGTAAATTGTAATAGTTAGGATATTTAATTTCCACCCTACACTGACCAATTGATCCATCACAAGGCTCGTGATGGATCGCATAGGATGGGCAATCGACCAATCATATCCTGCTAGGTGATGTATGTTTACTTATATTCTTTGATGTATGTTTTGCATGCTTAGAATAGATCACGTAAACAAGATAAAGCATAATCTGATGAGACCTTGCACAAGAATATTTAAAACCTCCAATTGAACTTTAAAATTCAATTAGAATATTAAATCGAATAACAGCCACATAAGAATAGTGTCTATGGTCCGAGCCTACCCAATTACTAGGTCTTAGGCATATTGTACGAATATATCTCGATGTCTCACGAGTCGTGGGTCGAGCTATAGGAAGATGATATGTCTATTGCCTCGATGCACGAGTTTAGTGCCAAGGGAGGGGATAGCAAGGTTTTAGGCGCTATCTCACGAGTCGTGGGGCGTCTAGGATCGAACTATTTCTCTCCACGAGTATTGGACATGATTTAACGCTAGTAAGTATGGATGTCTCATGAGTCGTGGGTCCATATCGAAAAACGAGACTAAATGAACTCAAGGGTTAGCTGCGATGGTTAACATGTGATGGCCCGGCTCCGCGGGTCCGTCGGATAACGGTTGAAAAATTATTATTATTTTGAAAAACGTTAAAATATCGAAACATTTTTTTTTATTGGAACGATGAATTAAAGGTTTAAAAGCGGAAGCGATTTAAAACGAAATAAGAACAATTTAAATTAGTAAGTCTTTTTTTTTGACGAACAAATAAAACCGATTTCCATAGTAGAGGTCTAAAGCGGAAGCATTTTAACATATCAAAAGATTTGAACAAAATCAATCGAGAGAGATAACTAAGTAATTTATGAAAATCTTGTCTCTTTTGCGAAAATATAAATCATCTTTAACGAATCAAATAGTCTAAGCAAAGTTCTAAACAAAATCGAAAAAGAGCATAAATCGGCCACAAAATATTACTACTCTCCCGAATACTAGGGTGGGACCGCAACCGTGATGACCTAACCGCAACCCGACTATTATTTCCAGAACACCTAAAACTGAAAAGAGTGAAACACGAAACGCATAAGTTGATTGTCCAACTTAGTGAGGCTATGTGCGAATTTGCATGGTGATGTGTGGATGCAACATATTATATAACATAAGCATGTTATCAAGTAAATAAATATATATTCAAGACGGAAGAAACACGGAATTCACATAACCAAGGATTTGCTGATGTCGTCCTCCACTTACCCTCCATCCTCAGTCTGATGTCCATCCAAACTCACCAAGTAAGGAGCGACCTTACTATCTGAAATGCATCGACATGTCTTTGCCGGAGTTCGTCCTTACTCCCCAAGTGTTCCTCCCCACTTAGGTTGTAAGGCCAGGCCTACAGGTAACCGTGACAATCTTGCCGGCCCTTGCCGGCCAGGTTGGCATCGGGTCCATATACCAATCAAAAGGGGGCCCACACAAAATCGGAAACAAACGGAACATAACATATCAAACATATTAACATATTATCGACATTTAATAACTTATCAAATGAAATTTTGGGTATCATGATAACTTCGAAAAATATATTCACAACTAGTAGATTTGGATGTAGCATGTATTTGGATAATCATGTTGAAATGCTAAGTGATTTCATGAGAGTAATGTTGACCTAATAAGTCAACCTATTCGTGACGACATGCAAGATTAGTTAGAATAAAATTCATGCTTTGATTATTAAGAGCCTAAGTGCATGTTTGGACTCGATCTACTAGCACATCGGACCGACATACAAATTAAACACACAACGCTCACCTTTGTCGCTTAGTATAGCGATTAAAACTCCACAAATGATGCGTATCCGAAACCTGAGCAAGTACGTATACGGCTTAGAATGTATCTAGCAACCTTACTTAAATATAACCGAAGAAAATCCTACACTAGGATTTCCTAAACTAACACATCACACAAAAGTGCTTAGAACTTATGACATCAACTTCAATTAAAAGTTATTATTTTCAAAACTCAAAATTCTAATTTCATAAAATATCGCCAAAACAGGAAAATTTTCATTTTATTTTCCAGATTTACAAAACAACCCCTAAACTTTTATAAACATCCATTTTTTCGAAAAATTTGCAACAAACTTTAAATCAAATTATTTTTAACTAAACCCATATCGAAAATCAAATAAAAGTATTAAGTATCTTTTTGCTTCAAAAATCAAAGCTTTAAAAACCCCACAAGTTTAAAACTTTTCAAAAACACCCTCATAGTTTTGAAAACTTAATCAAACCAATTTTCTTGAAAAATAATTTAAGATCAAAGCATTTAAGTAATATTTAAAAATAATCAAGCATAATTTCAAAATAAAATTGAAATTAACAATAAGTTTTAATAACTTTTCACAAACTAACAATGAGAAACAAAAAGTTCTTTAATTATAAGTTTCTTCGAAAATTTTTACAAATTTTCAATCTTAAAACTAAAATGAATAAACCACTACTTCAAATCAATTAATCAAGAATTCATAAAAGAACCATGCAAAAGCAGCGACAAAACAGCGCATTTCACCCCTTATTTTCAGATTTACAAAATAACCCCAAAAATTTCAAAAACTCTCTTTTTGCAAAAATCTCGAAGCAAACTTTAAAACAAATGCTTTTCAAGTAAACTTATACCAAATATCAAACAAAATTTTAGATTTTTAGTCAATTTTTACTCCCAATAAAAATTGCAGCCCTTAACCTTTCAACTTTTAAAACCTTTCAAAATACCCCCAAAGTTTTGAGAAAAATGAAATCATCAACTTTCTTATAAAAAGAAATCAAGATCCAAATATCTAATAAACATTTATTTAACCCAAGCAAAACCACATTAAAAATCTAATATTGAATATGAACTAAACAACTTTTCATAAACTACAATGGATAATGATTTAACCGGATTTCGTCTGATTAAAGGGTATCAGTGAATTTGTGATATTGGGGGGTTTTCAATATTTATATATATTGTAGGGCTCTGTTACTTTATTCCGGATGGATCAATCACAAAGAAAAGCAATATCAATAGAACAAAAAGTAAATCTTTAAACCAAAGTAAAGAACACACCAATATGAAGAGAAAATCTCTTTCTTTACTGAATAATATTGAGTTGTGCTGTTTTCAGCAGGATGCAATGGCGTATTAGCCTTATGATTCCGAGTTTTCGGAGTCGTTTAATACAATGATTAGCTAGGTATTTATATTATGCTAAACCTAGCTTTACAAGGAAACACAGTCCTAATAGGACTCGGCCCAAATATCCTTCTTGGGTCCGGAATATAATCTCCTAGTCAAAGAGAGCTGTACTTGGCCGGGTCGATAAGATGATCCCGAACTGTTTGATTTGGTCGAACCGATCTCATGTTCTTCACTCGATCCGTACAGTATGTAGGGTGCGAAATAGCCCCCATCAGTACTCCCTCACTTCTTCGAGCGTATAGATAATAGAAGCTCGTGGAAGTAGATAATTCTTTACGACTGTTCGTTTTCTATGAATGGAGCCTCGTTAAAAACCTTCCTTAAGAAAAAACCCTGTGGGAAAAAATCTCAAGAAAGGAAAAGAGTGCTACATATCATAGATAGTCGTTTTCTCTGTCCGATTATGAATCGCCGCGTGTCTATTTTGGAGGCTCTTCATTTCCTTCCGTTTTTTGGCGGGAATGTGATTAATTGTGACGAGTTCGAAACGTCTTTTATTATCTTAGTATAAATAGGTGACCTTTGAGTTCGTCATTTTTCCTTTACACTTACTTAGAGTTCGTAGTCATAATCTTGCTTAGTCATTCGTCATATAGGGTTTTTCCTTTTATCGACTTTCATCCTTCGAGAGTCTGAAACTATGGCTTCTTTGAGAAAATCTTCTTCTTCCTCGAGGGAGAACGTTGCTCCCAACAACGAGGAGGAGTTGCGCTCTAATCTTCTGGGCGGACAATCTGCCATTTCTGACTTCGTTGTTCCTATAGAAGATACATTTAAGGTACAGATACTTTCTGACACAGAGGTTGCTGCCCGAGCCAAAAAGGGCAAAGGTATTGCTCCTCAGTTTCTGATCCAATTGAGGACCTTGCTTGCGCTTATACAGTGGATACTTTTCCGGAGGTTATGAACAATTATGCAAAATATTTCCCGGAGGGTTCTGAGATAATCCTTCCTTCCCGTTCTGATAGGGTTACTTCTCCCCCGGAAGGATGTCGTGCCTTTTATACGGCTCACTTCAATAGCGGCCTCCGTCTTCCGTTGTCTCCTCTTTTTCTTGACATCTTGAGAATATTCAGTGTGTCCTTGACACAATTAGTACCAAATTATGTGGCTTTCCTGGTTTGTTTTTCTGTTATGATGATCGCGAAAGGGTTTAAACCTTCCTTTCGTAACTTTACACAACTTTTCCGGTTCAACATTTCTAGTTCTTCTAATCGCGGGTATTTCTTCGCCAGTCAGAGACCTAGTCGAGCGATCTTTGACGCCCCTGTTTCTAGCAATCTTTTTTGGAAATCTCACTTTTTCTTTGTTCGCCCCCCACCTCATCTTCGTTCAGTGGATGGTTCGACTATTCCCTTCTCGTGGGATCATGATTTCAAATGGGTATACGGAGGTCGCTTGCCAACTGGTGAATTCATTCCTGACGATGCTTAGTTTATTGCTGACATCCCTGATATGCGTGTAAACAAATATCAGAGTGCTCTCCTGATTGGGGAAGCTTTCCTTCGTAAAGCAGGATTGAGTGTTCATACTTTTCCAATCAATTCATCATTAGAATCACTGGGTAAGCATTTCTCTTTAATTTAGTGTTACGATAATATTTTCTTATATAGAGAAACTAACTTTTAATTTGTTTCTTGTTCAGCTCAAATGGTAGAAAATTCTCGACATTCTTCAAAGGGAAAGATGGTCTTATCCAAATCCTCTAAGTCTATAGAGAACAACCCGATCGAGCAGAGAGCTTCTCGGAAGAGGAAATTGGAGTTGAGTCATGAGTCCGAGGAGAATGGAGAGGAGTCTCCAAATTCTTCACAAGATTCCCCTGTTCGTCAAGGGACTGGGCCTGGTTATCCCCCACTTCAGCTTAGATCATCCTTGGGAATTCGCGGATGTCGTAGTTGGTCGATGCCTCATCCTAACGATAACCCGGTGGGGAGAAAAAGGAGCTATTATGGTCGTTCTGGCAATGATCTTTTTCTACCTGGCGACAGTCATCCGAAACCTACTTTGGTTGAGATGATCGAAGATCATTTAGAGGGGAAGAGAGCTGCTGGTTATTCCGAGAGAGATTCTCTTGTCCATGATGAGAGCGAGAACGCGGTCGATAAGGCAACTCGCATTCTTTTATCCGGGGTTTTCACTCGTGATTTGAATAAACTTTTCCGTAAGGATCCTTTGGAGAAATTTCAGCGAGCTTCTCTTTATGCTGAAAAGGTGAATTCTTTCGAGCTCGCTTTATAGGCCATTCTTTATTTCGAAGATATTCTTGCTAACTTATTTCTCGTTTTACCCCTTTGCTTTTTAAGACTAAGACTTGTTTAGCCTCATACGCATATGAAACTGCACTCTGGAAACAGCAATGTGAGTTTCTAGATGAGAAAAATAAAGCTCTACTTCGTAAGTTTTCTGGTTCAGAGGTTGGTCCCTCAACGTCTTCTTCCGTTCCTGTCGTAGAGTCTCGTGCTACTGGGACAGAGGATCAAGAGATCATAAATAGGGTGATGGAGGTTTCTCGTGCTCAAGAGCAGGCCAATCAAATGGCTAAAAAGTTAGAGGAATTCCAGTTACAGAGCACGGCTCGGATTAGTGAGCTAGAATCCCAAGTATCAAGTCTTCAATCTTCATTAGAGGAGTATGAAAAGGATGTCCCTCTTAGCGGACTTAGGGATCGATACGGTAGGAACCCTGATGAAAGAGTTATCCGCGAATTCCTTAACTCTCCTGTTCATACGGCGTTGGTGTATCAGATGGTCGGTCCTCTTCTGGAGAGTACTTTCAAGAATGAGATGCATCAGCTGGTCGCCTTAGAGATGATCGATGACCGTCGAAAGGAGTATTTTAAGGCGGCGCACATTCGGTTGAATCGTTATGGTGAAGTTTATTCTCCTTCCGAGCTTCCAGATGTCGTATATCAAGGTTTTCCTTTGGCTCACCTTGTCGAAGAATTCGGAAAACCATTGCCGATTCCTCCTTCTGATGTTAACGATGAGCTTGATAATACTTTTATCGATCCAGAAGACGAAGAAGAAGAAGAAGACGATATTGGCACGACCGAGAACGTCGGTAGTGACAGAGAATTCCGGATAGTGACCAGGCTTCTTAAATAGTGATATTTGAAATAACTAATTATTTACCCGTAGGTTTAATTGTAATTTTACCTTTTCGTCCCTTTGTATGCTAAACGTTTCGTATTCTGACAATCATGTCTTTTCATTTTCGCCGTAATAATTCAGACAAGTCATTAAGTTCGCCGTAATCATTATGCGTGTGTCTTTTCAAATTCTAGCGTTTGCTCCGAGGTCAGTTTGTCCATTTCGCGCCCTTTCTTTAGGTCTGTAGCGTCTTTTCGTGTAGTATAAATACTAAAGGTAAAAACTTGACTTGTTATTTACCGTGATACTCGTCTCTTTTAATAGAATACTCTTTCTTTGGCTAGTCGATAAACTTTCTCGTTACTTACTTTATACTTTTCAATAATTCGATCATGAGTAATCTTTTCGGCAATACTTCGAAACGACCTTCTCGTGAGAGCGCTAGGGATAATAGATCCAAAAAATCTCGAAGAGATGGGCCGTCGATGGAGCCTCCTCGTTCGTCCCCAATAATTAGGTCGGTGATTGATACTAGTGTTATTCCTTCCGAACCTTTTTCTGTAGTAAACTCGTCGTTTTCAGAACCGATCTTTTCTTCTTCCACTCAAGTAGGAAGTATGCCTTCCCCTGGTCGGGTAGCTTTTGGCGATGTGTCCAATGAGGAACCGACTTATAATATTCCTGTTAGTTCAAGTGCTTCTTCCTTCGAGAATGTTTTTCATGGAGGGGATTTTGCTATTTCCCTTCCTTTGTCTACTTCTACTGCCCCGATCACCAGCGAAGGGCAAGTTGGTGATGGCTTTTTTGTCAATCCTTCCACAACACAATCTATTTTGCAGGATTGTCCTGACTATTTATTTACTGATACCACGGTGATGACTACTTCTTTTGAATCTGGGGGACCTTCTGGGGGTCGGTTTGGGTCGAGGTCTGGTCGTCGGACCATTATTTCTGCTTCGGGCAAGGAGACCTCCGTTAGTCCCAACGAGAGAGATTCTCCTCGTCTGTTAGATGATCGATGCATCCTTGAGCAAGTTAAGGATATTATGTTGTCAGAGACTCCACGCCCTGACGGTGTCGCTCCTAACAGCGAATTGCCTGGCTCAGTTGAGCCTGATGCTTTGTCTTGGGATCTTGGTTTGAGCACTATCTTGCCTGGTGAGCTGAGGAAACTTGAGGGTACTTCCAATGTACGCCTTGTTCAGTCTCTTGTTAAGATGTGCGAGCAGGTAGACATATCTTTCGATAATTTTTCCTACTTTATTTTGATTTTCATGTTGTGTGAGGGTTTATCTCACTCTTCTTCTTTTTCAGTCCAAATATCTTGCCCTTCAGCTGGGTACGCAGAACGATAATCTGTGGAATAGTAAGGATGCTTACCGAAAACGGTTGGAGTCGGAGTCGGCGAAGGTTGCGGGGCAGACTCTCCAGCTGCAGCTTGCCAATTATGATTTGAAAAAATTGCAGGAGGAGAAGTCTGTCTGGGAGCAGGAGAAAAACGACTTGGTTCGGGCTGCTGCCCTTGCAGAGGAGTCTCAACGGCGGTCCTATGAGGAAGGATATGACGCTGGTTATCTAAAGCGTCAAGAGGAGTTGATGGCGTTTGCTGGCAACTTGACTCCTCGGAGGACTGTTTCTAGTAGTCGACCTGCTGAGCGTTCTTCTCAGTGACCTTTGTTCGACCTGGCAGGCCTTGGACTGTCTTTTTTTTTTTTTTTTTTTTTTTTTTTTTTCTGCCCAACTTTTGTGCATTTGTTCGGGCTGAAATTTTTGTAATGGGAGCAGTACTAAATTGGAAATGATGACCTTTTGTAGGCAGATTCTTGCCTTGATCAATTTTTTTCTGTAGATATACTTTGTTATGCGCATTTTGCCTTTATGCATAAATATAATCATCATGAAATAATCAGTATAGATTAGCATACTTATCTGAAATTGATCTTTGCGGAGAATAGTCAGGATAGATAAACGGTAGCTTGATCTTGCTTGGTCACTGTTCGAGTAAGTGAATGGTATAATGTTTGCTCTGCAAATCAAGTTTTTGTTGATTAACCCAGTATAGTCCCTTGGATTATATGCACCAACATGTTTTACGTCAAAATTTAGACAATAGGTCATTCATATCGACCATAGTTGTTAAGGAACGCTCATCATCTTTGTCGCTGTTCAATCTATGCCCTGTATTTTTGTCTTTTTGTGATCTAAATCTTATATAAGGAGGCTATTGTCCTTTTTGTTGAACTCCGTTTTTCTTTTCATCAGACTAAGGAAAAATATCCCTTTCAGTATCTTCAAAGCTTCATGTATCCCAGCATTAATTTTGAACTATATGTTCCTCAATTGGTGTATCATTACGTCATTTCTTTGATATGGGAGGAATTGGAAAATGTAGAAGTCTTTGGCAGATCTGATCTGTTCAGACCTCCTTCAGCAATTCTTTGGTATGTTAGGCAGTGACTTCTTTGCGGTTTCGAATAAGGAGGACTATTCTCCTGATTTCTATGTCAGATATCTTGGACTCCAAAGGAGTTCTTGTATGGCTCAGTTAATGGTTACCCATATGATTTATGAGGCAGTGACGGCCTTCGCATGGTGGAGGATTTATCTTTTATCGAGCAAGTAATCTTTTCACGACGATCTTAGACTTGTATGCCTTTGTTTGTGGATTCTAGGTTTTCGGGTAATCGACCATCATGTATGATCGTACCGGTCTATCTGGTCCGAAGCTCCTTTAGATCTGTTTGTGTTATTTCGATGATCGCTTCGATCTACGTCGCTCTTGTTATCGACTGCTTGAGTCAAATAGATAGTGCCGTTCCAACTTACTTGCATTTATTACGGGGAGTCAAAGGGTCGCATCTGTGTCCGTTGATCAAATACTTTTTCAGCCGTTGGATCCCTTAGATCTATCCCTATAAATAGGGGGGAGGTTCGCATTCTTCATTTGCAATTTCTCAGAAAGGATGGAGATCTCAGTTTCCTTAGATTTTATTCTGCCTTCAGATCCCATAATATTCAAAAAGTCACATTATCGTGATTCATTTTGTAATAGCTTGATTATCTTCTACCTTGTACTGACGGGTCCCATGTCAGCCCTACCTTGTACTGACGGGTCCCATGAGGCCTCAGTTTTTGTCTTCATCAATTAGAGGTCCGTGGTTTCCTGTTTGCACATGGAGGGTTCATATTTGCCAGTCACCCCCGCTCTTAGATGTTACCTCAGGGGTGATAGACCACCGGGGTGTGCTGGTTAATTTTTCTTTTGCGACGGTCCCGAAGAGATGCTGCTTTAGAGTAAAATGTTTTATATTTAATGTAAAGGCAGTATCTTCTTGCGGGTGAATGAGCATTGCCGGTTATCTGGCTGGTAATGTCCATTTCGTCTGGAAGAACACTTGATCTTCCGCCCTGGCCATCGAACTAAAGAAGTCGACCATCCTGAGCAGCATGCTTCTTAGGTGGTTTATCATAATCGACAAGGTACTAGGGAGGAGATTGGTGTTTCCGTGGACATTGTCGTGAAGGTCGCCGATCTAAATGATCATTTCATCTAAACCATTGTAACGGTGTTTATGTAGTATGTAGACCTTTGTAACGTAGGATATTTGTATGTAACTGATTTGATGAATAAAATATTACTCTTATTCTTTACATCTTCTTTGTCGTTGATTCTGTCATAATTTTTATTTATGAGTAGCATTTTCCGAGCAGACGGGTTCATACTCAATTCATCTTCAAAACTTTAGGAGTATTAGCAGATCTTTTAGATCGTTAGGAACAGATCGAGGAGTGTTTATTGAGCTGATCAATGTGTACTCTTTTTTTATTAGACTTAGGTTTTTAACCCAAAAGCCTTTTAATCGTCATAAGTAAATCGTTGAAAATATATCGAGGAGTGTTTATTGAGCGGATCAATGTATACTCGACTCTTCTATAATTTAGACTTAGGTTTTTATCACCTGAAATCTTTCTGATCGTTGTAAAATATATCGAGGAGTTTTTATCGAGCGGATCGATGTTTACTCTACTCGTTTTGTTTAGACTTAGGTTTTTAGTACCTGAAAGCCCTTTTGATCGCTGAATATATATCGAGGAGTGTTTATTGAGCGGATCAATGTTTACTCAACTCGTTTATAACTTAGACTTAGGTTTTTAATACCAAAAAGTCTTTTTAATTGCTGAATATATTTCGAGGAGTGTTTATTGAGCGGATCAATGTTTACTCAACTCGTTTATAACTTAGACTTAGGTTTTTAATACCAAAAAGTCTTTTTAATCGCTGAATATATATCGAGGAGTGTTTATTGAGCGGATCAATGTTTACTCAACTCGTTTATAACTTAGACTTAGGTTTTTAATACCAAAAAGTTTTTTTAATCGCTGAATATATATCGAGGAGTGTTTATTGAGCGGATCAATGTTTACTCAACTCGTTTATAATTTAGACTTAGGTTTTTAATACCAAAAAGTCTTTTTGATCTAACGGACGAGGAGTTTTTATTGAGCGGATCAATGTATACTCGACTCGTTTTGATTTAGACTTAGGTTTTTAATACCAAAAGTCTTTTTAATCTTTGCGAATTATGGACGAGGAGTTTTTATTGAGCGGATCAATGTATACTCGACTCGTTTTTATTTAGACTTAGGTTTTTAATACCAAAAGTCTTTTTTAATCTAACGGACGAGGAGTTTTTATTGAGCGGATCAATGTATACTCGACTCGTTTTGATTTAGACTTAGGTTTTTGATACCAAAAGTCTTTTTTAATCTTCGTGAATAACGGACGAGGAGTTTTTATTGAGCGGATCAATGTATACTCGACTCGTTTTTATGGTCGGATTGAGGAGTGTTTATTGAGCTGATCAATGTATACTTAACTCCTTTTGTCCCAATCTCAACCAATATGATAGTAGAATTCCAAGGAGTGTTTACCGAAACAATCGATTTATAGAAATTGCTAAAATCTTTAATAATTGAACAGTAGGCTAAGGCCTTTATTACAAAGACTAAAACTCAATGAAATAAGATAAAGTAGCATAATCTGCAAAAATTTATTTACCATAGTATTTTCTAAGGTTGACTGCATTCCAGGTTCTTGGTAAGGCTGTTCCATCCAAGTGTGCAATTTTGTATGAACCTTTCTTTCCTACGCCAACGACAACATAAGGTCCATCCCAGTTTTGTTGTAACTTTCCCACATGCTTGGATACTTCTACCTTTTTCAAGACCAGGTCTCCTTCTTTGAAGGTTCGGATGCGTACTTTTTGATTGTATGCCTTTTCCATATTTGCTTTAGTGGCTTGCAAGCGTACGGCGGCTTTTTCTCTTAAAGCTTCTGTTAAGTCGATATCATTTTCTCTTGCCTTTTCATTTTCCAGATCATCGAACATCTCGATTCTTGGCGTTGGGATTAGAGTTTCAACAGGGATAACAGCTTCCGACCCATATACCAAGCTAAATGGGGTTTCCCCAGTCGAGGTCCTGACTGTAGTCCGATTGGCCCAAAGTACTCCTGGGAGTTCATCAAGCCATTTTCCTTTGGCCGCTCCTAATCTTTTTTCCAAGGATTTTATTATTTCTCGGTTTGCTACCTCGGTCTGTCCGTTCGCTCTAGGATGCCCGACGGAAGTGAAATTTTGTTGAATCCCAAGTTTTGAACACCATTCTATTACCTGTTTTCCCGCGAATTGGGTTCCATTATCAGAGATTAGGATCCTTGGGATGCCAAATCGACAAACTATGAATTTCCATAGGAAGTTGATCACTTGGAATTGAGTTATTCGTGCGAGGGCGATGCATTCTATCCACTTGCTGAAATATTCTACCGCGACCAGGACATAAGCTTTCTTGGATCTAGCCGCTGGGAAAGGTCCCACGATGTCCATTCCCCATTGATCGAAAGGCCAACATACCGGGATTGGGTGCATGTTTTCTGCTGGTCGATGACATACATTAGCATGGACCTGGCAGTGATGACATTCTTGGACATATTGAGCGGCATCTTTATTGATTGTCGGCCAATAATAACCTGTTCTGAGGCATTTTAAAGCCAATGCCCTCGATCCGCTGTGATTTCCTGCGTCTCCTTCGTGTATTTCTCGTAGTATATCGGAGGTTTGTGCTTTAGAGACGCATTTTAGAAGAATTCCTGATACTGATCTTCGGTAGAGTTTTCCTTCTATTAGTGTATATTTTGGAGCCCGATACCTTATTTTTCGAGCTTCATTCTGGTCGGGCGGTAGTTTTTCCTCTTGAAGATAGTCTATCATTGGGGTCATCCAGTTTTCTTCGGCTTCTTCGATTTCCATTATATCGACTACCGGTGTTTCATCGATATCGATTGCCGGCGTATTAGAGATCAACCAGTTGATCACCCGTTCGGTCTTTCCATCATGGGATCCTGTGAACTTAGATAGTTGATCGGCCCATTTGTTTTCCGAACGTGGAATGTTCTGTATACCGAAGCTTTCAAATTTCTCAGCTAGCGTCTTCACTTTGGCGAGGTATTTGACCATATTGAATTCCTTAGCCTCGTATAGGCCCTCTATTTGTCTTTGTACTAACTCTGAATCGGTTAATACTTTAAGCCTCTTTATGTTGGCTTTGATCGCCATTTCCATTCCTGCGATTAACACTTCATATTCTGCTTCATTGTTCGTTACGACGAAGTCCAATGTTATCGAATAATTCAAATCTTCTTTATTTGGTCCGGTGAAGTTGATTCCGGCGCCTCCTCCTTCTCGGCATGAAGCACCGTCGACATGCATTAGCCAAGTTTGATCTTCTATGATCAAGACATCGTCGTTGAGGCTGCTCGATGATTCAGTTGCCCGCGTCGGTGTTTCCAATAGAAAATCAGCCAACACTTGGGCCTTAATTGCGATTCTTGGTTTGTAGTCGATTTCGAATTGGCCGAGTTCGATCGCCCATTTGATTAGTCTTCCGGAGGCTTCCGGTTTTTCTAAGACTTGTCTTAGTGGTTGATTCGTTAAAACAATGATTTTGTAGGTTAAAAAGTAGGTCGAAGTTTTCGTGCAGCCACTACTAAGGCCAGCGTGAATTTTTCAATTTCCAAATAATTCTTCTCCGCCCCTTGCAATAATTTGCTTAGATAATAGACAGGCTTATGTTCCGAGCCTTCTATCTTAATTAGTACAGAACTAATGGCCGCTTCGGAGATGGAGATGTAGATATACAATGGTTCTCCTTCCGTTGGTTTGGCCAACATGGGGGGTGTTGTCAAATATTCTTTGAGTTGTTCGAAGGCTCGACCGCATTCTTCGGTCCAAATGAAGTTTTTTGCTTTTCGGAGAGTTTGGAAAAATGGCAAGCTTCTGTCTGCTGATTTTGATATGAATCTGTTCAATGCTACGATTTTCCCAACCAAGCTTTGTACTTGAGAGATGGTTTTGGGAGGTCTCATTTCTGTTATGGCTCGAATTTTCTCAGGGTTGGCTTCTATTCCTCGCTGGTGTACTAAATATCCCAAAAATTTTCCTGACTTAACACCGAAAGTGCATTTCGCGGGGTTTAACTTCATACGGTATTTTCTTAAGATCTGGAAACATCGATCAAGATGTTTTACGTGATCCGCTTCGTTCATACTTTTGACTAGCATGTCGTCTACATAGACTTCCATTAACTCTCCGATTAACTCTTTGAACATTAGGTTTACTAACCTTTGGTAAGTAGCCCCGGCATTTCTTAAGCCGAATGACATCACTATAAAGCAATATACTCCCTGCTCGGTTATGAACGCGGTCTTCTCTTGATCCCGCTCGTCCATGTATATTTGATAAAACCCTTAGAAGGCGTCCATCATGCTGAATATTGCGAAGCCAGCGGTCGAGTCGACCAATAAGTCGATCCTTGGGAGGGGGTATGGGTCACGCGGACATAATTTATTAAGGTCGGTAAAGTCATTGCACATCCTCCATTTGTTGTCCTTTTTATCCCCTTTTGCTACCAGCACAAAATTACACAGCCATTCTGAGAAGTGTATTTCTCGAATTTATTTTGCTTCAAGTAGTCTTTCTACCTCGGCTTTGATAATTTTATCTTTTACTGGGCCATGATTTCTCTTCTTTTGTCTGGCAGGTTTTGCCATATGATCAATTTTTAGGGAATGTTTGATTACTCAAGGATCAATTCCCTCAATGTCATTCGCGCTCCAGGCGAAGACGTCGACATTGTCTCTGAGGAAGTTAATTAACATTACTTCCCCTTCCTTGCTCAATTCAGTACCTATTCTTGTCGTTTTAGAAGAGTCCCCTTGTACTAGAATTATATCCTTATGTTCTGAGGGTTTTAAGGCTAAATCTAGCGGTTCTTTTCCCTTTTTGTCTATTCGATCAGTAATGGGGATTTCAACCTTGTTTCTAACAAGATCTTCTTCAAGTTTTCTTTTGCTCGGAGTGATTGATTTTGGATGTTCTTTCAAGGTTAACGAGGTGCTGTAGCAATCCCACGCCATACAGTGATCATTCGTTATTTCTCCGATACCTCCATCGGTCGGAAACTTTATCTTCTGGTGATAAGTAGAGACAACGGCCCGGAATAGGTTGAGAGCAGGTCGTCCCAATATTGCTTTATAAGCGAAGGGAGTTTCTACCACTAGAAATTTCACTAGCTTCACCGTCCGGTGCGGTTTCTTCCCGAGCGACACGCTTAAGGTTATCGTTCCGCTGGGGATGATCTCGGACCCTCCAAAGCCTACTAACGGCGTAGCTACTTTCTGTAGGTTTATCTGCCCCAAGTTCATTTGGGCTAAAACCTCCCGGGAGATGATATTTGCTGAGCTTCCATTATCGATTAGGATTCTTTTGACATTATAATTCGCTATTTCTAACGACACCACCATCGGGAAATCGGGGTTATCCTCTTTTGTGTCCCAAATGATGTTTTTAGGTACTTCGCCTTCGTTAAAGCTGATCGGCTGGTGGTTCGACGGCTTGTTTTCCAGAGTCCATATTTCTTTTGGGTATTTTGAGTTTCCAATTATGGATCGGGCTGTCCTTCGTCGGGCGTTACGACTATCTCCACCCGCGGGTCCCCCGAATATTGTATGGATAGTCCCATTGATCTGGTCGTGGTTCAACTCCTGTGTAGGTCCACGCTCGGGTGACCTTCGACGAGAACTCCTTCTTTGATTATTATTCCGAGGGCTTCTACTTCTTTCCCTTTTGCGGTTATCTCGCTCTACGTATTCGTCTAGTTTTCCTTGTTCGATCAATTTTTCAACTTCTCTCTTAAGGTGAAAACAATTTTCTGTTCGATGTCCGTGTGCCCTATGGTACTTACAGTATTGGTCGTAGTTTCGAGACCCCGGTCTGGGCTGAGCGATTTTCCTCGCTTCGGGGATCCAGTTATTTCTTTCTAGAACTTCCAATATTTCTTCCATTGGAGCATTTAACCTTGGGTGTTCCACTTGATTCACCCTGCTTCTGATCGGTTGTTCGGGGTTTCTTGGTCTTTGGTAGAAATTAGGTTGCCTTTCTTGGTCGGCTTTGCTGTATTCCAATCGCTGGAAAACGTTACCTTTCCTAAAAGATCGCCCATAATCCATGGATCTTTGGGCAGGAATCCTGTCATGCCGTTTGGAGCCTGAAGCTGTGGCTTTATTTTTACTTTTATCCTTAAAGGAATTCATCTCTTCTTGGGTCATATACTTAGACGCCAAGCTCATGATGTCGGCAAACGTTCTCGGTTGTTTTCAACTGAGGGCGTTTCCGAACTGCCTGTTTTTTGTGAGGTCGAAGAGAATAGAAATTATGTAATCGATATTTGGAGAATCGATTTTGAGTAATTCCACATTAAATCTCGCCAACCAGTTCTTCAGGGATTCTCCTTCTTGTTGATGTATGGTTCCTAGGTAGCTCATCGGGAGTTTTTGCCTCTTCTGACTGGCAAACTGCTGCGTCAGTTTATTGCATAATTCCCGGAAACTGAATATGGAGTTGGCAGGTTGTTTGGCGAACCAATCCAACGCGAGTCCTTCGAATGTGGTCACCATTAACTTGACGGTGAATTCGGCAGAGTGGGCATATAAATTCATTATATTCGTGAAGCTAAAAATATAATCATCCGGGTCGGTGGTTCCATCATATCGGGGTAGTCTACCCGGGACCTGTCCAATGGATTGCGCCTCTTTTATTTCTCTGCAGAAGGGAGAACAAGCTGCAAGGCTCTCCTGGAGTTCCGCGGTTCGGGCCCACGGGTTTTGGACAGATCGTAGGCGTTGTTCCAGTCGCTCCTGTACCATCCTTTCGATTTCTCTTTTCGAGAATCGGGTTGTTCGTGGTCGATCTGGGATTGCATCGTCTATATCATCCTCGATAGGGATTATCGTACATTCCTTGAAGCCACAGCGCCCCGGCTGCAGTTTTCTTTGTCCTGGTTTTCTTCGGGGATGATTATCGGAGGGTTTAGAATTGTCCTGCTGCGGAGTGTGTAGCGAGCGTCGCTCACTTGGCGGGCTGTTAGCTTGTTGAGAGGTTTGATCGTTTTGCCTTGGCGTTCTTTGAGCAGAAGTCGCCCTGGCAGCCCTAACGTTCCGCGGAATTTGATCGAGTACGAGTAATTCTTCTGGATAGAGTGATTTAAAGAGCATTGCTATTTGTCGCAGTTTCTCCTGAGCGCCCGAGAGAGGAACGGGGATCTCAGGGACTTCCGGTTCTTCCCGTATCGTACCGGGAAGACCTCCTTGGGTTTCCTGCTGACGGGGGTGGGTATCCTGCAAATTCTCGTTTGTGTTGGGAGCGTTATTATCGTTGTTGTCCTGTATGTCTTCCGATGTGTTATGGCCGGTGGTTGTATTACTTCTCGCTCCAATACGAGCGCTTTTCCTTGGGCGAGCCATGTGTCGATCGAATAATTAACCTAGCCCCACGGTGGGCGCCAACTGATTTAACCGGATTTCGTCTGGTTAAAGGGTATCAGTGAATTTGTGATATTGGGGGGTTTTCAATATTTATATATATTGTAGGGCTCTATTACTTTATTCCGGATGGATCAATCACAAAGAAAAGCAATATCAATAGAACAAAAAGTAAATCTTTAAACCAAAGTAAAGAACACACCAATATGAAGAGAAAAGCTCTTTCTTTACTGAATAATATTGAGTTGTGCTGTTTTCAGCAGGATGCAATGGCGTATTAGCCTTATGATTCCGAGTTTTCGGAGTCGTTTAATACAATGATTAGCTAGGTATTTATATTATGCTAAACCTAGCTTTACAAGGAAACACAGTCCTAATAGGACTCGGCCCAAATATCCTTCTTGGGTCCGGAATATAATCTCCTAGTCGAAGAGAGCTGTACTTGGCCGGGTCGATAAGATGATCCCGAACTGTTTGATTTGGTCGAACCGATCTCATGTTCTTCACTCGATCCGTACAGTATGTAGGGTGCGAAATAGCCCCCATCAGATAAAATAAAGTTCTTCAATATTCATGTTTTGTGCAAATGAACACAAATTCCTAAGTATTGAAATAAAATCCATAAACTCAACCCAAACATGAAAATGAAATCTGTTTATAATGTAATAACTTAAATCTATTAATCTTTATAAATCCATGTATGTTTTTCTCCATTTTTCTTTGAAGACACTTTTTAAAAGAGAATAAAATAAAATCCAATCAATTAAAGAACACAAGCATATGTGGATCTTTACCCAAATCAAAGAAGGGTAGGAAGCTCTCTTCACTTTCAGACCTACGACGGTGGTGGTGGCGGCTCCGGTGGTAGTGGTGGCGGCTCCGATGGTGGTTCATGACGAGAGCCCTCTCTTTACTTTTCACCAACTTGTAACGACTGGAGATTGACTTGGGGAGATCCAAACGACGATCCGAACGGTCAATATGTAGCCCCATGTGTGTAGGACCTTCACACAAAATTTGGACAAGATCCAACGGTGGACGAAGACGGAATGTGCAAAAAACAGACGCTTGACTGTGTATATCCGAAATTTATTTTTCTAGAGTGTTGTCCTTTAAAGAATTTAAAGAATCGCCGGAGGTTGCAGCGGCAGTGGGGTGGCGGCGGTGATGACCATGGTGGTTTCAGGTGATAGAGTTCGGATGGTGGAGGCGGCGGTACGGCGGCGGCGGTGGTGGTGGTTCTTCCTCCTCCAAAAGAACACTCACCTTTCTCACATTTTCTTTTCTATCTCTCTTTTTTTTTCTTCAAGAAAAAAATGGTGTAGGGGGAGACATAAAATCTGATTTAAGGGGATAAAAAGAGTGGTGGAGTGTTTGAATTGAGAAAAGGGGTGGAGTGTTTGAATGGAGAAGGGGGTGTAGAGGCATGGTTATACTTCATAGGGTCTATTCCATTTCTCTACCCAAGGGCTGATTTTTTTACTTTCAAGGAGGAGAAATCATGGCATGTTCAGCCTATGGAGGAGAATGGGCATTTTTGCACTTTTGACCCCCAAAATTTCGAAAAGGGCAAAATAACCCCTAAATCAAAAAAAATTCGCACACTTTGGTCCAAACTAATTACAAAATGACCCCAATGTTTTTAAAATGCAATAGACATGTTTTCTAAATTATTTCTAAGTCCAATATTCCATAAGAAATAATTAATGCACACAAAGCACAAAAGAGAGTTCAATTTTTGTGCTCGAAAATTTTAATTATACGTTTAAGTTTAAAGAAATACTATGTTTCATTGAAAATAAAATTCGTCAAACAAAATTGAATTAAAAATTCAATAACTTCATTTTAAAATATTTTAAATTAACGGGGTGTTACATAACCGACGACGTAGTCGACCACCAAGTGAATCAAATAGTATGGCCAACGAGTCGTGGGTACTAGGAGATAGGATACTTAAATTCCCGAAGCTTATGTGGTGGCATAAGATTTTGATTAAAATAGTGGGAGTAATTTACAAATAAAACCCATGTTTGTAAATTGTGCATTTTAAATTAATCTTTCGCGTATTTTTTTCTTCTTTTGTCGTTTTATAGATATGATGTCAAAAGATCTTAGAGCACTTAGAGATTTGTCCATCTCATCACTTGAACGCAATATTTTAACTGGACCCAACTTGCATTTCTGGACGCATCATTTGAATGGACTATTTGAAGCTGAAAACATCTCATATGTTTTGTCTGTACCACCACCCATTACTATTTCACATGATGTTCGTAATGAGCTCCGAAAAAGCATCACCAAGTGGAAACTGGATGATGGCTTAGCTCGTGAATACATGTTGGAATATATGTCACTTGATCTGCGGTTGCAACATGAGCATATGGCATCCGCGAAAGAGATTCTCTCGAATCTCAAATTCCTTTATGGGATTAGAGATGGTCGTCGCATATTCGCGATCACGAGGAAACTCTTGCAAGCAAGAAAGAGAAGGGAAACTCCTGTCGGAATCCACGTACACAAGATGATTAGACTTCTGTCTGAACTCGATGATATGGGTGTCGTGATGGACAATGATTTCCGAGTAGATCTTATCCTACAATCTCTTCCTAGATCATATGACAGATTTATCGCGGACTTGAATCTCCAAACGCGAGATATCACTGTACACGTCCTGCGACAAATGCTCAAGGAACACGAGTGATGAATGGGAAATATTACAAAATATTTAGATTTATTTTTATTTGCATTTTATATTTTTAGTATTTTTGGTTAAGTCTTACCTTTAGGGTTAGACTATTTAAGGCTTACAAAGCCTACAAGAACATAACTTTTTACTCTTGCTTTTATGAACCTTAGTTCTTTTCTCTGTTTTGAGAATAAATTTTCATAGCTTTGACGTTGGTCTGGCTATTTGCACTTCCGTTCTGCGTCAAGTGGTATTCAGAGCAAGGTTTGCCTTGTGATGGCTACGGGACAAGAGGGAGTCAACAACCCTATTGACGTTGGTCGGAAACCCTAGAAATGGAGATGGGGACGCTTCGAGCGAAGGTCGCGATATTCGTGAAGCGATGCAAGAACTCACGCTCGCCATCAACGGTACGGGGGCCGCTGTCGACAGGAACCTCGTACCAGGGTTAGCCCATGGGCGTCCTGTTGATCGTATTGTTCCAGATTTTGGGAGGCATCGTCAAATACAACATGCCCATATCGATGAATCTGATTCAGAGGAGGAATTGGAGGAACCAATTGGGGTTCATCAACGCCCCAGACAACTTTTGCAAGATTATCGAATGAATTCTGATATTTCCACTTTCAATGGCAACCTACAAGTGGAGGACTTTTTAGATTGGATCTCGGAGGTGGAGAGGTTCTTGAATATGATGGAGGTGCCAAAAACAAAAATGGTGAAATTAATCGCTTTCACACTGAAAGGAGGTGCTGCAGTTTGGTGGGATCAGATTCAGAATACCAGAGTGCGGCAGCGTAAGGCACCAATTCGTACTTGGAGGAAGATGAAACAATTGATGTTAGGTCGATTTTTACCTCCTGATTATGAGCAATATTTATTCCAGCTATATCAGAATTGCGTGCAAGGTAATCGAACAGTTTTTGACTACACATCCGAATTTACTAGGCTATCAGACATAAATAATCTTTATTAGGGGTGAACGCGGTCGGGTTTTGGCGGGTGACGATGAAAAAATCAACCCGACCCGTCACATTCGGGTTGCCAAAACTTCAAACCGCACCCGCATTTTTAATTTCATCAACCGCACGGTTCGGGTGAGGCGGGTGCGGGCGGGTTGGCGGGCGGGTGGCGGGTTACACAAAAACAATTACATTTCATAAAACTACGAGTCTACAACATAAATTCATTCATAAAATCATTAGTACAAAACTAAAATGTCTCAAGTTTCTCAAACATAATAAACTAGTCTAAAATTAAAATGTCTCAAGTTTCTCAAATATAATAAACTAGTACAAAACTAAAATGTCTTGAATTTCTTAAATATAATAAACTAGTGAAGTTTTTTCTCCGACTTCAACAATCAACACCATCAACATGCTTTTTAGGAACCTAGTGAACAATAAAAAAATGTCAAGAATCATCAAAGTAAAGGAAATGAAAATATAAATTATATGAAAATAAATAAACTTACCAACGAAATCATTCATTCATCAATTACTTTTGATTTGCCCTTTGTAATACCAGAACTTTGAAATTCTGGAAGAATACATAAGTACAAGAAAAATAATAAATATAATTAAAGAAAAAAAGCATGACATCAAAATATAAAAATGACATAAATAACATTATGTTTACCTTTTATAATCTCATCATACTTCTCCACTTCTTGAAGTGGCACTTCTCTCATTGATTCTTGAATATCAATTGTGATTGGTTTTGATCTTAACCAACTTTGACAACATACAAGAGCCTCCACCATTTCTGGATTAAGAGAACTTCGATATGGATCAAGTATACGACCACTTGTACTAAAGGCGGACTCAGATGCCACTGTAGAGACGGGAATAGCCAAAATATCTCTAGCAAGTGTAGAGAGAATCGGAAACATAGTTGAATGCTCTTTCCACCACCTCAATAAATCAAACGACTCCACACTCTTTTCACAATTTTCTTCCAAATATCTAGTAAGCTCCGACTTAGTCTTAACACATTCATTTTCCTCCAAATGTTTTGCAAATTGAGAAGCTAAAGAACATCCCTCATCATCATCATCCACATCCATTAGAGCTTGACTTGAACTTGTAGAAATAGTTTGAGAACTTTGACTAGGATCAAAATGTTGATAACACTCATACAAACGAACCAAAACTTTTTTCACTTGTTCTTCCATCAAACTTGCCAAAGTACTATCATCATCATAGACTTGGTTAAGACAAAATCTCACGAACCTCAATTTATAGCGTGGATCCAATACATTTGCAACAAACAACAAAAAATTGAGTTTATCACAACTTTCCCAATATTTAGTGAACTTGTTTTGCATTCTCAATGCCATTAGACAAACTTTTGGATCACGGTGTTTAGACAAAGATTTCAATCGACTTTGGACAGCCACAAATTCTTGAAAAAACTTACTAGAAGTTACATGCAAAGAACCTGAAAATTGCAAAGTAACATCATAGAAAAGTTTCAAAAACTTTACAAAAGATTTAGCGACATTCCAATCATCTTCATTAGGAGGACCAATGTATTTGCTATCTCTTGTCTTACCTCTCTCACATATCTCATTATTTTCATCTTCTTCAACTCGATTTACATCTCCATCATCAATATCTTTGTCACCCAAAGCAAAATACATTCGATAGTTTGAGTCATCTTCCTTAAGACGCTCAAAAGCCTTTTCAAACTTTATAGCCGATTCTAGCATTAAATATGTAGAATTCCACCTAGTTTCAATATCAAGGCAAACAAGACTCTTGCTATCAATCTTTTCTATATCAACACATTTTTTGAATGTTTGAAGTCTAGCCGGAGATGAGCGCACATATCTTATGGCATTTCGAATCTTAAGAATTGCTTCATTTTGTTGTTTTAAACCATCCTTCACAATGAGATTCAAAATATGTGCGGAACACCTTACATGCAAAAATTCATGTTCTAAGACAGTAGTTTTCCAACCTTTAGTGTTCTTCTTTACATAATTAATTGCACCATCATTAGAGCTTGCATTATCAACTGTGATAGTTAATAATTTGTCTATTCCCCAATCCAACAAACAAGATTCAATCATTTTACCTATTGTCTTACCCTTATGGTTAGGAATGACACAAAAACTTAAAATTCTTTTTTGCAACCCCCAATCTTTATCAATCCAATGACCAGTGAGACACATGTAATTAATGTTTTGAATTGAGGTCCATGTATCTGTAGTAAGACATACACGTTCGGACTTAATAAGTCTTCGAAGTTTTTTCTTCTCATCAATAAAAAGTTTCATGCAGTCCCTAGCAACGGTTATCCGACTTGGAAGTGTAAATCTAGGTTGTAAACAAGCTGAATATCTTTTGAACCCTTCACCTTCTACAATTTTGAAAGGATGTTCATCAAGAATGATCAATTCAACTAATTTTAGCCTACATTCTTCGTAAGAATAGCTCGCCGTTTTAAAACTAACACCACAATCACTTTTTCCTTCTTGTTTAATCTCAAAAGCAATAGTTTTTTGTTTTTCATCAACAAGCCTATAAGGATATTTCTTGCACTGATGTAGTAAATGGTTACTTAAATTGGTTGTTCCATGTACCTTTGAATTAGCTGCATACTCATGGCCACAATACTTACAAATTGCCTTCCGATCTTCTTTTTCTCCAATTGTCTCAAAATGATCCCATACCCATGAACTTTTTTTTATCCCAGCCCCTTGTTCATTTTGTTCCTTAGGTGGAATTGTTTTAGCTTTTGTAGCTCTTTTCCTTTTCCTAGAAGCAGGTTTCCAACGAACTGGCCCGGGAGGTGGTTTGTCAATTGATTTAGATGTACATGCTCCTTGACTTTCAATATTCGAAATAGGATTTTGGCTTTCAGTTGCATTACTTCCATGTTCCATCTAAAAAGTACAATTAAAACATAATAAGTATAACACAAAATTAGACAATGAACATAGCTTCAAATGAGTACTTCTAAAAATAGAAATACAGAACATAGCTTCAATAAAATGGAAACCATTATCTAAAAAGTACAATTAATACATAATAAGTATAACACAAAATTAGACAATGAACATAGCTTCAAATGAGTACTTCTAAAAATAGAAATACAGAACATAGCTTCAATAAAATGGAAATCATTAATAGAATATAAAAGTCAATGAGAATAGGATAAATATAACAAAAACCTGCATAAAAGAACGAGTTAATTACTTAATTAGGAATCGGTATGTATATTAACTCAACTACATAGAGTATAAATATGTCTGATAGAAGTCTATGTAGCTGACCACATGTAATCAGATGTTTTTTAAGTTGAAATTGTGAGACATATTTATGAGACTATTTATGAGACTCCCTCTCACAATGAAAGTGAAGTAGAGATTTTGACCACAGGCCACACTTCAATATTTCTAATTGCGATTCAGAGGTGGAAATTGTGAGATTATGTTAGTATATCAAAGCATTCAGCACTTAGGAAAAAAATACTTAACAATTGGAAAATTTTCTAAACAACGATGACCCTATTTGCTTTCCCCTTTTCCTTTCTCATTATTCATTACTAACAACAATTACTTTCTCACTGCAGTTACTTTCAAGAAGGCCAAACAATTAAAGAAATTAACCAAGGAAGAAATAAATCACCTATAGGGTTGGGAGGGTCGCACAAATTCGGGCTGCGGGCTGGGCGGTGTGCGTTCGAGCAGGGAGGCGGGCTGCGCGGCGTGAGTTCGATCTGGGCGGCGGGCTGGCGGCGAGCGGGGCAGTGGGCAGGCGGCTTGTGAAAATGGAGGATTGATGAAGATGAATAGATGATAGAGAAAAGCCCTAATTTTTTTGAAGCGGGTGAGAGAACTGGAGAATCAAGTAAGTGAGTAACTATATCTATATGGGTCGGGTCAGGGGGGTTTTTTAACAATTAAAACCGCCACCCGACCCGTGGCTTTCGGGTGGGTTAAAATATAACCCATTTTGAGTTTTTTAAGTTTATAACCCGTCGGGTTCGGGTTGGGTCGGGTCGGGTTCGGCGGGTCGGTCGGGTCCGGCGGGTTAATGAACACCCCTAATCTTTATGAATCGGATCATCAGAAGGTGGCACGATATACCAATGGTCTTAAACCGTCTATCCAGACTAAAATTGGGTTGCAGACTCTATGGAATGTTGATGAAGCATACAACTTTGCCCTCAAAGCAGAATTATTGGAGAAACAATCTATTGGTTACTTTCGTAGGGGAACAACTGACACTGCCGTGACAGATAAGAACAAGGAGGTTGTTTCCACAAGCACACTAGCACAACCTCACGCTCATCCTGTTCGTAATAATAATCTATCCGAAAGGAACAATATTCTGCATGAGAAGACTAATATGTACCAGCCAGGTCAAAGTAGCCGGAACGCACCTCGCCCTTCTGGTTCAAATCCTAATCCTTATGCTAGACCTACCCCTGGAAAATGCTACAGGTGTAATGCTCCAGGACATCGTTCTGATCAATGTCCTCTGCGTAATATGGCCAACTTGGTAGAAGAAGAGAATGGGGAAGTTCAGGATGATCCTGAGTACGGGGGGTTCGTAGGAGGTGAGGACCCTTATGATGGGTGTGAATGGACGGAGGAGGAACAAGCACATAGGCTTAATTTGGTGGTTCAACGAGTTTTATTTGCACCAAAAGAAGAACAAGGACAGCGGAATAACATCTTTCGAGCGGAATGCACGATTAATCGTAAAGTTTGTGATCTAATCATTGATAGTGGTAGTTGCGAGAATTTCGTATCTGCTAAAGTGGTGAAGCATCTTGGTCTGCCCACAGAACCGCACCCGATGCCCTATTCAATTGGCTGGATAAAAAAGGGGCCATCTATTCGTGTTACTGAGGTATGTCGCGTCCCTATTTCTATTGGTAAGCATTATAAGTCTGATGTTGCATGTGATGTTGTGGATATGGATGCTAGTCATATACTTTTGGGTAGGCCGTGGCAATTTGATGTTGATGTTACTTATAAAGGGCGCGACAATGTTTATTTGTTTAATTGGGGTGGTCATAAGATAGCTATGGCACCGAAGAAACCAAACAAAGATAATGTCCCAACTAAAACAGATGCTTTTCTTACTGTTGCTAAACATCATTCTGATTTTGAGATCACAGCTAAAACTGCTAAGGTGTTATATGCTTTGGTTGTTCGTGCTTTAGTAGTTGACAGTGAGGAGGAGTCAGTCAGGGTTATTCCAGAGAAATTGCATGCATTGTTTAATCAGTTTAAGGAGTTAATTTTTGATAACCTACCAGATGAGCTACCTCCCATGAGGGACATCCAGCATCATATTGATTTAGTTCCCGGTGCTAGTCTCCCTAATCTACCACATTATAGGATGAGTCCTAAAGAGAATGAGATACTTCAAGAGAAAGTAGAAGAGTTGTTACAGAAAGGGTTTATTCGAGAGAGCATGAGCCCTTGTGCAGTTCCTACACTTCTAGCATCCAAGAAAGATGGTAGTTGGCGCATGTGCGTGGATAGTAGAGCCATTAATAAGATCACCACCAAATACCGATTCCCAATTCCAAGGTTGGATGATATGCTAGATATGCTACATGGTTCACGGGTATTCTCGAAGATCGATTTGCGCAGTGGGTACCATCAGATTCGTATTAGGCCTGGGGACGAATGGAAGACTGCTTTTAAGACGAAGGATGGTTTGTTTGAGTGGTTGGTTATGCCGTTTGGATTGTCTAACTCGCCCAGCACCTTTATGCATTTGATGAATCAGGTTCTGCGTCCTTTTATTGGTAAATTTGTTGTCGTTTATTTCGACGACATACTTATATATAGCAAGCTTGAGGATGAACATGTGGGGCATGTAGAGTCTGTTCTTACAGTTTTGCAGCAAACTAAACTCTACATTAACTTGAAGAAGTGCGAGTTTCTCACCGACAAACTTTTGTTCCTTGGGTTTGTGGTTGGTGCTGACGGTGTTCATGTGGATGAAGAAAAGATTCGGGTAATTCGAGACTGGCCTGCTCCAAAGAATGTTAGTGAGGTTTGTAGCTTCCACGGACTAGCTACATTTTACCATCGATTTATTCGGAATTTCAGCACTGTTATGGCACTCATCACTGAGTGCATGAAGAAAGGAAAGTTTTTGTAGGGGATCGAGGCGGAGCAGAGTTTTGCACTTATTAAAGAACGGTTGTGTACGGCTCCAGTTCTAGCTTTACCTAGTTTTGATAAACTCTTTCAGGTCGAGTGTGATGCTAGTGGTGTTGGGGTTGGAGCGGTTTTATCTCAAGAAGGTTGACCTGTGGCTTTCTTTAGCGAGAAACTTAGTGAAGCACGCCAACGGTGGAGTACATACGATCAGGAATTCTATGCTGTAGTTCGAGCTTTAAAGCATTGGGAACATTATTTGATTCAGCGTGAATTTATCTTATACACTGATCACCAAGCTTTGAAGTTTCTGAATAGTCAAAAGAATCTAGATAACATGCATATTCGGTGGTCCAACTTCTTGCAGAAGTTTCCGTTCGTGATCAAACACAAGTCGGGAACATCGAATCGAGTGGCTGATGCACTTAGCCGACGTGCTACATTGTTGACTACTCTAACTCACGAAGTGGTTGGCTTTGAATATTTGAAGGACTTATATGCTGAGGATGAGGATTTTGGAGAATTGTGGGGTAAGTGTACCAATGGACAACCACTTTTGGATTTTCACATAAATGATGTCTATCTTTTCAAAGGAAATTGTTTGTGTGTACCACGGGCGTCGTTAAGAGAGAAACTGATTCGAGACTTGCATAGCGGGGGATTGAGCGGGCATTTAGGACGAGACAAAACAATTGCTACTATGAATGAGAGATTCTATTGGCCTCAATTGAAGAAAGATGTCGGCAACTTTGTCAGAAAATGTTACATTTGTCAGGTGGGGACAGGGCAGTCCCAAAACACCGGCCTTTATACCCCTCTACCGGTTCCGAAGGGAGTTTGGGAAGATCTTTCTATGGATTTTGTGTTGGGTCTTCCTAGGACCCAACGTGGAGTTGATTCTGTTTTTGTTGTGGTTGATCGGTTTTCAAAGATGGCTCATTTTATTCCTTGCCGGAAAACTTCTGATGCTAGCAACATTGCAAAGTTATTCTTTCGGGAAGTAGTACGTCTACATGGAGTACCAACATCTATTACATCAGATCGAGATACAAAGTTCCTTAGCCATTTCTGGGTGACTTTATGGAAGCTTTTTGATACTTCACTGAAGCGCAGTACTACCGCGCACCCTCAAACAGATGGGCAAACGGAGGTTACAAACCGAACTCTGGGCAACTTTATTCGATGTATATGTGGGGATAGACCGAAACAGTGGGATGTGGCATTGGCTCAAGCTGAATTTGCATATAACAGTGGAGTTCATTCTTCTACCGGCAAGTCACCGTTTGCAATTGTATACATTACTCCGCTGCGTCACACTGTTGATCTTATTAGTTTGCCGAAAAGAGGGAACATTGCGGCTGAGAAGCTAGCTGAGCAAATACAAGATGTTCATGAAGAGGTTAGACAAGCTTTGGAAAAGAAGAATGCCAAGTATAAGGAAGCTGCTGATAAACATCGTCGCTCCAAGGTTTTTAATGTTGGAGATTCAGTGATGATATTCTTAAGGAAGGAACGTTTTTCAGCAGGTACATACAACAAGCTTAAGATGAAAAAGTATGGGCCTTTCAAAGTTCTGAGGAAGATAAATGATAACGCATATGTTATCGACCTGCCAGAGAGTATGGGGATTTCAAAGACTTTTAATGTGGCTGACATCCATGAGTTTCACGAAGATACACCTCTCTATCCAGATTATAGCTCGGGGTCGAGCTCTTTTGAAGAATAAGGGACTGATGAAGGGGAAATATTACAAAATATTTAGATTTATTTTTATTTGCATTTTATATTTTTAGTATTTTTGGTTATGTCTTACCTTTAGGGTTAGACTACCAGAACATAACTTTTTTTACTCTTGTTTTTATGAACTTTAGTTATTTTCTCTGTCTTGAGAATAAATTTTCATAGCTTTGACGTTGGTCTGGCTATTTGCACTTCCGTTTATTTCTTCTTTCGTCGTTTTATAGATATGATGTCAAAAGAGCTTAGAGCACTTAGAGATTTGTCCATCTCATCACTTGAACGCAATATTTTAACTGGACCCAACTTGCATTTCTGGACGCATCATTTGAATGGACTATTTGAAGCTGAAAACATCTCATATGTTTTGTCTGTACCACCACCCATTACTATTTCACATGATGTTCGTAATGAGCTCCGAAAAAGCATCACCAAGTGGAAACTGGATGATGGCTTAGCCCGTGAATACATGTTGGAATATATGTCACTTGATCTGCGGTTGCAACATGAGCATATGGCATCCGCGAAAGAGATTCTCTCGAATCTCAAATTCCTTTATGGAATTAGAGATGGTCGTCGCATATTCGCGATCACGAGGAAACTCTTGCAAGCTAGAAAGAGAAGGGAAACTCCTGTCAGAATCCACGTACACAAGATGATTAGACTTCTGTCTGAACTCGATGATATGGGTGTCGTGATGGACAATGATTTCCGAGTAGATCTTATCCTACAATCTCTTCCTAGATCATATGACAGATTTATCGCGGACTTGAATCTCCAAAGGCGAGAGATCACTGTACACGTCCTGCGACAAATGCTCGAGGAACACGAGGCTTCTTTTGGAAAGAAAGCAAGGGTTGGCGAAAAGACTGGGCGGCGTTCAAAGTCAAAACAAATGAAAACCAGAGCTCCTTACTGCACAAGGTCAAGGGAAAGGATTAAGCTCGATCCTATGGAGAGTTCGAACATGTATATTCCTTGTTGAAGTTAATTTTACAATTAACTGTGCATCTTTGGTGTTAGACACTGATTGTGGTTCTCATCTTTGTAATGATTTACAGGTGATGGGAGCAACAAGGCCACTGAAGCCTGAGGATTGGATCCTAAGATTAGGCAATGGAGTTGGAGCTACTACCAAGGCCGTAGGCAAAAGTGGAAATAGATTTAGGTGGTTTGATGTTAGTCATTATGAACTTTTCTTTTATGTACCTGGTTTTTTAGTGAAAAACTTTTATTCCTGTTTTTGAATAATGATGATTTTTAATAAAAGCTCCTGTTTCGTTTTTCATTGGTATATTGAAATATTGACTTTACATCATAAAACCACCTAAGTTAATTATGCACGTACAACAAAACAAAAGAAAACAAGATAATGAAACATCCGCCCAAATTGTGGCACGCTCGACTTGGACAAACATCTAAGTCAAGGATTCAAAAGTTAGCATCATCTGGCGCACTTGAAATCAATCGCATTGATGAAATGCCAACATGTGAACCATGTTTAAAGGGTAAAATGGCTAAGTTGCCATTTAAGGGAAACCCTGAGCGAGCCAAACAAACATTGGACTTAATACATACTGACGTATGTGGACCACTAAGAAAAAGTGCCCAAGGTGCATGGCTATGATTACTTCATCACTTTCACTGATGACTATAGTCGTTATGGATATGTTTTCTTGTTGAAACACAAGTCTGAAGCCTTTGAGCGATTCAAAGAATTAAAGATAGAAGTAGAGAATCAACTTGGCATACGATAAAGGCTCTTCGTTCTGACTGAGGTGGAGAATTTCTTAGTAACGAATTTCTAAATTATCTTGTAGAGCATGGAATACCATCGCAGTGGACTCCTCCTGCAACACCCCAATTAAATGGAGTAGCAGAGAGAAAAAATCGAACCTTAATGGACATGGTTCGATCCATGATGAGTGCCACTGATCTTCCTCTTTCATTTTTGGGGACATGCCCTCCTCACGACAACGACGATACTAAACATAGTACCTTCTAAATCCGTAGAAAAGACACCATACGAATTATGGTTTGGCAAGGCACCTTCATACGCATTCATGCGCATATGGGGATCTCCCGCTTACGTTAAAAAGCTAGTGGGAGATAAATTGGAAACCAAATCCACTTTGTGCAAATTCGTGGGGTATCCAGAAAACTCCATAGTTTACGAGTTCTACGATCCTAAGGAACGCACACTTCTTGGAGAAGAATTTCTTGGTGGACAAGAAGGAACACAACGTAGAACTAGATGAGGTCACTGAAGCTGAAAAGGCCGAAGAGATCGGTCAAGCTGACCCATCACCACAGGCAGTGGGAGAACAAGAGCATGAAAGTGCACCAGAAAGTACACCGATACTTCGTAGGTTAGAAAGACAACGTAGAGAACCCGAAAGGTACTACGGTCTGCTGCACGAGATTGGACAGTCTCTAACCGACCCAAGGACTTACGAAGGGGCTATGTGATTTAACTATTTTTCGTCGGGTTAGATTAAATCAATGAAGATATGCTTTAGTGGTCAAATCAAGTGTAGATTATAGGGCTTTGTTACTTTATTCCGGATGGATCAATTTCAAGGAAGAACAATTACGTAAAGAACAATTAGTAAGCAAGACGATGAATATGTAAATAGTATAGCAAAAACTTTTCTATTAATTATGTTATCAGATTGCCAAAGTAGGTAGGCGTAAGCTCTGAATGTATATTCTATGTAATACAATGTTTAACTAGGTATTTATATGACATTAACCCTAGCTTTACAAGGAAACATAATCCTAATAGGACTAGGCATAGCAATCCTTATGGAACTCGGGCATTGCTCTTGGTCGCCGAGGATTGATAATGTAGATCGGTCCCGACAGCTCT
Organism: Penstemon barbatus; assembly: GCA_003313485.2. NCBI lineage: Eukaryota > Viridiplantae > Streptophyta > Magnoliopsida > Lamiales > Plantaginaceae > Penstemon > Penstemon barbatus. The sequence continues at coordinate 61,512,997 of CM064884.1, read as the reverse complement.
TTAGTGAATTAGACTCCTGGTCGGTCCGAGCGTATAAGGTCTAGTCATTCCGAATATTATAAGGGGTGCGAAATAGCCCCCATCAGTACTCCCTCACTTCTTCGAGTGCATATGTAATAGAAGCTCGTAGAAGTTGAAGGTCGATTACGACTGTATTTTCTATGAATTTTGCCTCGTTAAAAACCTTACTTGGAAAAAACCCTGTGGAAAAAAATCCTAAGTAAGGAAAAGAGTGCTACGCTTCATAGATAGTCGTTGTGTCATTTCCGGACTGACCGTTTCTCTTTTCTTCGAGGAGGTGTTCTGACTTTACCGTTAGGCAGGAATATGATTAGCCGCGAGAAGTTCGAAACGTCTTTTCATCCTCCTATAAATAGGTGATCGTTATTCCAATCACCTTTTACTTTCTACTTTCCAGACTCTTGTTGTAACTTTCTTGCTCGATAATTTCTCTCCTACTTTGTTTTTATCGATCAATATTCTTCGAAGATCGCATTAAAATGGCTTCACTTTCGAAGACACCTTCTTCTTCTATTACGGAGGGAGTCGCCCCGGTCATCGAGGAGGGGGTAATTCCCAGCCCTTCAACAGAACATATTGCCGCATTTGAAATCACAATTTCGGATAAGGATACCTTCAAGGTACAAATTATATCAGACGCCGAGGTTGCGGCCAGGGCCAAGAAAAGCAAGGATACTGCTCCTCAAATATCTGAACCGATCGAGAGTCTTGCTTGCGCGTATACCGATGAGACTTTCCACGAGGTCGTGGATAATTACACGAAGTACTTTCCGAAAGGTTCTGAGATTATCCTTCCTTCTCCTTCCGACAGAGTTACCTCTCCACCGGAGGGTTGTCGGGCTTTTTATACTGCCCATTTTAATTATGGTCTACGTCTTCCCTTATCTGCTTTATTTCTTGATATTCTGAAAGTTTTTAGTGTTACTTTAACACAACTAGTTCCTAATTCCGTGGCTTTTGTTATGTGCTTTTCGGTTCTGATGATAGCAAAAGGCTTTCAGCCCTCACTTCGTAACGTTACACAATTGTTTCGTTTTAACGTTTCAAGTTCCTCGAACCGTGGATATTTTTTCGCCAGTCAAAAGTCTGGTCGCTCTATTTTCGATTCTCCAGTTTCCAGCAATCTTGCCTGGAAATCTCATTTTTTCTTTGTACGTCCCCCTTCTCATATTGTGTTAGCTAATGGTTCCTTCGAGCTATTCTTGTGGGACCATGGCTTCGAATGGATTTCTGGTGGTCGCTCAGTCACAGGTCATTTTATTCCTGACGACCCACAATTAATTGGTGAAATCAAGAGGATGCGTGTCGACAAGTATCAGAGCGCTCTCCTTATTGGTGAGGCTTTTCTCCGTAAAGCGGGTTTGAGTCCTCATACCTTTCCCATCACTTCCCCTTCTCAATCGCTGGGTAGGCATTTTATTTTAATGTTACATTATATTTTCTTATATCATCATGTCTAATTCGTCATCTTCAGTTTTAAAACTCTCGGCACTCCTCAAAAGGGAAGATGGTTTTGTCCAAATCTTCCAAAACGGTAGAGAACCTTCCAATCGAACAGAGAGCGTCCAAGAAGAGAAAGTTGGATTTGGGCCATGATTCGGAGGATTACAGAGAGGAATCTCCAGATTCATCTCAAGAAACCCCTCCAATTGCGCCAGCTCCAGTTTACCAAGGGACAGGACAGGGTTATCCTCCCTTCCAGCTTCGGACTTCCCTTGGCATTCGCGGGTGTCGTAGTTGGTCAATGCCTCATCCTATTGATAATCCGCTTAAGAGAAGAAAGCATTACTATGGTCGTTCAGGTGAGGATCTTTCTCTGCTGGGCGAAGAGCATCCGAAACCCACTGTCGTTGAGATGATCGAAGATCATTTACAGGGGAAAAGGGCATCCGGTTACCTGGAGAATGATTCTTTAATTCATGAAGAGAATGAGAATGCCGTTGACAAGGCAACCCGTATTCTTCTCTCCGGTGTTTTTACTCGCGATGTCAATAAGCTGCTTCGGAAAGATCCTTTGGAGAAGTTACAAAAGGCTTTTCTTTACGCCGAGAAGGTATTTGCTGTTAAATACGTTTCTTACTGACTCTCCTAATGGACTTACAAGTCATTGATTTGTCCTTTTTGTTCTTTAGACAAATATTTTCCTGATGTCGTATGCCTATGAAGCCGCTCTTTGGAGACAACAATGCGAGTTTTTAGATGAGAAGAACAGGGCATTGCTTCATAAGGCGAGTGGATCAGAGGCCGGTCCTTCTGCGTCTTCTTCCCTTCTCCCAATTACAAACTCTCAAGTAGTGGGAACCGGCGATCAGGAAATTATAAACAAAGTCTTGGAGACTTCTCATACCCAAGAGCAGGTTGATCGGCTGTCTAAGGAGTTGGAAGATTATCAACTTCGAAGTACTACTCGGATCAGTGAGCTGGAATCTCAGGTCGCCGACCTTCAAGCCTCCTTGGATGAGTATGATAAGGACCTTCCTCTTAGCGGTTTTACAGATCGATACAGTAGAAATCACGATGAGAGAGTGATTCGTGCGTTCCTTGGTTCCCTGTTCATACTGCCTTGGTGAATCAGATGGTCGGTCCGCTTCTTGAGAGTACTTTCAAAAAGGCGATTCATCGAATGGTCGCGCTGGGATTGATCGAAGATCGCCGAGAAGTGTACTTCAAGGCGACGCATGTACGTCTGAATCGTTATGGTGATGAATACTCTCCTTCCGAGCTGCAAGATGTTATCGATCAACAACTTCCAATGGCTCACCTTGTCGAAGAGTTCGGGAAGCCGTTGCCGATTCCTCATTCAGACATTAACCCGGAGGTCGATAATAAATATATCGATCAAGAGGAAGAGGAGGAGAATTTGGAGGCAGCTAAAGAGGGAGCGAACGAAGGAGTGGCCGCTGGCGATCAGGGAGTTCCAGATGACGACCAGGTTGTGTGAAGTGGGGAGCGACCAATTCGGCCCTAAGAAATAACTTTGATAATAACCAACATAACTTGCTTTGTAATTTTACTTTTTTTATCCTCTTGTAAATAAGACGATTCGTATTCTGACAGTAATGTCTTTTCGGCTTTTCTATTGATAATAACCTAGACAAGTCATTAACTTCGTTGTAATCATCATGCTTATGTCTTTTCGAAATTCTGCGGCCGTTGATAGGTCAGTTTCTGTGTTTCGCGCCCGTTCTTGGGGTCTGTCGCGTCTTTTCACTTAGTATAAATACATAGGGTAAAAAGATTACTCGCTATTTACCGCTTTTACATACTTCCGATAGAATATTCTCTCAAAAGAGGTCAATAAGCTTTCTCGATAGTTTAAAATTCTTTTTTAATTCCCGAATATGAGCAATCTTTTTGGCAACACTTCGAAGCGTTCTTCCCGTGAGGGTAGCCGAAACCCGAGACCGAAAAAGTCCCATACTGAGGGACCTTCGATAGATCCTCCTCGTTCCCAGTCAACCACTAGGTCGGAGACTCAAACTCCCGTTATCCCTTCAGAACCTTTGCATGTTGTTAGTTCGTCTTTTACTCAACAGGATTTCCCCGTTTCCGGTGAGGTCGAAAGGAGGCCCTCCCCAGGTCGGGTGGCCTTCGAAGATATGTCAAATACGGAACAAACTTTTCATATACCCGTTTCTTCAGGTGTTTCTTCTTTCGAGCATGGCCTACATGAGCATGTTCCAGATAACTTCGTTCCCTCCACTGCTTCTACTGACCTAGTTATTGGCGGAAGCCTAGGGAATGCTGCCGCGGGGGCGGTTAGCAGAGATTCTTTTTGAATCCATCCATGAGACAGTCTGTTCCTCAGGATTTTTTTTACTTCTTATTTAATGATACCACTGTTGTGACCACCTCTTTTGAAACTGGCGGGCCTTCTGGAGGTCGGGCCGTCTCTAGGTCCGGTCGGCGGACTGTTATCTCTGCTTCGGGCAAGGAGACCTCGATGAGTCCTAGCGAGAGGGAATCCCCTCATATGTTAGACGACCGTTGTATTCTCGAGCATGTTTGGGATATAGTGGAGTCAGTGATTCCTCGGCCTGACCGTATTCCCCTCGATAGTGAACTGCCCAGCTCTCTCGAGCCTGACGCTTTGTCCTGGGATTTAGGTCTGAGCACTATCTTGCCTGGTGAGTTGAGGAAGCACGAAAGTACTCCCAATGTTCGCCTTGTTCAATCGCTCGTCAAAATGTGCGAGCAAGTAATTATATTTCTGACTGTATTTCCTGCTATTATTTTGATTGCTTTGTTACGTATGACCTTTTTCTTTTTAGGCCAAGTATTTCGCGCTGCAGCTGGGTGTACAAACGACAATCTGTGGCTCAGTAAGGAGAGCCATAAGCAACGCTTGGACTCGGAGATCGCGAAGGTCGAAGGACAGACCCTCCGACTCAGGCTTCTCAATGATGATCTTGAGAAATTGCGGGAAGAGAAGTCTGTTCTTGAGAAGGAGAAAAGTGACTTGGTCCAGGCTAACGCCCTTGCAGAGGAGTCTCGTCAGCGTGCATATGAACAAGGATATGAAGCCGGTTATTTGAAACGTCAGGAGGAGTTAATGGCGTTTGTGGGTAATGAGACTCCTCGGAGGAGTGCTTCTGCTAGTCGGCCCAGTGATGGCAACCCTCCTCAGTGACCTGTTCTGATCAAGCTGCTGTAGTGGAATGTTTCTCCTTTTTTTTTTTTTTTTAATTTTTAAGACGATGTAGGCCACAATCTTCATGTGGTCATCAAGGCTGACTATCTTTCTTGTACGTATAATTCAATGACAATGTTGACCTGTTTTTGGTCAGTTTAATGCCTTCATTGAGTTCAGTCAGTAGATATATTTGATAAATTATGTCATGCACAATATTATCGTCATAATTAAGTATAAATATTTTCAATAAGCAGGAAATTTTAGCAGACTTATCTGACATTAATTTCCTGGGAGGTCATCTCTTGTTCGAAAGTAGCTCGTTCTTGGCTGATCAGTCTTGAATAGCTGAACAATGCAGTGTTTCCTTAGTAAATCGAACTTTTAATCGAGTATAAGTATGATGATCGATCAAGCCTAGTCACTGAGGCTATTGATGCAGTCACTTTGGATATTAGAGTGTTTACTGTAGGTCGTCCATGTAAGCAATTTATTTCAGAATTGTGAAGGACGTTTAGCGCTCTTGTCGATAATCGATCAATGCCTTTGTAAAATTGTCCATTTGCCATGGACTTCTTATATAAGGACGTTGTCATTTCCTTTGTTGAGCATCGCTTCACTTTTTAAAGTCTAAGCTCGTAGAAAGAATATCGGTTTATTCATCTTATGAAAATTCATGTTTCTTTTCACTGATTGTGAGTTCCATGTTCCTCAAATAAAGCAACCAGTGTATCAACATGTCAATTCTTTGATATAGGAGGAATTGGAAAATGTAGAATCATTAGTTAGATCTAGCTTGTTCAGACCTCCTTTAGCAATTCTTTGGAATGTTAGGCAGTGGCGATTTTGTAGACTGGAATGATGACGATCATTCCTCTAATTTTCGTGTCAGATTCTTGGACTCTAGTGGAGGTCTAATATAGTTAATTAATAATCTTCCATGTGATATATGAGGCAGTGACGACCTTGTATGCCGGAGTATGAGATCTTGTACCTCTTAAACGAACTAGTACTTGTCATAATGGTGTAAACTTATATGTCTGTGTCGAGGATCTCTTGCTCTTTATCAAGCGACTGGCATTTGTAAGTGTGCAAGCTTTTTCAGTCTGGAGCTCTTTAGATCAGCTTTATTTTTGTGTTGATCGCTTCGATCTTGATTCTTTTTTACCATCGAATAGTCTTTTCGACCATAGAGGAGCCGTTCCAACTTACTTGCATTAATTACAGGCAGTCAAAAGGTTGCATTTTCATCCCTTGATCAGAGCTCTATCCAACCGTAGGATTAACTTAACGCTTTCCCTATAAATAGAGATTCAGTTTCTTTCAATATCTATTCATATCGTACGAAATGAAGTTATCATATTCTTTGGGCTTCATTTTGCCCAGTGATCCCATATCCTTCAAAAAGTCTCATTCTCACGAATCGATATCATATAATAACTCAAATATCATTTGCCTTGTACTGACAGGTCCCATTGATGCCCTACCTAGTACTGACGGGTCCCATGTGGCCTCAGCCTTTGTTTTCACAGGTTTGAGGTCCGTGGTTTCTGTTTGTACATGGAGGGTTCATATTTACCAGGCACCGCCGCTTTTCAATGTTACCTCCGGAGTGATAGACCGCCGGGGTGTGCTGGTAAATTTTTACTTTTGTGACGGTCCTGAAGAGATCCTGCTTTAGAGTAAAAATCAACCCCATTATACAAGCAGTATCTCGTTCTGGGCGAGTGGCCGTTTTCGGGCATCTGGCCGAAAATGGTCATTTCGTCTGGAAGAACATTTGATCTTCAGAGCCTGACCATCGAACCAAAGAAGTCGACCATCCTGAGTAGCACGCTTCTTAGGTGGTCAATTCTAATCATCGAGGTACTAGGGAGGAGATTGATGTTTCCGTGGACATTGTCGTGAAGACCGATGATCTATATAATAGGATTATTTTATCTAAACAGTTGTGATGATATGTAGATTGTATAAAATTTCTTTGTACTCTGATCAAAACTTCGTATGTAATTTGAGACCTGTTCTCAGAACTCAGATGAATAATACTTTAATATTATTACTTTCATATTTCTTGTTGTTGATTTCTCTCGACCTGTTCTTTATCATCAATATCAAGGAGCGATTGTAGAGCTGATTGGCTTTTACTCATCCATGAAAAACTAAGGTTTTTTACCAAATCTTTCGGTTTGTAACCTATTTTTATCGTTATAGATCGAGGAGCGTTTATCGAGCGGATCGATTTATACTCAACTCATTTTAAGACTTTGGTTTATTAACCTTTTTATGGAGTTCGAGGAGTGTTTATTGAGCGAATCAATTTTACTCAACTCGTTTTAAGACTTAGGTTTTTTAACCTTTTTATGGAGGTCGAGGAGTATTTATTGAGCGAATCAATTTTACTCAACTCGTTTTAAGACTTAGGTTTTTTAACCTTTTCATGGAGCTCGAGGAGTGTTTATTGAGCGAATCAATTTTACTCAACTCGTTTTAAGACTTAGGTTTTTTTACCAACGTTTTTTTTTTTGGTTCTAACCTTTTTCTCGTCATTTATGGTGATCGAGGAGCGTTTATCGAGCGGATCGATTTATACTCAACTCATTTTAAGACTTAGGTTTATTAACCTTTTTATGGAGGTCGAGGAGTGTTTATTGAGCGAATCAATTTTACTCAACTCGTTTTAAGACTTAGGTTTTATACCAAAGTTTTTTTTTTGGTTCTATCCTTTTTCTCGACATTTATGGTGATCGAGGAGCGTTTATCGAGCGGATCGATTTATACTCAACTCATTTTAAGACTTAGGTTTATTAACCTTTTTATGGAGGTCGAGGAGTGTTTATTGAGCGAATCAATTTTACTGAACTCGTTTTAAGACTTAGGTTTTTCACCAACGTTTTTTGGTTCTAACCTTTTTCTCGTTGTTTATGGTGATCGAGGAGCGTTTATCGAGCGGATCGATTTATACTCAACTCATTTTAAGACTTAGGTTTATTAATCTTTTTATGGAGGTCGAGGAGTGTTTATTGAGTGAATCAATTTTACTCAACTCGTTTTAAGACTTAGGTTTTTCACCAACGTTTTTTGGTTCTAACCTTTTTCTCGTTGTTTATGGTGATCGAGGAGCGTTTCTCGAGCGGATCGATTTATACTCAACCCGTTATTCTTTAGATTGAGGAGCGTTTATTGAGCGAATCAATTTTACTCAACTCGGTATATTCTTGGATCAAATTTTGGATTTAACAAAGATGATTATAGAATTTCGAGGAGCGTTTATCGAATTGATCGATTTATACTCAACTCGTTTGATACTTCGGCCTTAACTTCGAGTGAATCTTTGATTTGGTATTCAAAATCGTAACCATTGATAAAACTTTGAGAATTAATCTCAGGCCAAGACCTTTATTACAACGAATTATATGAGAAATAAAATATAACAGACTAAATCAAAAGAAATTAACCAGGACTTTTTACTAAGATTCATTTTCCGTAGTATCTTCTTAGGTTTACCGCATTCCAAGTTCTTGGTAGGTGTGTTCCGTCCAAGTGCGCAATCTTGTATGAACATTTCTTTCCTACATTAACGACAATGTAAGGTCCATCCCAATTCTGTTGTAATTTTCCCACATGCTTGGATACCTCTACGTTTTATAGCACCAAGTCCCCTACTTTGAAGGTTCGTATGCGTACTTTTTGATTGTAGGCTTTCTCCATGTTTGATTTATGTGTTTCGACCGGAATTACTGCTTCCGAGCCATATACTAGACTGAATGGGGTCTCCCCGGTTGAGGTTCTGACTGTCGTTCGATTAGCCCAAAGTACTCCGGGGAGTTCATCTAGCCATCTTCCTTTGGCTGCCCCTAGTCTTTTCTCCAAAGACTTTATTATTTCTCGGTTCGCTACTTCAGTTTGTCCATTCGCTCTTGGATGTCCAACTGAAGTGAAGTTTTGCTGAATTCCCATCTTGGTACACCATTCCATTACTTGTTTCCCTGTGAATTGTGTTCCGTTATCAGAGATCAGGATTCTTGGGATGCCAAATTTACATACTATGAACTTCCATAGGAAGTTGATCACTTGGAATTGAGTTATTCGAGCAAAGGCGACGCATTCTATCCATTTACTGAAATACTCGACATCGACTAGAACATATGCTTTCTTAGACCTGGCTACTGGGAAAGGTCCCACGATGTCCATCCCCCATTGATCGAATGGCCAGCATACTGGTATTGAGTGCATGTTTTCGGCTGGTTGATGACTTATATTAGCATGAACTTGGCAATGATGACATTTTTGAACATATTGCATGGCATCATTGTTATTGGTAGGCCAATAATAGCCCGTTCTAAGGCATTTTAAAGCTAAGGCCCTTGCTCCACTGTGATTTCCTGCTTCTCCTTCATGTACTTCTCGAAGGACATCGTTGGTTTGAGATTCGGAGATGCATTTTAGAAGAATTCCCGATACCGATCTTCCGTAAAGTTTTTCTTCTAATAATGTGTATTTTGGAGCTCGATATTTTATTTTCCGAGCTTCGTTTGGATCAAGCGGTAATTTTTCTTTTCGAAGATAGTTTATCATCGGAGTCATCCAATTTCCTTCAGCTTCTTCGATTTCCATCATCTCAGCGACCGGTGTATCGTCGATATCTATTGCCGGTGTTTTGGAAATTAACCAATTGATTACTCTTTCTGTTTTACCGTCATGAGACCCTGTAAATCTAGAAAGTTGATCGGCCCATTTATTTTCCGATCGTGGAATGTTCTGTATCTCAAAATTTTCGAATTTCTCAGCCAATTCCTTTACTTTGGTGAGGTATTTGACCATGTTAAATTCCTTTGCTTCGTACATGCCTTCTGATGGGGGCTATTTCGCACCCCTTATAATAATCGGATGACTAGTCCATATACGTTCGGACCGACCAGGAGTCTAATTCGCTAAAGAAGTGCCCGGCCCGATCTACGTTATCAAACCTCGGCGATCAAGAGTGATGTCCGACTTCCGCAAGGATTGCTATGCCTAGTCCTATTAGGATTATGTTTCCTTGTAAAGCTAGGGTTATTGTCATATAAATACCTAGTTAAACATTGTATTGGGGCAACTAACAAATCAGAGCACACGCCTATTTACTTGGCCAATCTGATAACATAATTAATAGAAAAGCTTTTGCTATACTATTTACACATTCATCGTCTTGCTTACATATTGTTCTTTACGTAGTTGTTCTTCCTTGAGATTGATCCATCCGGAATAAAGTAACAAAGCCCTATCACATATAATTAAATTAACCTCTAATACATACATCATTGATTTAATCTAACCCAACAAAAAATGGTTAAATCAGTTGGCGCCCACCGAGGGGCTAGGTTAATTATTTGATCGACATATGGCTCGCCCAAGGAAGAGCGCCCGTAACGGAGCAAGGAGTAACACGACGAACTCTCGTAACACATCTGAGGATCAACCGGACGATACTAACAATAACGTCCCTATAACAAACGACAATCAGCAAGAGAGTGAGCAGCTGCCAAATCAGGAGGAACCACGAGGGATAAATATCCAAAACCCGCAGGGACAACAGGGGATCCCCACCAACACGGTACCAGAAGATCGTGTGGCTCCAACAATCCCTGTTCCCTTGTCAGATACTCAGGAAAAGCTGCGACAGATCGCTATGCTCTTTAAGTCGCTCTGCCCAGGGGAATTATTAATACCCGAGCAAGTTCCTGGAAACCCTAGGGCGACTAGGGCAAATCCCATTCAAAGGACGCCGAGGCAGGTTGATCAGATCTCGCAACAAGCGCACAACCCTGGAAGTGAACAACGATCGTTGCACAGTCCGCAAAGAAGCAATTCAAAACTACCCAATGAACGTATCCGAAGACAAACGGGTCGGACAAGGCCGCAACCCATCGACCCCGGATCAAAGGAACATACCATAATTCCCATCGAAGATGATGTAGTCGACCCAATTCCTAATCGACCACGAACAATGCGATTCTCGAAAAGAGAAATCGAAAAGATGGTACAAGAGCGGCTGGAACAACGCCTACGAACTGTTCAAAATCCATGGGCCAGAAGTACGGAGATTCAAGAGAGCCTAGCTGCGTGTTCTCCCTTCTGCAAGGAAATAAAAGAAGCTCAATCCTCGGGACAGGTTCCAGGACGACTACCCAGATATGACGGAACCACCGACCCGGACGATTATATATTCAGTTTTACTAATATAATAAACTTATATGCTCATTCGGCTGAATTCACTGCAAAGCTGATGGTCACCACATTCGAGGGGCTAGCTTTGGACTGGTTCGCAAAACAACCCACCAATTCCATATTTAGCTTTAGAGAATTATGCAATAAGCTAACTCAGCAGTTCGCTAGCCAGAAGAGACAAAAATTGCCAATGAGCTACCTAGGAACTATCCATCAACAAGACGGAGAAACCCTTCGTTCCTGGTTGGCAAGATTTAACATAGAATTGCTTAAAATCGACTCCCCAAATATCGATTACATAATCTCCATTCTTTTCGATCTCACGAAGAACAGGCAATTCGGGAATGCCCTCAGCAGAAAGCAACCTAGAACGTTTCCTGATATTATGACCTTGGCATTCAAGTACATGACCCAAGAAGAGATGAACTCTTTTAAAGATAAGAATAAATATAAAGCTCCCGCCTCCGGTTCCAAACGGCAAGATAGAATTCCTGCTAAAAAATCCATGGATTACGATAGATCCACTAGAAGGGGCAATGTCTTCCAGCGATTAGAATATAATCGAAATGATCAAGACAGACGACCTAATGTCTATCAAAGACCCAGATCGGCCGAACCAGCGAACAGGAGCAGAATCAACCAAGTAGAATACCCCAGATTGACCATTCCAATAGAAGAAATCTTGGTAATACTTGAGAGGAACAACTGGATCCCGGCGGCAAAGAGAATCGCTCAGCCAAGGCCAGGGGCATGAAACTATGATCTATACTGTAGATATCACCGCGCACATGGGCATCACACTGAAGACTGTTTTCACCTTAAAAAAGAAATTGAAAAATTGATCGAACAAGGAAAATTGGATGATTATTTAGAACGGAATAACCGCAAGAGGGGAAGAAGTTGGAGCCCTCGGAATAATAACCGAAGAAGGAGTTCCCAAAGAAGGTCCCCTAATAATGGTCCCCCACAGGAGTTGAACGATGATCAGGTTAATGGCACCATCCATACGATCTCAGGAGGACCCACAGGTGGGGACAGTCGTAATGCTCATCGTAGGACTGCCAGGTCCTTAGTTGGAAACATAAAGTACCCGAAAGAAGTATGGACGCTAGAAAGAAAACCAACAAACGACCAGCTGATCAGTTTCAACGAAAGCGAGGTACCAAAGAACTTTGTTTAGGTCATGAAAGAGGACAGCCCGGACTTCCCAATGGTGGTATCGCTGGAAATAGCGAACTACAATGTTAAGAGAATCCTGATCGACAATGGAAGCTCGGCGAACATCATCTCTAAAGAGGACCTTGCCCAAATGAACTTAGGGCAAATAACATTCCAAAAGGTAGCTACGCCTTTAGTAGGATTTGGAGGTTCCGAGATTGTCCCTAGTGGCACAATAACTTTAAGTGTTTCACTCCGAAAGAAACCACGTAGGACGGTGAAGTTAGTCAAATTCTTAGTAGTAGAAACTCCCTTCGCCTACAATGCGATCCTGGGGAAACCCTCTCTCAATATATTCCGAGCAGTTGTTTCAACTTACCATCAGAAAATAAAATTTCCAACTGATACAGGAATCAGAGAAATAGTAAACGATCATTGTATGGCATGAGACTGCTACAACACCTCCTTAACCTTGGGGAACCGCTCCAGAACGTTTACCCCAGCTAAAAGAAAACCCGAAGAAGATGTTGACAGAGTGGAAATTGAAATCCCCAGCACAAACCGAGTAGATAAAAAGGGAAAGGAATCGGTCGATTTTGCTTTGAAACCACCAGAACACAAAGATGTCCTACTGGTGGAAGGAGATCCGACGAGAACGACCAGAATAGGTACCGAACTCAGTAAGGAAGGGGAAGTAATGTTGGTCAATTTCCTCAGAGAAAATATAGATATATTCGCTTGGAGTGCGAACGACATTGAAGGGATCGATCCCAGAGTAATTAGTCACTCGCTGAAAATTAACCCCATGGCAAAACCTACTAGACAAAAGAAGAGGAATCATGGACCGATAAAAGATAAAATAATAAAGGCAGAAGTAGAAATGCTACTCAAGGCAAAACAAATTCGAGAAATACATTTCTCGGAATGGCTATGTAATGTCGTATTAGTAGCAAAAGGGGATAAGAAGGATAATAAGTGGAGAATGTGCAATGATTTCACCGACCTTAATAAATTATGTCCGCGCGATCCATATCCCCTCCCGAGGAATGACTTATTAGTCGACTCAACCGCTGGTTTTGCGATTTTCAGCATGATGGACGCCTTCCAAGGTTTTTATCAAATATACATGGATGAGCGAGACCAAGAGAAAACTGCCTTCGTAATCGAGCAAGGTGTTTACTGCTTCATAGTTATGCCTTTTGGCCTAAGGAATGCCGGGGCCACTTACCAAAGGTCAGTAAACTTGATGTTCAAAGAACTAATCGGAGAAATAATGGAAGTCTACGTAGACGATATGCTGGTCAAAAGCATGAATGAAGCTGACCATGTAAAACACCTCGATCGATGCTTCCGAATATTGAGAAAATACCGAATGAAGCTGAATCCTGCAAAATGCACCTTCGGAGTCAAATCGGGGAAATTTTTGGGCTATTTGGTACATCAAAGAGGAATTGGGGCCAATCCAGAAAAAATTCGAGCCATTACCGAAATGAAGCCTCCCAAAACAATTTCCCAAGTACAGAGCTTGGTAGGAAAAATCGTTGCGTTAAACAGATTCATCTCCAAGTCGGCCGACAGAAGTTTGCCATTCTTTCAAACTCTTCGAAAAGCAAAAAACTTTGTTTGGACCGAGGAATGCAACCAGGCCTTCGACCAGCTAAAGGAATATCTGACAACCTCCCCACTATTGGCCAAACCAACCGAGGGAGAACCATTATACATTTACATATCGATCTCCTATGTGGCCATCAGTTCGGTTCTAGTGAAAGTAGAAGGCGTGGAACATAAGCCTGTTTATTACTTAAGTAAATTACTACAAGGGGCGGAGAAGAACTACTTGGAAATAGAAAAATTCGCTGTGGCCTTAGTAGTGGCGGCACGCAAACTCCGACCTTACTTTCTGACCTACAAAATTGTAGTGTTAACCAACCAACCACTAAGGCAGGTCTAGCGAAGCCAGAAGCCTCTGGAAGGTTGATCAAGTGGGCAATCGAACTGGGTCAGTTCGAAATCGAGTACAAACCAAGAACTGCAATTAAAGCGCAAGTACTAGCCGACTTCCTGTTAGAAACTCCAACCCAGACAACTGAACATAAGGAATCGACCAGCCATGATAATGATATATTGATGTTAGAAAATCAAACCTGGCTAATGCATGTCGATGGTGCTTCATGAAGAGAAGGAGGAGGAGCCGGAATCAACTTTACCGGACCAAATAAGGAAGATATAAATTATTCAATAACATTGGACTTCGTATTAACAAACAACGAAGCCGAATATGAAGCATTAATTGCAGGAATGGAAATGGCAGTTAAGGCCAACATAAAGAGTCTCAAAGTATTAACCGATTCAGAGTTAGTGCAAAGACAGATAGAGGGCCTATACGAGGCAAAGGAATTTAACATGATAAAATACCTTGCCAAAGTAAAAGAATTGGCTGAGAAATTCGAAAATTTTGGGATACAGAATATTCCACGATCGGAAAATAAATGGGCCGATCAACTATCAAGATTCACGGGGTCTCATGACGGTTAAACTGAAAGAATAAACAACTGGTTAATTTCCAATACACCAACAATTGATATCGACGAGACACCGGCCGCTGAGTTGATGGAAATCGAAGAAGCCGAAAGAAACTGGATGACTCCAATGATAGACTATCTTCGAGAAGAAAAATTACCTCTTGACCCAAACGAAGCTCAGAAAATAAAATATCGAGCTCCTAACTACACGTTGATAGAAGATAAACTTTACCGAAGATCGGTATCTGGAATTCTTCTAAAATGCGTCTCCGAATCAAAAACCAACGATGTCCTTTGAGAGATACATGAAGGAAAAGCACGAAATCACAGCGGAGGAAGGGCCTTAGCCTTAAAATGCCTGAGAACGGGTTATTATTGGCCTACCATCAACAATGATGCCATGCAATATGTCCAAAAATGTCATCATTGCCAAGTCCATGCAAATATAAGTCATCAACCAGCCCAAAACATGCAACCAATACCAGTATGCTGGCCATTTGATCAATGGGGAATGGACATCGTGGGACCTTTCCCAGCAGCTAGATCCAAGAAAGCATATGTTCTAGTCGCTGTCGAATACTTCAGCAAATGGATAGAATACATCGCCCTCGCCCGAATAACTCAATTCCAAGTGATTAACTTCCTATGGAAGTTCATAGTATGTCGATTTGGCATCTCGAGGATCCTGATTTCCGATAACGGAACCCAATTCACGGGAAAACAAGTAATGGAATGGTGTGCAAAGCTAGGAATTCAGCAAAACTTCACTTCAGTTGGGCATCCAAGAGCGAATGGACAAACTGAAGTAGCGAACAGAGAAATAATAAAATCTTTGGAGAAAAGATTAGGGGCAGCCAAAGTAAGATGGCTAGATGAACTCCCAGGAGTACTTTGGGCTAATCGAACGACAGTCAGGACTTCAACCGGGGAGACCCCATTCAGTCTAGTATATGGCTCATAAGCTGTAATTCCAGTTGAAACACTAATTCCGACACCGAGAATTGAAATGTATGATGACCAGGAAAACAAAAAGGCAAGAGAAAGTGATATCGACTTGACAGAAGCGTTAAGAGAAAAAGCGGCTGTATGATTACAAGTCGCTAAATCAAACATGGAGAAAATCTACAATCAAAAAGTACGCATACGAACCTTCAAAGAAGGTGACTTGGTGCTAAAAAAGGTGGAGGTGTCCAAGCACGTGGGAAAATTACAACAGAATTGGGATGGACCGTACGTTGTCATTAACGTAGGAAAGAAAGGTGCATATAAAATCGCACACTTGGACGGAACCCCCTACCTCGAACCTGGAATGCAGTCAACCTAAGGAGATACTACGGAAAATAAATCCTAGAAATCATCCTTATTACTTTCTTTTAAAATTTTGTTTACTTTATTTTCGTATTATCCATTGTAATAAAGGCCTTGGCCTGAGATTCATTCTCGAAACTTTTATCAATAAATTATGAATCTGGGACTCACATGAATTAGCGCCAAAGACTTAATCGAGTTGAGTAAAATTGATTCCCTCAATAAACACTCCTCGACCTGCATAACAGCGACGACTAAACGAGTTGAGTAAAATTGATTCGCTCAATAAACACTCCTCGATCTCCATAAAAAAAGGTTATTAAACCTAAGACCTAAACGAGTTGAGTAAAATTGATTCGCTCAATAAACACTCCTCGATCTCCAAAAAAAGGTTATTAAACCTAAGTCTTAAAACGAGTTGAGTAAAATTGATTCGCTCAATAAACGCTCCTCGATTTTATATCTAACAATAAAAAATGTTTTGATATAAAACCTAAGTATTAAAAAGGAGTTGAGTAAAATTGATTCGCTCAATAAGCACTCCTCGACCTGAATAACAGCAACGACTAAACGAGTTGAGTAAAATTGATTCACTCAATAAACACTCCTCGATCTCCATAAAAAGGTTATTAAACCTAAGTCTTAAAACGAGTTGAGTAAAATTGATTCGCTCAATAAACGCTCCTCGATTTTATATCTAACAATCAAAAAAGGTTTTGATATAAAACTTAAGTATTAAAAAAGAGTTGAGTATAAATTGATCCGCTCAATAAACGCTCCTCGATCTTATATCTAACGATCAAAAAAGGTTATGATATAAAACCTAAGTATTAAAAAAGAGTTGAGTATAAATTGATCCGCTCAATAAACGCTCCTCGATCTTATATCTAACGATAAAAAAAGGTTATGATATAAAACCTAAGTATTAAAAAAGAGTTGAGTATAAATTGATCCATTCAATAAACGCTCCTCGATTTCATAATCAACGATCAAAAATAGATTACAAGCCAAAAGATTTGGTAAAAGAAGCCCTAAAAGAGTTAAGTATAAATCGAGCAAAAGCCATCGTTCCTTGATAAAAGCAGATTGAGAAGAAATCAACAACAAAAAATATCAAGGTAAATAAATACAGTTTTATTCATCTGAGTTCGGAGAACAAGTATAAGATTACATACGACGCTTCGACCAGAATACAAGAACTTTCTACACATCGCTACAACTGTTTAGATAAAATAATCCTATTCTATGGATTGGTGCTCTTCACGACAATGTCCACGGAAACATCAATCTCCTCCCTAGTACCTCGATGGTTGGAATTGACCACCTAAGAAGCATGCTGCTCAGGATGGTCGAATTCTTTGGTTCGACGGTCAGGCTCTGAAGATCAAATGTTCTTCCAGACGAAATGAACATTTCCGGCTAGATGCCTGAAAACGGCCACTCGCCCAGAAGGAGATACTGCTTGTATAATGGGGTTGATTTTTACTCTTAAGCAGCATCTCTTCGGGACCGTCGCAAAAGTGAAAATTTACCAGCACACCCTGGCGGTCTATCAATCCGGAGGTAACATTTAAGAGCGGCGGTGCCTGGTAAATATGAACCCACCATGTGCAGACAGAAACCACGGACCTCAAACCCATGAAGAATAAGGCAGAGGCCACATGGGACCCGTCAGTACTAGGTAGGGCATCAATGGGACCTGTTAATACAAGGCAAATAATATTTGAGTTATCATATGATAACGATTCGCGATAATGAGTCTTTTTGAAGGATATGGGATCACTGGGCAAGATGAAGTCCAGAGTATATTATATATTCATTTTGTATGATGTGAATAGATATGGAATAAAACTGAATCCCTTTTTATAGGGAAAGCGTGACGTTAATCCAACGGTCAGATAGAGCCCTGATCAAGGGATGAAAATGCGACGTTTTGACTGCCAGTAATTAATGCGAGTAAGTTGGAACGACTCCTCTATGGTCGAAAAGACTATTCAATTATAAAAGAGAATCAAGATCGAAGCAATCAACACAAAAATAAAGTGGATCTAAAGAGCTCCAGACTGAAAAAGCTTATACACTTACAAATGCCAGTCGCTCGATAAAGAGCAAGATATCCTCGACATATACATATAAGTCTACACCACTATGACAAGTGCTAGCTCGTTTAGAGGTATAAGATCTTATACTCCGGCATACAAGGTCGTCACTGCCTCATATATCACATGGAAGATTATTAATTAAATATATATTAGACCTACGCTGGAATCCAAGAAATCTGACACCAAAATTAGAGGAATAAACGTCAACATTCCAGCCTACAAAATCGTCACTGCCTAACATTCCAAAGAATTGCTTAAGGAGGTCTGAACAAGCTGGTAACTAATGATTCTACATTTTCCAATTCCTCCCATATCAAAGAATAAACATGTTGATACACTGGTTGCTTTATTTGAGGAACATGGAACTCACAATTAGTGCAAAGAAACATGAATTTTAAGAAGATGATTGATATGATATTCCTTCTACGAGCTTAGACTTTTAAACAAAGGGCGTAATGTTCAAACAAAGGAAATAACCAGGCCCTTATATAAGATGTCTGTGGCAAATGGACAATTCTGCAAAACATGGATCGATCATCGACAAGAGCACTAAGCATTCCTTCTCAATTATTCAATGAATAATCTACATGGACGACCTACAGTCCACACTCTAATGTCTAAAGTGACTTCGGAACAAGCCTAAGGGAACATGCTTGGTCGATCATCATACTTACACTTGATTAAAAGTTTGATTTGCAGAAGAAATACTACTTCGTTCAGCTATTCAAGACTGATCAAGCCAGAACGAACTACTTTCTCAAGCAAAAGATAATCTCCCAGGAAATTAATACCAGATAAGTCTGTTAAAATATTTACAAAAGATAAATCTGGACATAACAGATCATGATTGTCATTAACTTTGCTGGGCTGGGGAGGGGGTGGCGGTCGCCCCAAAGAAAAATACGGATCAAATATTTATATAGACACTTGCTAAATATATTTGGTAGAATGCAGTGGAATCACTACAAAAAAAAGGGGCTTCTCCTACGACCAGATTCTAACGAAAATAAATATGTCGCTATTAGCGACGGATTAGTAACCAAATACCAACATAATTTCAATTAAAAAATCTACCTTCAATAATAGCGAAAAATTACCGACGGAATGTCGACAAAATTATTTTTTTGTAGGAATTCGATTGTTAAGTTGTAGGGAAAAGTTATTCATAGCGACGAATTCATTCCAACGGAAAATTATCCGTCGCTATTTAGATTTTAGTAACTGAACAGCGACGGAACCATCAACAAAAATATGTTCCGCTAATAATAACGACAAATAACCAACAAAAAATTGGGAAAAAATATTTTTCGTAGGAATTCAGTTGTTAAGTTGTAGGAAAAATTTATCCATAGCGACGAAATCATTCCAACGGAAAATTATCTGTCGCTATTTAGATTTTAGTAACTGAACAGCGACGAAACCATCAACAAAAATATGTTCCTCCAATAATAACGAATAATTAATAACCAACGAAAAATTGGAAAAAAATATTTTTCATAGGAATTTAGTTGTTAAGTTGTAGGAAAAATTTATCCATAGCGACGAAATCATTCAAACGGAAAATTATCCGTCTCTATTTAGATTTTAGTAACTGAACAGCGACGGAACCATCAACAAAAATATGTTCCACCAATAATAACGAATAATAACCAACGAAAAATTGGGAAAAAAGCGTCGCTACGCATAAATACCAACGGAAATCAAGGCTTCACCAACGGAATATGCCGTAGGTGAAGCCCAGTTTTCTTGTAGTGAATAGTGGTTGGAATGGTGAATGCATATCAAGGAAGCTGGGGTTCGAATACCTTGTTATGCAATTTTCTTTCTTTTTTTAGTTATAACTTATAAGCTATTCTTCTTTCTTTCATCATGGTCATATGTATTAACATTAAATATTTGATTTTGTAAAATGCATTGCAGTAAAAAAAAAGTTTAATATTAATTTTGGTACTTATAGCATTTTTATTTTACATAACTGAATTTATGTTGTAAAAATGTTTATGTGTTTTAATATTACTCAATATTTTGAACTATTCGTTGAATGTGACTCTCTAAAAAAAATTCTAGTATATTTTATTAGATAAATATACAACATTACTTATTTTCATTTAATTGCCATTTTATCAATATAACAGAAAAATATCGAATTTGCTATTAGAAAAAATATCGCCCCCAAACCAAACCCTCTAGGTCCCCCCTGATCTTCCATTGGGTTCACATGTGTTTGTATCCGATTTCATAGTTTCACCGTCTGACTTCTGAACTTCTTTTTCTTCAGCTCTGAAATTGATTTTGTGAAAATTTAAAAGAAGTTGAACAACATCATACACACATACAAACATATAAATATGATATACATATATAGCTTGTTGAGTAGGCAATGCATGAACATGATGAATACGAGGAACAGTGATGTAGAGCATCCGACAATCTGATTTAACCGAATTTTGTGTAGTTCAATTAAATCAATGATAATTATAGGGGGGTTAAATTATATTCAAATTAGTGGGCTAGTTACTTTATTCCGAATGGATCAACTCAAAGATGAAGAATACGTAACGAAAGTAGAATATAAGGATTGTAACTTGAATATGACTAAGTATAGTAAAAGTTCTTGTATTCGATTAA
This sequence comes from Penstemon barbatus, assembly GCA_003313485.2. NCBI lineage: Eukaryota > Viridiplantae > Streptophyta > Magnoliopsida > Lamiales > Plantaginaceae > Penstemon > Penstemon barbatus. The sequence continues at coordinate 61,492,421 of CM064884.1, read as the reverse complement.
TCTCAGATTACAAAGTATGTAGGCGTATGATGTTAGAATTGTGTCCTAATACAATACCAGTTAATCGTATTTATATGTGTTCTTCCCTAGTTATACAAGGAAACATAACCATAATAGGACTCTGAATAAAGTCCTTCTTGTACTCGGACCAAAGCACGGTCGCTGGGATGCAACTTGTTAGATCGAGTAGACCAATATTTACGATCATGGTATATGGTCGGGTCGATCTATTATTCTTGAGTTCTCCGAATATCTTATGGGGTATAAAATAGACCATATCAGTACTCCCTCACTTCCTCGAGCGGAGAAATAGTCGAAGCTTGTAGAAGTATTTGACCTTTTCCACTGTTGTTTTAAGAAACTTGCCTCATTAAAAACCTTACTTGGAAAACCCTATGGGAATAAATCCAAACAAGGAAAAGAGTGCATCGTTTCGTAAATAGTCATGTTGTCGTTTCCGCGTAGTGTATCATTTCGATTTGAGGAGTCACCTTTCTTCGATCGATGGCGGGAAAATGAGTAGTTGCGAAGGGACTAAAGCGTCTTTTCAACTTCATATATATATACGCGTTTCAGGTTTCACCCTTACTTTTTACTTTCCGCCTTCTGTCTTTTAGCAATAAATTCTCAAGTCGATAATTCTCTCCCGCATCATACTTTTCGACAACATATCCGGACAACCCCTTATTATGGCTTCCAGTTCCAGAAACCCTAATACCTCAACCACCGATGACATAAACCCCATTATCGACCTGGAAGGTTCTCAAAGTCCTCCCCCTGACCAAATGGAGGCTTTAGACATAAATATTCCAGAAAAGGATACGTTTAAGGTGGGTATCCTTACCGACGCTGAGGTAGCTACTAAGGCCTCTAGTAAAATCAAGGGTGCCAATCCTCAGGTTTCTGATCCGGTCGAACATCTTGTTTGCGCCTTTAACGAGGATCACTTGAGCAATCTGCGGGACAATTACAGCAAGTACTTCCCTGAAGGCTCCCAGATTCTTCTTCCATCCTCTACGGATAGGGTTACTTCACCCCCGGAGGGTTGTCGTGCCTTCTATACTGCCCATTTCCAACACGGCCTTAGACTTCCCCTGTCTCCTCTTTTCCTGGAGATACTAGACACATTTACTGTTTCTTTAACCCAGTTGGTTCCTAATTTTGTAGCTTTCGTTGTTTCTTTCTCTGTTTTAATGGTTGCCAAAGGTCTTCAGCCCTCCTTTCGCAACTTTTACCAATTATATCGTTTTAACATTTCCAACTCTTCGAACCATGGCTACTTTTTTGCGAGCCAAAGATATAGCCATTCTATTTTTGATTCACCTGTTTCTAGTAATTCTGACTGGAAACTTCATTTTTTCTTCGTTCGGCCTCCGACTCATAAAACTTTGGCTGATGGGTCGAGAGTGCCCTTTACTTTGGGACCATGAATCCAAATGGACCTTTGGTGGCCGCACTGTCGGGGGAAAAATGATTCCTGACGACCCATCCTTGTTGAGTATGATAAAGGAGATGCGGTCGGACAAATATCAATGCGTCGTTCTCATAGGAGAGGCCTTTCTTCGGAAAGCTAGCCTAAGTCCTCATAATTATCCTGTTCAGATTCCTGCTCGCTTACTTTGTAAGCCTTCCTCTTTCCTCTAATATATTTTGATTGCTCTTATATTTACTATCATTGTAACTCTCTTTTTGTTTCTCTGTAGCTTCTATGGTCGAAAATTCCAGGCGTTCAAAGATGGGAAAAATGGTCCTATCTAAATCCACCAAAATAATTGAGAACCAGCCTATAGAGCAAATATTTTTTCGAAAGAGAAAAATAGACCAAGATCCTGATTCTGGTGACAACGGAGATGAGACCCTAGAAGTCTCTGAAGATGTCCCTCATGGGCCTTCCTCTTCTCAAACTCCGGCTTCCTCATCCACCATTAGGGCAGGACAGGGATATCCTCCCCTTTCTCTTAGATCCTCACTTGGTATTCGCGGCTGTCGGTCATGGTCAATGCCTAATTCTTCTGGTGCTGTAGCGAAGAGAAGTAAACAGGTTTATGATCGTTCAGGTCAGGACCTTACATTGCTGGGTGAGCTTAACCCAAAAGTCACGGTGGTCGAGATGATAGAGGATCATCCCGTATGAAAGAGAGCGGCAGGTTATTCTGATCATGACGCACTGGTTAACGACGAAAGGGAGAATGCTGCAGATAAAGCCACACGTATTCTCCTTTCTTCTGTCTTTACGAGGGATATGCAGCGGTTGCTGGATAAGGATCCTACTGGAGAAACTGGCAAAGGCTGCCCAATCTCGTATCAAAGTAAGATGAGATTAACCACGCTTCTAAATTTTCTTTCTCATCTAATTTAGCAGGGCTTTCTCTAATTTACTGATTATTTGAGCTTTCAGACCGGTACCTGTATGGTGTCCTCCATGTATGAGTCAGCTCTACTGAAGCAGCAATGTCAATTTCTAGAAGAGAAGAACAAAGTCCTCCTTCAGAAGGTGGCTGATCTAGAGCAAGGATTGAGTGGAGCAGGGCCGTCCACGTCCTCTACTCAACCGCAACGAGTCAGTGGCGACCTGTATTTGGGGACAAACGACCCCTATTTAATCAACAGTGTTCTGGATGCTACTCGTGCTCAGGAGCGGGCAGATCAGTTGGCTAGGGAGTTAGAGGACCAACAAGTCCAGCACGCTACTCGTATTAGCGAGCTCGAGTCCCGGGTCACTCGTCTTCAAGCTTCTCTCGACGAGCAGGGAGAATATGACAATCTTGATGGTCTGATCGACCGTTCTGGCACGAGTCGAAGAAAAGAGTTATCCGAGAATTCCTTGGATCTTCGGTTCATACTGCTCTGGTCTATCAAATGGTGGGTCCATTTTTAGAGAATACTTTCAAGAAGACAGTTCATCAAATGGTGGCTTTTGACTTGTTCGAGGATCGTAGAGAGGAGTATTTTAAAACCATCCACGTTAGCCTAGACCGCAATGGTCGGAGTATTCTTCTGCTGATGTTCTAACAGCGGACTACGAGCATCTCCCTCTGGCGCATTTGGTAAAGGAGCTGGGAGTTGCTTTGCCCATGCCTCCTCCTGATGTTGATCCTCCGAGGACCGGTAGTTTGGGCGACCAGGAAGAGAAGGATGCTGACCCCGAACATCAACATAACGCCGACCAGGAGATTCAAGGTGAAGCCAATCAGCAGATCCCTGATGGCGCTGACGAGAAGACTCAGGAAGACTAATCGTCATGAGATAATTTTGTAAATTTATAATATTTTTCTTTGTACCAAAACAGTTTGTATTTGATCCCAATGACTTTACTTTATCATCTATTCGAAACATTTACACGTAAGTCTTTATTTGCGTAATTTATTTTTATTTAGCGTATTCAAATGAGCATAACTCCTTTGATTTTAGAATAAACCGTTTCGCGCTTCTTTCAGGGACCGTCGCGTCTTTTCCTTTAGGATAAATACTGAGGTAAAAAGTTCTTTGCTATTTTACCGCGCGTACCCACTTAAATAAAATATTCTCTCAAGTTGTTCGAGCATTCCCCTCGATTTTTCAAACCTTTCTTGATTTTCTTGAGAATGAGTTCCCTTTTCTCCAATAATTCCAGGCGCCCTTCGCGCGGCCCCTCCAGGAATGTTAGATCTAAGAGATCTCGAACTGAGGGACCTTCTTCTGACCCTCCTGAACACCGAGCATCTGCCAGCTCGGGGGCGCAGGCGTCTACCCTTATTTTGAGTGGAGTGGGTGACGCCACCATACACCCATCTTCTACTCAACAAGATATTCAATCAAACCCTTCTTTTACAGCAGACGTACAGAGAAGAGATTCTCCTGGGCGGGATGCTTTTGGAGATATGTCCTCCAATGAACGAGCTTCAGAGATCGTTATCCCAACCTCCATCCCTTCTTCCGAGCATGATTCTGATCAAGATCATGTTCAAACTAACCCCACTGTTGCTAACCTCACTGCTGATTTAGCCATTGGTCAAAGTCAATAAGAGAACATTGATGGGCTGGCCAGTGGTGGTCCATCTTTAGATCTGCCTTTGGATAGTTCCCCTGCGCGGTCTGTTACTCAAAGTTTCCCTGATTTCCTGTTTACTGATACTACCGCGACGGTTTCTTCGACTGAGGTCGGGACTTCTTCCCAAGGTCGGATAGATCAAGGGTCTGATTGGCAAGTTCATTTTTCTGCCTCGGGGAATGAAATTCTTGTGAGTCCTAATGCGAGAGATTATCCGCTCCATCTGGATGATCGCTGTGTCAAAGAGCAGGTTTATGATATCACGGGGTCTCAAACTCCTCGCCATGATAGGGTACCATTTGATTCCGTTCTGCCTGGTCCTTGTGAGCCCGATGCATTGTCCTAGAACCTTGGGCTTAGTACCATTCTGCCTGGCGAATTAAAGAGATACGAGGATGTTTCCAACATTCGCCTTGTTCAATCTCTTTTCAAACTTTTTGAGCAGGTACATTTTAGTTTATTCTCCATAACTTTTCTTTACCGTTCGGGCTGCTTACTGATTACGCCTTCTATTTCTTCAGGGGAAGTATATTTCCTTGCAGCTAGGCGTTCAAAATGATGATACTTGGTTTAGCAGAGAGGGCATGAGAAATTGGATGGAGATCGAGATCAGTTCTCGCGAGAGACTCTCACTTTCGAATGAGCTTCTTACTGATGAAATCAATCAATTTCGTGAGGATAATCTGGCTCTTCGGAGGGAGAGAGATGACCTTGCTCAACTGAATACAAATCTGGAGAGAGTAGTAGAGTCTCGGATTCAACAGGCGCGAGAGGAGTCTCGACGTGGTGCCTTCGATTAGGATTATGAGCAAGGTTATCAGCAGCGCCAGGACGAGCTGATGACATTTTTGGGCACTCCGACCCCGAGGAAATCTTCGACCAGGGCTCCTGGTTTCGATCAGCCATAATAACTTAGCTGGCTTCCCTTGCTCTCTCTCTTTTCTTTTTTCTTTTTTATTATTAACAAACAGGTAAGAGAAACTTGTTTCCGTTGTTAGAAATATTGTTTCACCAATTTTTGTATAAATGCTGTCGTATTGGATATATATTTTCCTGACCCATATCTTTGTCGGAGTGTAGTATGAATCACTTGTCGAGTAGATTAGTCTTTGAGAATCGAAAAGGTCACTATTCAAGTTAGAATTCCGCAACGTTTCATCTCCGCGTCATTATGATTTTGTAACTATAAAACTGATAGGAAGTTCATGGCTTCTCTGACCATATCAAAAAAATGACAAATCTTCTTTACATTAAGTCTTGCAAAAGTTCTTTCCTTTGTCGTAAGGTTTACCTAACTTATTCAAAGGGTTATACTTCCCAGTTCGAGTATTTCTTACGTCGGATGAAAGAACTTATTCAAATTCGGAATAGGTACGATACCTTTGTCGAGTAGACATAAGTCTAATTTGGAATTCCAAAGGTCACTTTTAATAATACCTCCTTGTTTCAAGAAATACAACGTTTCTTCTTCTTTCTCTTGATATTAAGTTTTCCAAATTTATAAATATGTAAGGGAGGCTTTCCCGAATTATCTCAGATGGATTCAAATATGCTGACCTTAATTCTTACCTTTGCTCCTGAAGAATTGACTTATGAGGTTTTTTGTCGAACCAAATGGCGTGTTAACTTTCGCAAATCTCTTCTTTATTTTAGTTTGGGTGGAATTGGAAAAATGGAGGATTCATCTTTTTCCGGAGGATCCTTTATATCTAAGCCACTTTTAACGGAAAGCTGGTCAATTCATTAAGAGGGCCAACACTTCCCTTCCTTAGTATTCCGTTCGATGATGGCGGTTACTTTGTTAGGGATAAGTGAAGTGTTGTTACAATTTTCTCCGTCCGGCGTCCTTGCAAAACCCCTTGTTGAATATGTGGGCCTCCCTTGTCGAGGATGTGTTACTAGGGGGTAGTGTCCTTCTCTGATCAAGGAGGATACTTCATCATCAAGGAGCCTATCTCGAGAAGCACATGCAACAACTCGGAGATCAATCAATGTAGTCGATAAAATATCATTAGTCCTCTGTAATAGTTGTAAACTCTAATGTAGTAGGAAAGTTTTCCTGATTTTGTAACATCGTTGAATGTGATTACTTATTTAATAAAATCATTTTGATCTTAATCTGTTGTGTCGATTTCGTACCAAATATTTATGAACTTTGTTTAGTTGTAATGAATTCGATATCTCATGTTGATACTGTAAATTCTTATCTGTTATCGAAATCCATATCCAGTCTTTTGACTCTTCTCGAGATACGTAGCTTGATTTTTACGTCCATCGTGTAGGCGAGATACGTAAGTCAATATATTTCAGTTGAGAACTGAATCCTGGTTTTTTTTTTTGCTTAAATAGTTCGTCGAGGTACTTGAACCATAACTTTGTCGGGAATTAACCCCATCGTACTTATCGACCTTCGAGCCCCGCAGGTCGTAGATATGATTTTCGTCTTTTACAATATCCTATATAAGGGCCTTCATTTCCTCTTTTAAACATTCTAAGTACGGAATATATTCTTCCGATATAGCAATCCTCATTCTCTCCATAAGGAATGTACCTCTGCACAGATTGTTATTTTCATAGTCCCCAAATTAAACAACCATTTCATGTACCATGTCTTTACGCTAATTACTTGGTATGGGTGGAATTGGAAAATGTAGAGCTGTCCTTTAGATCCAGCGTGCCACGACCTCTTTAAGCAGTTCTTCTGGAAGATTAGGCAGTGACAAGCTCCTCTTTCTTATTGAGAAAAATTGCCGCTCCTTATACTCTGGCAGATTTCTTGGACCCCAAGAGGAAAGTTGGATTCTATTTCATTCATTCAAAATAGACTCTCGAAATGATCAACTATTTTGTAATTTCATTTTTTCATGTAATATGCCGTAATAATAACAGATCTCGTAGTTTGAGTAGTATTACTCTGTTCTTTAGGCTGCTTTTCTTTATTTCTTGAAGCGTTTCCTTTCAATGTGACTTGGATATCACCTTAGGCTGATAAAATATTTTCAATCGACCAATTTTATCATCGGGAATCGATCTTTTTAATCATTCCGATCTTGCTTGTTACCTATTGCCGAGGGGTGTTATCGACCTCAACTGCAGCCATTCCAACTTATTTGCAATATGTATGGGAAGTTGATAAGTCAGGTTTTCCTCCGTTGATCTTATTACTTTCTATACGTATTAACTTTGTTAACCCAATAAAAGGCAACAACTCATTTACCATTTCATCCACACTGCAAAGATGGAAAATTCAGTTTCCTCTAAATTCATTTTGCCAAGTGACCCCATAATCTTTAGAAAAGCACATTATTACGATCAGTCTTGTCACTATTATCTGTTCTTCATCATGCGTAGTGCTGACAAGTCCTATTAATGCCCTACCTAGTACTGACAAGTCCCATGTGGACCTCTGCCTTAGTCTTCGAAGGGTTGAGGTCCCTGGTATTTGATCGGCACATGGAGGGTTCAGATCTACCTAGCATCCTCGTTCTTGGAGGTTACCTCCGGAGTTCCTCCTTGTCGGGGTGTGCTGGTAGATTTTCACTTTTACGATGGTCCGTGCGGGACCTCGCTTTGGACGAACAACTGCACCAAGCTGTCAAGCGGGGTCTCGTCTTGTTCGAATAACCGCTACAAGCTATCAGGATTTTTAGAGGTTATTTGATTGAAACGGGAATAGATCTTCCGAGCCTGGCCATCGAACCAAAGAAGTCGACCATCCTGAGCAGCATGCTTCATAGGTGGTTGCAGAAGAATGTCGAGGTACTAGGGAGGAGATTGATGTTTCCGTGGACATTGTCGTGAAAACTTCCATCTATTGGATAGGTTTTTCCATTTCTTGTATTGTAAGATCCTGTAAAGTGAAAGATGTATTTGTTTATTTGTAAAGATAATTCTAATAAAACTTTGGTTTTCTTCATATCCTTTGCATATGATTCTGTTTTGTTGCTTAGCGAGTAACTTAATATATTGATTCGACCACCTTACCAGTCGATCTAGTTGAGCTCAATGAGTTTTTACCGATTTAATACTTAGTTTTCTACCAATTGTCGATTTTAACCTTTTGTAGTTCGATTTTTGGAGATCGTTGAGTTTTTTACCGACCCAATCGGATTTACTCAGTTAATGCTTAGGTTTTTTACCAAAATTTGGTTTTAACCTTTTGTAGTTCGATTTCTGGAAATCGTTGAGTGTTTATCGACCCAGTCGGTTTTACTCAGTTAATACTTATATTTTTTACCAAATTTTGGTTTTAACCTTATGTAGTTAGATTTTTGGAGATCTTTGAGTGTTTTCCGACCCAATCGATTTTACTCAGTTAATACTTATGTTTTTCTTGCGAAATTTTGGTTTTAACCTTTTGTAGTTCAATTTTTGGAGATCGTTGAGTGTTTACCGACGTAGTCAGTTTTACTCAGTTAATTCTTAGATTTTTTACCAAATTTTGGTTTTAACCTTTTGTAGTTCAATTTTTGGAGATCGTTGAGTGTTTACCGACGTAGTCAGTTTTACTCAGTTAATTCTTAGATTTTTTACCAAATTTTGGTTTTAACCTTTTGTAGTTCAATTTTTGGAGATCGTTGAGTGTTTACCGACCCAGTCGGTTTTACTCAGTTAATACTTAGGTTTTTTTGCCAAATTTTGGTTTTAACCTTTTGTAGTTCGATTTTTGGAGATCGTTGAGTGTCTACCGACCCAATCAGTTTTACTCAGTTAATACTTAGGTATTTTACCAAATTTTGGTTTTAACCTTTTGTAGTTCGATTTTTGGAGATCTTTGAGTGTTTACCGACCCAGTCGGTTTTACTCAGTTAATACTTAGGTTTTTTTACCAAATTTTGGTTTTAACCTTTTGTAGTTCGATTTTTGGAGATCGTTGAATGTTTACCGACCCAATCAGTTTTACTCATTTAATACTTAGGTACTTTACCAAATTTTGGTTTTAACCTTTTGTAGTTCGATTTTTGGAGATCGTTGAGTGTTTATCGACCCAGACGATTTTACTCAGTTAATACTTAGGCTTTTTACCAAATTTTGGTTTTAACCTTTTGTAGTTCGATTTTTGGAGATCGTTGAGTGTTTACCGACCCAATCGGTTTTACTCAGTTAATACTTAGGTTTTTTACCAAATTTTGGTTTTAACCTTTCATTCGTAGATTGGAGATCGATGAGTTTTTACCGACCCAATCGGTTTTACTCAATCAACTTTTGGGTTTTCTACCAATTATTGGTTTTAACCCTTTATTGTTAAGCAAATGGCTCTTCTCTTTTTTTTTTTCTTTTTTTAATAAAACTTAATCGTAATAAAGAAAATAGTACTTGAATAATTAAGCAAAAGCTATTATTATCGTAAACTGTAATCAAATGGTTAACTAATAGGGATAAAGAGAGTTATTTTGCAAGGATAAAATTAAAATTATAAAAAATAACATTTAGGGGCTGCTTCATCAACGTCCATAGTATCTTCTTAGGTTGACAGCATTCCATGTTCTTGGTAAGGGTGTTCCATCCATGTGCGCAATTTTGTATGAACCCTTTTTTTCCTATGCCAACGACGATGTAAGGTCCATCCCAATTTTGTTGTAATTTGCCCACATGTTTAGATACCTCAACCTTTTTCAGTACCAAGTCTCCTTCCTTAAAGGATTGTATTCGTACCCTTTGATTGTAAGTATTTTCCATGTTGGATTTGGTGACTTGTAAGCGTACTGCAGCTTTTTCTCTTAATGCTTCAGTTAGATCGACGTCGTTCTTCCTTGTCGTTTCACTCTCCTCGCTCTCGTACATCTCGATCCTCGGGCTAGGGACCAGAGCTTCATTTGGGATAACGGCCTCTGAACCATAAACCAAACTGAAAGGGTTCTCACCGGTCGAGGCTTTAACAGTTGTTCGATTGGCCCAAAGTACCCCGGGAAGTTCATCCAACCACTTTACCTTTGCTGCTCCCAGTCTTTTTTCCAGGGACTTAATTTATTCACGGTTAGCTACCTCTGTTTGGCCGTTTGCCCTTGGGTGCCCTACTGAAGTAAAGTTCTGTTGAATCCCAAATTTTGAGCACCAGTCCAACACTTGTTTTCCCGCAAACTGAGTTCCATTATCAGATATCAGAACTCGAGGGATCCCGAATCGACATACTATAAATTTCAAGTTGATAACTTGAAATGGTGTGATTCGTGCTAGAGCAACGCATTCAATACATTTGCTAAAATATTCCACCTCGACTAAAACATAGCTCTTCTTTGATCTGGCCACTGGGAAAGGTCCCACAATGTCTATTCCCCATTGATCAAAAGGCCAGCAGACAGGTATGGGGTGAATTTTCTTAGCTGGTTGATGATTTATGTTTGCATGAATCTGGCAGTGATGGCATTTTTCCCGTAGTAGGTAGCGTCATGGTTCAGGATAGGCCAATAATATCCTGTTCGTAGACATTTTAATGCGAGTGCCTGGGCTCCGCTGTGGTTCCCTGCCTCTCCTTCAGGAATCTCTCTGAGTACCTCCGGGACTTGTGGTCCGGAAATGCATTTTAGAAGGATTCCGGAGACTGATCTCCTGTAGAGCTTTCCGTCTAGGATCATGTATCTGGGTGCTCGGTATTTTACTTTTCGAGCTTCATTTTGATCTATTGGTAGGGTTCCTTCTGAGAGATATTCCATTATTGGAGTCATCCAATTTTCTTCTGGTGCGTCGATTTCCATCACCTCAGTGATGGGAAGGTTATCTATATGAATCACTGGGGTGTTTGAGATTAGCCAAGTGATTACCCTTTCTGTTCGACCATCCCTAGATCCTGTGAATCGAGAAAGCTGGTCAACCCATTTGTTTTCTGATCGTGGGACATTCTGTATTTTGTACTTGTCAAATTTTCCTGCGATTTCTTTTACCTTCGCAAGGTATTTCACAATGTTGTATTCTTTGGCCTCGTATAAACCTTCTATCTGTCGTTGGACCAACTCCGAGTCGGTTAATACTTTCAGGTTTATGATGCTTGCTTTAATAGCCATCTCCATTCCTGCAATCAAAGCTTCATACTCGGCTTCGTTGTTAGTTACCATAAAATCCAAAGTGATTGCGTAGTTCAAATCCTCTTTTTCTGGTTCGGTAAAATTGATTTCGGCTCCGCCTCCTTCCCTATTTGAGGCCCCGTCGACATGCATTAACCACGTGTGATCTTCGACAATCATTACGTTATTATCACTAGCTGTCGTGTCGCTCGGAGTTTTGTGTGAGGTCGGAGTTTCCAAAAGAAAATCGGTGAGGACCTGAGCCTTTATTGCAGTTCTTGGTCTATACTCAATCTCGAATTGTCCTAACTCGATTGCCCATTTAATCAGTCTGCCTGAGGCCTCGGGTTTTGCCAGAACTTGCCTTAGTGGTTGATTAGTGAATACGATTATCTTATATGTCAAAAAGTATGGTCAAAGCTTTCGCGCAGCGACTACCAAGGCCAAGGCAAACTTTTCTATTTCTAAGTAATTTTTCTCGGCTCCTTGTAACAACTTGCTCAGATAGTAAACAGGCTTATGTTCTGAACTTCTATTTTTACCAACACTGAACTTATTGCCACCTCTGATATGGATATGTAGATGTATAAAGGTTGTCCTTCAGTTGGTTTGGCTAATAACGGTGAAGAAGTTAGGTATTCTTTTAATTGGTTATAAGCCTGATCACAATCCTCAGTCCATAAAAAAGTTTTCGCTTTCCGCAAGGTTTGAAAGAATGGTAAACTTTTGTCTGCTGATTTGGATATGAACCTATTTAGTGAAACAATCTTTCCAACCAAACTCTGCACTTGGGAGATCGTTCTTGGTGGTTTCATTTCAGTTATGGTTCGAATCTTTTCCGGATTCACCTCTATTCCTCTTTGATGAACCATGTAACCTAGGAATTTTCCGGATTTGACTCCAAAGGTGCACTTTGCGGGGTTTAGCTTCATACGGTATTTTCTTAAAATCGTGAAGCATCAGTCTACATGTTTGACGTGGTCAGCCTCGTTCATACTTTTCACCAACATGTCGTCCACGTAGACCTCCATTATTTCTCCTATTAATTCCCTAAACATTAGATTAACCAATCTTTGATATGTTGCCCCTGCATTTCTTAATCCAAAGGGCATTACTATGAAACAATATACTCCCTGCTCAGTGATGAAGGCAGTTTTTTCTTGATCGCGCTCATTCATGTAGATTTGATAAAATCCTTGGAAGGCATCCATCATGCTAAAAATAGCGAAGCCTGCAGTTGAGTCGACCAGTAGGTCGATTCTTGGAAGTGGGTAAGGATATTGAGGGCATAGCTTGTTGAGGTCGGTAAAATCGTTACACATCCTCCATTTATTGTCCTTTTTATCTCTCTTTGCCACTAAGACCATGTTACATAGCCATTCTGAAAAGTGTATCTCCCTAATTTGTTTAGCTTTTAGCAATCTTTCAACTTCTGCTTTATTATTTTATCTTTTATAAGGTCGTGGTTCCGCTTCATTTGCCTCGCTGGTTTCGCCATTGGATCAATTTTCAGGGATTGAGTAATAATTCTTGGGTCTATGCCCTCTATATCTTCTGCACTCCATGCTAATACATCGACATTTTTTCTGAGGAAATCTACCAGCATTATTTCTCCTTCCGGACTGAGTTCAGTCCCTATCCTGGTCGTTTTCAAGGGGTCGCCTTGTACTAGCATAATGTCCTTGTGTTCCGGTGGCCTAAGTGTTAGATCGACCGTCTCTTTCCCTTTCCGATCTATCCTATCCGTACTCGGGATATCGATTTCAGTTCTCTCGATGTCATCCTCGAGTTTTCTTTTCGCTGGGGTAAAAGATTTAGATCTGTTTCCTAATGCCATGGAGGTATTATAACAATCCCAGGCCATGCAATGATCATTGACTATTTCTCCGATGCCCGAGACCGTAGGAAACTTTATCTTCTGATGGTAGGTCGATACGACTGCTCTAAAAAGGTTGAGTGCCGAACGTCCTAGTATTGCGTTATATGCAAAAGGTGTTTCTACGACTAAAAATTTTATCATTTTTACTACTCGTTCAGGTCTTTTTCCCAATGAAACACTTAAGTTGACTGTCCCAGAGGGGACTATTTCTGATCCTCCGAATCCTACTAATGGAGTTGCTACCTTCTGTAGCGTTATTTCGCCCAAATTCATCTGTGTTAAAACTTCTCTTGAAATAATGTTCCTGTTGGGATAGTGGTTGGGATGCCTCGATTGTCAGAACAACGACAGTGCGGAATTTAAAATTTTTCGAAGCACCCAAGGTCCCACATAAATTCTCCACATTAATTATACGTAAGCAAGAACAAAAACGCACACAGGAATATAACAAGGGTGTTTATGCGATATACCTCACCACAGGCAAGGTGGTGGCAACCTTCGATTCTGATTCTGCAACTGGATCTGGATCTGGATCTGGTTCACAGAAGTGATCCAAGTGTCTCACCTCCAAAGTAAGTCCACACCAATTGGATTCTGGCAACACCTCAAGATCTTAGGCTCAGAACTTGATTCAGGAGGTTTGTTGAAGCAGGACTGTGTAGATCTACTTGACAGGTCAAGATCTATCACAGAGGAACAAGAGGAGATGGGCGGCGGCACAAGAGGAGCTCACGGCAGCAGGGTGGCGGCGGCGGCTAGGGCTTCTAGCACAAGGGGGGCGGCGGCTAGGTTGAGAGGAGAGCTAGGGTTTTTCTTCTTAGGGTGTTAGCTTATGAGCTCAAGTAGATCCCCTTTATATAGACTCCCTCAACTTGGGTTTTGCAAGACTCCTTATGGGCTTTTAATTAAAAGCCCATGTCTTGCAAGCCCTCTTCATTTAATTAATTACTTAATTAAATGTCCAGTCTAATTAAATCAATATTTCTTTTATATAATTAATTAGCAACTCAATTAAGTATTTAATTAATTAAGTTAGCCAATTAATTAATCTCCCACTTGAATTAAATACCTTTAATTCATTTAATTGATTTAATTACCTTTAAATCAATTAATTCCTTTTAGTATCCTTTTCAACAATCACCGTCCAATTGTATTGTGTGTGACCCTCTGGGTTCACCATCAATTGGCAGCAGGCCCACGAATTCCTCGTGATTTAATTTATGAACAATAAATTGCTCCGGTCAATTAAACAACCTTTAATTGACCACTCCTAGAATCAATTCCTCTATTAACTCAGGAGTACCTACACTTCATGGTCGATGTCTAGCCACAAGCCCATGAAGCCCAACTTCAGGTGAATTGATACTTGTGAACCTCGTCTCATATAATTACCATGTACATACGGTCCTTCTATCGACTAATATTCCCGATCAAGACTTAGGGTGTGTGAATTGATCGGCACCTCTAAATTTGTCTCGATAACTATACTCTCTAATTCAGGATAATATTCCATTGTGACCTTCTAAATTTGGAAACCCCTTTCCAAATCCGTCACCGACTGCGGCCGCAGATTCCTTGGATATATTATCTAAGAATCGTATAGGAAATTCTCTCACCCATTACAGTGAGTCAATAGATTCCATATCGGTACTAACCATTCGCGTACATGTCCATGCGCACCCAACCTAGGCATGTTATGACCAAGCTACGTGGCCTATACCTAGATCTAAGTACGCACTTCCATGCACCGAATTCGCCCTAGCACCTCAAGTCAAAGGACTAAATCGTACACTATTATAATCCTTGAGAAACATCCCATCACCGATATGAGACATGCGCTTCCACAATGGGTTTCTCTGTTCGGGTCGTTCGATGCGTTCAATCCTCCATTGAACCACCTACTTGTATGCACTGGCCTCAAGTGCCTTGCTCATGAAACGCTACAAATTCACTCCATGTGAATCATGCATACTTGTACAAGTCTTGGCGATTCCTACGATACCCCGTCTCGTTCGGAATCTATGACTTGGAACAGTTTTAAGATTACGACCTTTGAGACTGTTTCATGATTGCACTCAGTACTGAAGTGAATCGTCCCATAGTCAAATGTAATCTAAGGGTTTCATCCAATCGCTTAAATGTATTCGCGAGAGATGAAGTTGGCCATTGTTTATCCTTATACTCATATAAATAAACGCGCGCATTATTATAAAACCAAAAGATTGTTTCTTACAGAATAGACCTATTACAAGCTAATTGAACTGGCTTGCTGGGCACTATTCTATCAATCTCCCACTTGCCCTAAAGCCATTCACCTATGGTTCTAAGACCCATCTTCTCTAGATGACTATCGAACGCCTTTTGTGAAAGTGGCTTAGTTAGTAGGTCAGCTACTTTGTCTTCCGATTTGACATACTCCATGTGCATGTCACCTCTACCCATGATCTCCCTGATCACGTGGTATTTCCTCTGTACGTGTTTGGATTGATGGTGTGATCTCGGCTCCTTTGCTTGAGCTATCGCCCCGTTGTTGTCACAGAAGACGACTACAGGTTCAGCAATGCTAGGAACAACATCCAATTCTTGAATGAAGTTTTTCATCCATACACTTTCTTTTGCTGCATCTGATGCTGCGATATATTCTGCTTCTGTGGTTGAGTCGGCAGTGGTAGACTGTTTACAGCTTTTCCAACTGACCGCTCCTCCATTGATGCGGAATATGTATCCAGAGTTGGATTTGAAGTCATCCACATCAGACTGGAAACTTGCATAAGTGAATCCTTCAAGTTTCAGTTCTCCACTACCACCGTAGACCAAAAACATATCCTTAGTCCTTCGCAGGTACTTTAGGATTGCTTTTACGGCAGTCCAGTGCTCTTCGCCTGGATTTGACTGATAGCGGCTCGTTACACTTAGAGCGTGTGCTATGTCTGGTCGAGTACACAACATCGCATACATTATACTCCCTATAGCAGAGGCATAAGGTATGAGAGACATTCTCGTCTTTTCTTCGTCAGTTGTAGGGCACATAGACTTAGAAAGAGAGATACCATGTCTCATTGGAAGCAATCCTCTCTTGGATTCTTCCATTTTGAATCTCTTCAAAATAGTGTTGATGTACTGAGATTGGGAGAGTCCTATCATCTTCTTCGATCTATCCCTATAGATACGTATTCCCTATACGTAAGATGCGTCTCCCATATCTTTCATGGAAAACTGCGCGGATAACCACGCTTTAGTCTGCGCTAACATCTTGATATCGTCTCCGATTAACAAAATGTCATTGACGTACAAAACAATGAATTGTATCGAGCTCCCACTATTCTTTTTGTACACACAAGGTTCATATACGTTTTTGATGAAGCCAAATGCTTTGACTGTCTCATCAAATCGTATGTTCCAGGTTCGGGACGCCTGTTTGAGGCCATAGATTGACCTTTGAAGTTTACACAATTTGTGCTCACTTCCTTTGGACGTAAAACCTTCAGGTTGTTGCATAAAGATCTCCTTGTCAATGTCTCCATTGAGAAAGGCGGTCTTTACGTCCATTTGCCATATTTCGTAGTCATGCCACGCGGCTATGGCAAGCAGTATCCGAATGGATTTCGACATCGCCACGGGAGAGAAGGTTTCCTCATAGTCTATTCCAGGCCTTTGAGAATACCCTTTCGCCACTAAGCGAGCTTTATGAGTTAATACCTCTCCATTCATTCCAAGCTTACGCTTGAAGATCCATTTGCATCCTACAGGGATAGTTCCCTCAGGTGGATCGACCAAGGTCCAAACCTTGTTGGAATGCATGGAATCCATTTCGGATTGCATGGCTTCGAGCCACGCACCCGAGTCTATGTCTAACATCGCTTCTTGATAGGTCCTTGGATCATTATCATCTCTTTCATTTTCGTGAATGAAACCAAATCGCTCTGGTTCCTTACGAATTCGATCAGACCTTCGAAGAGTAGGTGTACTAGTAGGTTCAATAAATTCTGGTTCAGCTCCCACTGTTTGTGGGGATGGGTCCGATTCTTGGACTTCATCAAGTTCTACGATTGTCCCACTTCGGTTGGTGAGGAAATCCTCTTCCAAGAAGTGGGCGTTCCTAGATACGAACGTATTACGTTCTTTAGGATCGAAGAACAGGTATCCAATGGATTCCTTTGGATACCCCACAAATTTGCACAAACTAGATCTACTATCTAGTTTATCTCCCTTTTTGTTCTTTACATACGCCGGAGATCCCCATACTCGTAGATACGAATACACGGGTGCTTTACCATACCATACTTGGTGCGGTGTCATTGGCACTGACTTCGAAGGTACTATGTTTAGTATCTTCGATGCAGTTAATAGGGCTAAGCCCCAAAACGAAAAGGGAAGGTCAGCGAAGCTCATCATGGAACGAACCATGTCTAACAATGTTCGGTTCCTCCGCTCGGACACTCCATTGAGTTGGGGCGTCCTAGGGGGAGTTCGCTGGGCGAGAATTCCATTCTCTTTCAGATAATCAAGGAATTCTTGGCTTAAGTACTCACCACCTCTATCAGAACGAAGTGCTTTAATACTATGTCCAAGTTGATTCTCAACTTCCATTCGAAACTCTTTGAATTTCTCAAAAGTTTCGGATTTGTGTTTCATAAGATACACATATCCATAACGACTAAAATCGTCGGTGAATGTTACGAAGTAAGAGAATCCTCCTCTCGCATTGACACTCAATGGTCCACAAATGTCAGTATGGATTAAATCCAATGTTTGCTTGGTTCGCTCGGGATTCCCGGTGAAGGGTGATTTGGTCATCTTTCCTTTGAGACAAGACTCGCAAGTTGGGAGTTCATCCAAGTTCTTTATTTCAAGAGCCTTAGAGGAAACCAGCTTTTGAATCCTACTCTTGGAAATATGTCCAAGTCTAGCGTGCCAAAGTTGTGGAGTTTGATTATCATATTTTCTTTTTCTAGATTGAATGTGCATGACGTCGGAATTTGTAGGTTCTAAGGAATAAAGACCACCTATCAAAGTACCACAAACATACATTAAACCACCTTTAAATATGCAAAGAGCTCCATTTTCAATGGAAAAATTAAAACCATCAATATCCAACATAGGTATAGAAATGATGTTCTTAATAATGTTTGGTACGTACATACAATCCCTTAAAATTAAAGTAAAATTTCCTAAAACCAATTCGACGTCCCCAATAGCCTCAGCGGCGATCCTAGCGTTTCCAAAACGCAGGATTCTATCCCCGGGCTTCAGGTATCTTACTGCTCCCATCACCTGCAAATCATTGCAGATATGAGAACCTGCTGCGGTGTCTAACACCCACGATGCACAGTTAATAGAAATATTAACTTCAACCAAGAAAATACCTTTGGCTACCAATTTCATCTTTAGGTAGTCTGGGCAGTTCCTTTTCCAGTGCCCTGCTTTCTTGCAGTGGAAACATTCATCTTCTGGGCTCTTGCGCTTCTTTTCAACCACCTTTGTGACTGCCTTCGAAGAAAATACCTTCTTCTTCTTCCTACCTCTCTTGGGCTTTGCAGCCTTCGATTGGTGTGCAATCATTACCGGCTTCTCTTTCTTGAGAGTCGATTCTGCCGTTACCAACAAATTGGTCAGTTCGTGAAGAGCGAGGGTTCTGTCCTCCATGTTGAAGTTCAACACGAACTGGTCAAAAGAACGGGGCAGCGTATGGAGAAGGAGGTCAGTGCTAAGATCAGCGTGCAGGTCTACTTCCAATCGCCCTAGTTTTTCAACCAGGTTGATGAAACGCAGACAGTGATCCTTGACACTGCTTCCCTCAGCCATCTTGAGATGAAACAACTCCTTAGTGGTCGCGAACCTTTCGGTACGAGACCTCTCTCCAAACATCTGCTGGAGGTGGAGAAGTATCTCTCTAGCAAGCGGCATTGCAGCATGCTGTTTCTGCAGTTCATTCGACATCGAGGCTAGCATGAGACATCGAACCTGAAGATCATCATCAACCCTTTTAGCATGGGCGGTTCGTTGTTCCTCACTAGCTCGTGCTGCGGGTGCAACAGGCATGGGTGTGTCGAGCACATAGCTACATCGCTCGGAGTCGAGGACGATTCTGAGATTTCTCAGCCAGTCAACGAAGTTTGAGCCATTCAATTTGTTTGCGTCGAGGATAACAGATAATGGATTCTTAGACATTGTACTTAATATCTACAAATGGAAAGAAGACAACATTAAGCTAACTGATCTTATGTCTAATACTTATAATTAATGAATTTTGGACTTGTTTTCGAAAAAGTTCTCCCACTATTTTATCGAAACAATCACCCCTTTGACTGCTCGGGAAATTTAATTCCTAGTAGGTCTTGACGTCCCGGCAGCAATTAATTGCACCCACGACTCGTGGCCATACAACCAATTCTCCAGGTAGGTATACTTTTTACCAATTGTGTTACTCCACAACCTTCAAGCTTATTTTGCCTCGGCTTTCGCACTTATCTAGCACTGCTACATCATAAGTGTTACTAATTGTTAAGTCTAACCCATCAATCATGATGACCAACGGGCCCGGTCGTGAGTTCTCCGTAACTGGTTATCGGTCGATCCTCACATCCCGACCAGTCCTCACCCTTGTCGTGTTTAGTTAAAAACAGGAGTCAAGGAATTTCACGTATTGTCCCTTTCTTCGACTCGGGTGCCAGACTCTAGATCACCTCTATCGATAAGTAGACAACATACGTTAGTCCCTATTGATGGAAGGCTTGGATTTATATAAATACTGATAGGATAGTGCCCTGCAAGCCAACAAAATAGCTTGTAATAGGAACATTATTTTATCTTGACAGAATCTTTGATTTATCAATTAATACGAACTGTTTATTTTATTGAGAATTCATAATATAAACAAATGGCCATCTTCATCTTTCGCGAACACATTTAAGCGATTGGTTGAAACCCTGAGATCACTCATGACTACGGGATTATTCACTTCAGTATTGGGTGCGATTAATCATGAAACAGTCTCAAAGGTCGTGATCTCAAAAATGTTCCAAGTCATAGATTCATATCGAGACGGGGTATCGAATGAATCGTTAAGACTTGTAGGATTATGCATGATTCACTAAGAGTGAATTTGTTGTCGTTTCATGAACAAGACATTATTAATGTCAGTGCATATGACTAGGTGGTTCGATAGGGGATCGGACGCATCGAACGACCCGAACAGAGAGACCCATTGTGGAAGTGCTTAAAAAGCATATCGGTGGTGGGATGTCTCTCAAGACTTATAACAGTGTACGATTTAGTCCTTAGACTTGAGGTGCTAGGGCGAATTCGGTATACGGGTGTGCATACTTTGATTTAGGAGCCGGGCACATAGCCTGTCCATTGTGCGCCTACGTTGGGTATGTATAGTCGTATGCGCGGATGGTTAGCATCAATATAGGATCTACCGACTCATTGTAATGGATGAGGGAATTTCCTGTACATTCTTCGATTATACATTCCGAGAAATCCATGGCCATGGTCAGTGACGGATTTGGAAAGGGGTTTCCAGATTTAGCAGTCACACTGGAAGTATTATCCTGAATTAGAAAGTACAGAATCGAGATGATTAGAGGTGCCGACCAATTCACACACCCTAGGTCTCGATCGGGAAATTAGTCGTTAGAGGGACCGTATGTACATGGTACTTATAAGAGGTTTAAGGTTCACTAAAGTCAATTCACCTGAAGTTGGGCCTCATGGGCTTGTGGCTAGACATCGACCATGGGGTGTGGGTACTCCTGAATTAATAGTGGATTAATTCTGGAGTGGTCAATTGAAAGTAGTTTGATTGATCGGAGCAATTAATTAAATAATTAATTGCTCACTAATTAAATCACAGAAATGTGAGCCTGCGGCCAATTGATGGTGAACCTAGAGGGTCGCACACAAAAGCTGGAACTGTGATAGTCAGTGGCAGAACGAAATGATTTAAAGTAGTTAAATCAAGATAAGGAATTAAAGGAATAATTCCTGGAGAGAAATTAATTAGATTTATCTAAATTAATTAAATTAAATCTTTAATTAGATTTATTGGATTATTTAATTAAAGTGTTAATTAAATAAATGGGCCATTTAATTAAAGTGGTTAATTAAATGACTTGGGCTATTTAATTAAAGGACTAATTAAATAGAGAGGGATTGGGCCAGACTTATCTGATAGCCCATTAGCTAGGAGATAAGATTAGGGATAGGGTTTGAACTCTCCTATAAATAGGAGTCTTCAAGAATCAAAACCCTAAAAGAAAGCTAAGCAAGCAAAAAGAAAAAAACCCTAATCTTCTCTCCCTCACTAGCCGCCGCCCCCTCCCCAAGAAACCCTAGCCGCCGCCGCCTAGCAACCATAGCCGCCGCCGCCCCTTGGTTGTAGATCGGCCGTGTAGCTCCATCTCTCCCTCTTCCGTTCTGCATCTAGAGTTGGATCCAAATCCAACTCTTGAATCTGAGCTGCTTTTCTCCTAGTTCTGAGCCTGAGGATTAAAGTGATTGCAGATC
This sequence comes from Penstemon barbatus, assembly GCA_003313485.2. NCBI lineage: Eukaryota > Viridiplantae > Streptophyta > Magnoliopsida > Lamiales > Plantaginaceae > Penstemon > Penstemon barbatus. The sequence goes on along the minus strand of CM064884.1, from coordinate 61,471,000 downwards.
CAGCCGGTGTGGACTATTCTCTAGAGGCACAACATTTGGGGTGCTCTAGTGACCCAAAAGAAGACCGGAGAAACCACCACCTTTGCCTGTGGTGAGGTAAAATGTTAATTTTACCAGCTTTTCATTTTAGTGTATGTGCTGAAATGAATTCATACTTATTTATATGTGCTAATAAGAACCCTGGGTCGTGGTGTATAAAAATTTTAAATTCCGCACCGTTGTAGTTGACAATTATACCCACGAAAACCCAACAGTGGTATCAGAGCCTAACTTATTATGCGCATATAAATAAGGCATGAACGCATCAATTTATGTGTTTTATATATGATTGCTGTGTTCTGGTATTTGATTCTTGCTTGTTATGATATATTGAGTGTTCGGATTTTTGCACTTTTCGGTTTTTGGGCCTAAAAAGTAATTTCCGAAAATTGGAGGGCTTGTTTGCAAATTGCGATTTTTTATAAATCTGGACAGAAATTGAAATTTTGTTTTTATGCAATTCTGGACCTAATTGTAAATTCTGAAATTTTTCAAATTTTGGGTCATTTTGCAATTTACGAAAGGTTAGGGGTGTTTTTGCTATTTTCCGTAAAACTGGGGTCTGTTTTGCAATAAACAAAAGTTTCTGGAAATTTTATCAATTTTCTGCTTTCTGGTCCAATTTGCGTATTCTGGAAATTTTGGGGCTATTTTGTAATTTCCAAAAGTTGAGGGGTCAAAGTGTAATTTTCGAAAATTCAGGGGCCGAAATGCAATTTTTCAAACTTGAAAAACAGAAACTGTTTTGTGCACTAAAGGTGTTTAGTAAATCCGGAAAGTCAATTTTATCATAATTAGTAGGGACTTAAAGTGAGAATCAAAGGGTCATTTTAAAGGGGTTTAAAATGATGTTAGGGATTGTTTTAGAAGGGGTTTTAAAACTAGAATCTAAATGTTTTAATAGGCTGTTTTAAAACATAATTAGAAATAAGGAAAAAGGGGTTTTTGCTTGTTTCTTGCTCTACGTGAAATTGTTTACGTGGTTTTTGATCGCGCCGAGCCTTGACCCTTAGGGTAGATGTGATTGGTTATTTTTATCTTATTGGTTTTATTGGGCCTGCGAGCCTTAAGTTTTGGGCCACTTTGAGCCATTGTAATAGATAGGGCTTTACTGTTTTATTAGTTTAGAATGGAGGCCCGTTACAAGCAAGGTGGGAGCCCAAGAAGACTAAAGGCCATGTATGCATGGTAAAATGTGTAATAGAGTAGGTCTCTTTGAAACCTAATAGATTGACCAATAGGACCATCGTCTTTGGCTCGATGGTGGTCCGCATAGGAGGCTCCCGATCGAAAATATACTGTGGTAGCATGCATGCTAGGTGTGTATGTATTTATTTACGTATTTATATCTGAGCTTGTATGGTGATGCGCGCTAGTTATAATTAGATCGTAAATAAAAGATAATGCATAACTGGAACGGTGAGATCTCGAGGAGAGTTACCTCAAACTCTTAAACCCGAAAATCCCCTCTTGAAAATAATATTAAGTCATATTGGGTACATTTAAAATGATGTTTTAAGGATCCAAGCCTTCCATCAATAGGGACTAGTATATGTTGTCTACTTATCGTTGAAGGTGATCCAGAGTCTGGCACCCTAGGCGAAGAAAGGGACAATGCACGAAATTCCTTGATTCTCGTTTTTAACTAAACTAGACAAGGGTGGGGAATGGTCGGGATGTGATTATCGACCGATAACTAGTTACGGGGACATTCACGACCGGGCCAGTTGCTCATCATGATTGATGGGTTAGACTTAACGATTAGTACCACTTATGATGTAGCAGTGCTAGATAAGTGCGAAGACCGAGGCAAAATAGCTTGAAGGTTGTGGAGGAACACAATTGGTAAAAGTATACCTACCTGGGAGTTAATTGTATGGCCACGAGTCGTGGGTGCAATTAATGTCTGCTGGGACGTCAAGACCTACTAGGAGATTAGATTTCCGAACAATTAAAGGGGTAATTGTTTCGAGAAAAATAGTGGGAGAACTTTTTCGATAACAAGTCCAACATCGTTATTTATAAGTATTAATATAGATCAGTCAGCTGACGTTATCATTTACTTTTGTAGATCAAATTCTGCAAAAATGTCTAAGAATCCATTAGCTATCATCCTTGACACTAACAAACTGAACGGATTAAATTTTGTCGA